>CM050328.1:9962500-10390000 GCA_027405865.1 Salix purpurea | reverse complement strand
TAATATTATAAATAAATTTTAAAATAAAATTTTTATTTTATTTTAATATATTTTCAAACAAAAAAAATTTAAAAGATCTTTCTCTCTCTTAAACATCATAATCTAGAAAAGAAGAAAAAGATGAAGATGTGTGAAAAATACAATGCTTCCTTGTTAAACCTATGATAAATTCTCTATCATTTTAACAAACTATTATTATATATTCCACAAAATGGTGGTAGAGAAAAAAGGAATTCTTTTTATTGGATTTTGCTTTTAATTGTTTTTCCAAGCTTAGGTTTTTTCAGTTAACTATCATTCATTCCTTGATTCTAATCTTAATTATCATCTACCCCCAAAACTGTAGAAATGGAAAGGAATGGAACGCATCAGAGTATTTCTATGGACTGTAGCTCATAATGCGGTTATGACTAATGATGTG
The DNA here is from genome assembly GCA_027405865.1 of Salix purpurea. NCBI lineage: Eukaryota > Viridiplantae > Streptophyta > Magnoliopsida > Malpighiales > Salicaceae > Salix > Salix purpurea. The sequence continues at coordinate 10,389,579 of CM050328.1, read as the reverse complement.
AGATGGCAAAGAAGAATAACGGATAATAGATGTTGTAGTTATTGTGTTAATGAGGTGGAATCTGTGATTCATGTTTTAAGGGATTGTCCGAAAGCTCGGAAGATTTGGGAGGTCTTTGTCAGGATAGAGGAAAGAGAGGTGTTTTTCAGCCAAAATTGGTACGCATGGTTGATTTCAAACTTATCATCCGGGAAGAAGTGTAGGCGGTATGGAGAATGGCAAATGGTCTTCGGAATAGCGCTTTGGTATATTTGGAAGGAGAGATGCAATAGAGTTTTTGGAGGGAATAGGGGAAATTGGTTTGGAACGACGTTAGCGATAAAAAGAATGAGTGAAGATAGTCAGTTGTTACAGAGGAGTGACTGTGGAGGATTGCATAATGGTAAGGATGTTGCTCAAATAGGGTGGAAGTATCCGGCAGAGGGGTGGATCAAGCTCAACGTGGATGGTTGCAGTAAGGGTAACCCAGGGTTGGCGGGTGCTGGAGGAGTTATTCGGGACCATATAGGGACTTGGATAGGGGGCTTTGCTAGAAATATTGGTGTGTGTTCGTCTATGACTGCGGAACTGTGGGCTATCTATAGTGGTTTAAAGCTGGTATGGGATAAAGGGTTTCGTAAAGTGGTTTTGGAATCGGATTCGAGGGTGGTTGTCGGCCTCATTAATGGGGAGAGTGTGAGGGTAGATAGAAATTATAACATATTAATGCAAATTAAGAGCATGTTGGGAAGGGATTGGGAAGTTGTTATAGTTCATGTTTACAGGGAGGCCAACTGTGTGGCCGATTGGTTAGCTAATTTTGGGTTAACCAGGGATTTGTTAGACCGAGGGGCAGATATTATAACTGACCCCCCGGCAGGTCTTTATATTTTGTTGTACTATGACCTTATTGGGTCCACGGTTCCTCGTTTAATTTAGTAGGGCGTAATGCCCCGATTTTTACCAAAAAAAAAAATCTACCCCCAAAACTTAAATTCTTCAATTAGATCCCAAAGTCCAAAGCTTCTCAATTGTATTAGTGTGTGCTGGCACCCACTAATCTTTTTTCTTTTCTTTTATTTTTCAAACTCTTCAAGCGTCGATCTTCCTTTCCCTCACGTCCCCTCTCCTGAACTTTTTGGGTTGCACATATTTGGCTCCAAAAGGGAAAATCAACTCAAAACCAAGAAATGAGGTAATATCTTGAAAAAAGTAGAGTTAAGGTTGCCTGACACCTGCTCTTGTACTGTCATATTTTACCATGTTCAAGATTTATGTCTACTTTTAGTTCTCGTATCAAATATGTCTCTTAAATGTTTGATTTGTTGTCTGGACTAATATGGTAAAACGGAGCAAATAAAAAACAGAACTTTGTTGTTGTCTTTTTCTTACGGATTTTCTTCATTTTGTTGATTTGTGATTTACGAGGTTTGGTAAAGACGGTTTTTTTTTTTAAAATAGATAGAATTTGAAGCTCATGGCAGGATGGTCAATTTTGACAAATGGTTCTGCTTTAGATTCTGTTGATGATGTTATTAATATATACAAGAGTGATGGTGGTTGTTGTCTAGATATTAATCATCCTGTGAAGGATGATGAGGTTAAGGATTGTATTGTTGTTGATAATTCTTACGAGGATGATTATGAGTGTGAGGATAAAGTAATATGCTTGTTTGATGAACTCGTTTCAAATTTTTTGAATGAGGCTGCTGATGGAGGGTGTATTAGGCCTATTCCAGCATTGCTTGGTGACGGGCAATCTTTGGATTTGTTCAAACTCTTCTGGGTTGTGAGAAAGAGAGGTGGCTTTGATTTGGTAAATGGTTTTTGGAGCTTTGTGGCTAAAGAGTTAGGGTTAGACCTTCAAATATCACCTTCGGTTAAGTTGATATATATTAAGTACTTGTATGAGTTGGAAAAATGCATGAGTAGGAGTTGTAAAGAAGAAAAATTAAGAAAGGGGAAGCGTCGGTGTGATGGGAATCTGAGTTGTTCGTCATTGGAGCTGGAGATGCAGCTCAGAAACTTGTTATTACTTAGATGTGATAGAAAACAAGAGGATTGTAAATTTGCTTCAGAAGTGTATGAGAAAAATGGCAGGTCCATTGAGATGGATACTGGGAAGAGTAAAGTAGGATTGTTAGACACCAAAGCTGTACACCGAGTACACAATGGTGTTGGAAATAGGAATAGTGACAATGACAAAAAAAGTCATGCTGAAAAAAATAATTATTATAATGATAGTGATGATGATGTTGTGATCTTGGATTCGAGCATTGCTAAGAAAGGATTTAATTCTCGCAAGAGAAAACGAGAATCACTAACAAGAATGCTTAACTGGGTGATTCAAATTGCAAAATGTCCTGATGATCCTTCCATCGGAGTAATATCACCAGAATTTAAGTGGAAGGATAATGAGTTGTGGCTCCAAGCTATAAGGGCACGGGAAGCTCTCCTACAAAGGAAGCATTTCAATCCTAACATTGAACAATCACTCTTGCAGGTACATTCTATACTTTTACCTATTGTTTCTATTTTTCCATTGGTTTAAATACTAATGCTACAATTGGTCTCACTTAAATATCCACCCGAGGTTTTTGATTTTGGAATGGATTATCAGCCAGTTGCTAATTTTAAAATGCACGAGATAGTTATCATGGGTTTGTTTAGCTGTTAGATCTAGCATTTTTATTTTTATTTTTATAAAAAAAATCAGGGAGAACAAAGAATAGGAACCCCTATTCAAATGCTTCATTTTTTCCATTTGTCAAATTCACAATGAGTTTGTAATATTTTTCATAGTTTTCCTGTATAAATTATTGACTATTTTATAAATGGAAAACTAGGGTTTTCAAACTAAAATTATAGACATACAATTTCTTACCCCTGTTTGTATGCTTTAATTATAATATAAAATTTCAAGATTATATATATGCATGTATGGTTTTTAATTTTTTTCCAATAAAAATCTAACAATTTTTTTTCCAGATAAGTTTTTAGCTTCGTTAAAAAAGTATAACATGCAAAGATGTATATTTAAAATATCATAATTTTTTCTATGAAAAATTATTACAAGGTGGAAATTTTAATTTTCTAGATAGAAAATTCTTTTTATATATATAGTTTTTAACAAATGAATGCATCTTCCAATTCTTTTTTGGAAAATGAAACTGCAAATTGAAAAGAAAACTAAAAATGGAAACTGTTTTGATTAATATCGATGTTGCTGGCTCAAATTTGATGCATTGTTAGCTTCTTAATAGGTCTTGTCCCATCTCAGGCCTTATGCTTGGCTTGCGGGTTTGGTGACTTTTGTTCATAATATAACACTGATCAGGAGCAGAGATTGCACCTGATGCTAAAAAGTGACTAACATCTTTGACCCCTAGTTAACTTGGGATATTGATATCATAACATATCTAATGTTGTGGGTAGGTCACGTGATAGCTAAATGGGCCCAAGCGTCGGAGAGTCACTCCAATGAAGGGACCCCTGATTTGCAGGATCCAAAAGCTGAGGCTCATCCTCTAACTACCACATTCCTTCTCAACAACGTTAGATATCATGGTTTAAGTCAACGACATGATGGCTATGATCCTAGTTAAATGCTTATGTAAAAGTATAATCCCCTTTAAGATGTCATTGCTTACAGTAACCCTATCAGCCAATTCAAATATGAATTGGACAAAGTAAAGATATATGCTTGGTTGCTGATATCAGGCTAAATCACTTAATCAGCCGATGATAGATCATTATAATTCAGTGCATTTAGACTGTTAACAAATAATTATCAACATGACTTGGACAAAGTAAAGATATATGCTTGTAGTACTAACAAAACGACCACACAAGAAATTCTAAGTGCTGGTTTGGATGTGCACATATTCATAGACAAACAAAAAGGGCCAACTAATGGTCATGTGAAGTTATTTGAATTTTCTTCATCCTGAATATGATCCAAAATGCAATGCATTTGTTTTAAACTATCTTTGATGATCTGCATTGCTGAGGCAATAGTTGTAAAGATATCTGTTATGCTTGTCGTGGTTCATTGGAAAATTGCTTTCAGAAGTTTGTATTGTAGTTAAATGAGTTTAATTGTTGTCATTTGCAATATGAACTTCCAGGACAATCAAAAGATGCATCCATCCGTGTTTGAGGATGTTAGTGCTGTAAGTGAACACTTTGCAGAGAGGTCAAGATGCAGCAAGCGGCTCCCTGCTCTAGAGAAACCTCACTCATGCTCTTGTTGTAATTCATGTTCGCCCCCTCAAAGTAAATGTACAAGTTCTCTTAAGACACAGTGTGAGAATGGCCTTGAGGAGCAAGAACTTGGTGCTGACTTATCATCCAAAAACGCAACATTTGATGGATCTGGGGATGGGCATGTCCGTAGGCATGTTGCGGTGGGTCCTCTCTTCCAAGCTGAAGTTTCTGAGTGGACTAGCGTGGTTTCCGAGAGTGATTCTAAATGGCTGGGTACACGATTATGGCCTCTGGAATGTGAAAACCACAATACCGTGGTTGCCATGGATCCAATTGGAAAGGGAAGACCCAGTGTATGTGGCTGTCAGCTTCCAGGTTCAGTTGAATGTGTGAGATTTCATATTGCTGAGAAAAGAATTAAATTGAAGCTTGAACTGGGTCATTTGTTCTATCATTGGCAGTTTGATCGCATGGGTGAGGAAGTTTCACTTAGATGGACTACTGAAGAAGAAAAGAGATTTAAGGATATGGTCAAGTATAACCCTTTATCTGCAGGCAAGTGCTTCTGGGACAACAAACACAAATATTTTCCTAGAAAGACCAGGGAAGAATTGGTAAGCTATTACTTCAATGCATATCTTGTTCGGCGCAGAAGTTATCAGAACCGTGTAACTCCAAAAAAAATCGATAGTGATGATGAAGCAGAGTTTGGATCTCTTAGTGATGGTTATGGTCACGAAGCACTCATGGTTCCTGGTGCCTATATGTTGATGTGCTCTGAGAATAAGCAATGCACTGATTTCAAATAGACATGAATTTAGGTTCAGAACAGCTTCTCTTATCTGAAAATCAAATCCCTTTTTTGTAACACCACAGCACCCGGCAATTTTGATGATTTGACCAGGAGGTCGCAAGAGAGTAACACAGTTTTGCGAAGATCTTCTATTGCGGTGGAGTTTTCTTGATAAACTCGGGGGAAAGAGATAACATGATGTGCTAAGAGTGCCCTCACGCTACTTGCCAAGTATCTCCAGTTATTTGCTTGCACGTTATCAATTTTCTGGAGCTGCGTTACCAATTCAAATGGCAGCATTCTCTACATCATCCCATACCAGCTGCTAATCTTGGATGAAGGAAATTGTAGGAGTGAAAGAGAGTTGCGGACAGTGGTGTTTCTATGGGTTCAACTAGTACCCTATTTTGTGCTCAAAATGTTGTATATGGCTGCATGCTTGCCGTTGTGAATTCTCTAGATCTTCATTAAGGGTTGTGGTGGATTGTGATCTCCTTTCTCCTGCCTTGTCTTTCTTTCTGGACCCTTCCTCTTTCTATAATGTTAAATGCCATGCAGCAGGTACTTGCACTGGTCGCAGTTTGAAGATCGATGTTCAAAGATTGCAAAAATAAATATTAACAAGAAAACCTTAAAAAAAGGATTGTTCTAGCCAATGCAGACGAGGTTGATAACCTCACTAGTAAAGTCTTAGACATGAACCTTTCTTGTGTTGTTTTTGAAGTTAAGCTGGTCAAGAATCTTCAATATTGATGGATCGATAGTGATAAATAAGATATTTATATGTTGGAAAAAGGATGTTTCTCATTTACTAGAAAGTAGATAAAGCAAATCTAATTCAAATTATATCTTAATAACAGTAGTGGTTTTTCAAAAGAAATTTTTATTTAAAAATATAATATAATATAATATTTTTTATTTAAAAAAAATATTATTAATGTGAGCATATCAAGGCAATTTAAATTATATATATATATATATATATATATATATATATATATATATATATATATATAGAAACACGAAATACCGCAAAACCTAACTATTAGTCATCTGATCACACACACGTGTGTGTGTGTTTGGTGTTTTTGATTGACCACTCATCATATCCACATCAGTACTTATGCTACACATGTTATGTAACAACATGCCGTCACTCATAAACCAATCAAAACATGCCACGTTAATATTATTGATGTTATTGCCAATTATTCGAGCATCCATGTTAATGTCATTTGTTGACATGTCACTGTGCTAGCATGGCATGATATTTTAATTATTAGTGAAATTTGTCGTTACTTTCGAACCTACTGCGATGGAATATCGAGAGAAATAAACTATTTAGAAAATGATTTGAATTATTTTTTAATTAGGGTGGATTTTAAAAGAAATGATATTATTTTATTTATTTATTATTGAAAAAAATTAAATTAAATATATTTAGTTTTGAACAATTAACCAAATTCATCAATAGTTTTCAAATTTAATTTAAATATTGATCTAAGTTTAAAATGTCTGACCTAAAACTCCTTGAAAGAAATATTTTTTTTTACAAAAACATTTATCCCTCGAAAAAACATGAACTAAACATCTAAAAGAAAACTAACCAAAATAAAAAAGAAGAAATAGAAATATTGTAAAGTGAAATAGGAAGCCGACTCCACGTAGACATGAGAGAGTGTGCAAAATAGTAGTATAAATGCAATTCCTACTTTTCATCATTCGTGTCCGAAGCCATTTTAGCTAAACAGACCTCTTTTCCTTTTTTCAACAAACAACAATAAAAAGAAAGAAAGAAAAAAATGTCTTCACCAAGCAAACGCAGGGAGATGGATTTGATGAAACTGTAAAAATCTTGTTTTTTTTTACAAGTTTCGTTCTTTGTTTAATTGGGTTTGTTCGCTGTTTTTTTTTATCTATTTTTAATTATTTTTTTTCTGGTTTTTGATTGACTAGGATGATGAGTGATTACAAAGTAGAAATGATCAATGATGGCATGCAAGAGTTTTATGTGGAATTCAATGGACCTAAAGAAAGTAAGTAATCAAAATCTTCTGTGCTCGTTTTTTCTTTTCATTGTTTTATTTCTTTAATTCAACTTTTTTTTACTGTTTTTCTTGGTGGGTTAATTTCTGTTTTTCAGCTGATTATTTATTTATTCCTGTTGACCCGTGTGGATACTTTGTTTTTTGTAAATGTTCTTAGAGATTGCAGTGGATAAGAAGTTATATTTTTTTTGATGAATTGAGCCTTTAGTTTTCTTTCACTGCAGGATTTTCTTGTTGAAGTTGAGTTTTAAGCAGATATTTTTACTATTGATGCATGAGAAGAGACATGTAGTTTTTCTTTTACTGTCAAGTAGAATGTGATTTTAATGATTTGTACTGCTCTTTTTTATTTTTTTTCTTATATTAGTTGCAAATTGTTGTTTGCTGATTTTCCTCAGTAAAGATAAAGTTTAAGTTTCTTTTCAGGTTTTTTAATTATGGATACAGATATTTTATTATCTCTTTTCTTTTTCTTTGCGGGAACATGGCAGGTCTTTATCAAGGAGGTGTGTGGAAGATAAGAGTTGCATTGCCAGATGCTTATCCTTACAAATCTCCATCAATTGGTTTTGTCAACAAGATCTATCACCCAAATGTTGATGAAATGTGAGCTAGTGGATGCTAAAATTTGACAACTTTAGCTCGTTCGAAGTTGGTGTATGCTTATATCCATAGTTAGATTACAAACTTTAACGGAAATGTCAGTGTGTGTTTGAGTTTCAGGTCTGGTTCGGTGTGTTTGGATGTTATCAACCAAACTTGGAGTCCCATGTTTGGTAAGCCTGCTGCATTGTTGTTATTTATCTATGGACAGTTTGTATGCTATATGTGGAGCTTCTGATTCATTCATCCATTGATTCTTCAATTTTTGAGTAAATGCTGTTATTGTCAGAATTTGACAATTTCCATTTTAATGAAAATCCACAGATCTAGTAAATGTATTTGAAGTATTTCTCCCTCAGCTACTTTTGTATCCAAATGCATCAGATCCGTTGAATGGAGAAGCTGCTGCTTTGATGATGCGTGATCACACTGCTTATGATCAAAGAGTGAAAGGTAGAACTCTAAACATAGTTTGTGAACTTAAGCATTATTTCCAGTTATCTTATTCCCATCTTCAAAACTGTAGTTTTTTTCCACTTTAAATGCATGTAGAAATTCATCAATATAAGACTCCGAGACAGGGAATTTATGTTGCATGTCGAGGACAAAATCGACCCAGCTCATTTATGCTCATTGGTGATTGAACCTCTTTTGTTGGGTTTGAGTGATATTCTGAAAGAAGCTTCATAGTTATAACCTTGAACTTGAGTGATTCCAGTTCAGGTTTATTATAGCTTAGTGTTTCAAGTTGACAGCTACAATTGCTTTATCTAATTAAGTTGTCAGTGGATTATCATTAGTCATTGGATTTTCATTTTGGATCTACATCTTTGAAGTTGCACTTTTGTCACATGTTTGTTTCCATTGTATATCTATAATATCTGACTTAATTTTAGCTTGAGCTTGGAGCATTGTTTGTTTCCTCTGGGTTTTGTGGAGGATTCATGCCATTTAGATAATTCACTGCAACCATTAAAGATCAAATAGGAAGCAGCAAGATCTGAGACATTGAGATGTACCTTTACTTTCCTCTGTTGTCTTTTGGATTGGATTGTTTGATGCATTGAAAGGACTTGGTATCTACATATCCTTAGGAAAGTAATAAGAACTCTAGACCGATAAAGGGTCTGCTATTGATTTTGAATTGCTAATTCAGAAGTTACTATATTGAATGAAAACATTTCCTGTGAGAAGGCATGTAATTGTATCCATTTTAATGCATCAGTGCATGAAGGCAATGGGACGGTGAACCATTTGTGACATTGTTAGACAGTTCCACCAGAATTTCCTTACAGTAATTTGTGTGTTGGGTCTGGGAAGACTACAGTATAGTAAGATTTTCTTTATGAGCATGGCTGTGGGAGAGCTGATGCCAGTCAATCATTTATTGTCTCTTAACCTGAAACCCAAAATCAAATTTGTCTTTTGTAAAATGATTTTGTAACCATGAAATGATATCAAATATGTGAGGATGGCCTCAAGTTGCTACACAAGTATTAAAGATTTAAACAATAGTAGCCCCGACAATGATACATGGCTGCCCAAAGAGTGAGGATAGTTAATGTTGGTTTGATCAGTTCTTTGTTTTCAAAATGGCTACTAATTTGGTTTTGGGATTTGGAATTATTTGAGATATTAGAACTTTGGGTGATTAAAAGAAGAAATGAAGAGTAGTTACTGAATGGGGTTCACAAAAATGGACTTTATGTTGCGTGAAATATGGTAGTCTGATATTGGTCCGTGTCTTGAATGGTGATGGGTCATCAAGCATTAAACAAAAATAAGCTGGCAATAGTTGTATGCTGTACTTGTACCTTCTCTGAGTGATGCAAGCATACTGGCATCAACCTCATTGTTTCTATGAATTGTATAATGTTACAAAAAGATTGTCAATCCAACGGTTTATCTACACTTATATTTAACTTCTAACGGTTTATCTACACTCATCATCTTGAACTGCCTTGTATTTAACTTCTAAGCTGACATCATTATGTTGTTGCAACTACTTACTCTTCATCTATTTGTCTTGTTTCTATATTATTTCTTGAAGTTGTATAACTGTTATTTGAGACTGTCTTATTTCCAGAATATTGTGAGAAATATGCGAAACCAGAGGATATAGGGGCAAAAACAGAAGAAAAATCCAGTGATGAAGAGCTGAGTGAAGATGATTACAACTCCGATGATGACCAAGTTGCCGGCAAAGCCGATCCTTGATTAAATGTATGGAAGTGTTCTTATTGTCTGTGCCTGTACATGAATTTCTGCTCATTTAAAATGGACCATTAAAACACTCAATAAAACTGAAGGCTGGTGGAAAAATTCTTCCCCTTCTCTCTTAATTTACCATGAATGTTCTGTAAAATATTCAACTCTGGATCAATGTTTCAGATATTCATTACTTCTGGGAGGGTCTAAATCAGGTTGCTAACCCTTTAACTGTGCTTGAACTTGCCATATTTTCGTGGGACTTCCTGGTCTCCACTCCACTCATGGATGTCTTTTGGTAGAGAACTTAGCTGTTGGTGATCGGAGGATAACTCTCGCCTTCTTCTGATAAGCTTGGAGAGTTACACTGGCAAATTTGACTGTAATTTTTATGAGATTTTTTGGGAGATCCTTGGTTGGTATCGATTAACTTAGTTGAATCAAGCTGTAAATTCCACTAGTCTAATGATTCGTGTTCTTTAATCAATCTTTGGTGTGTGTTGTTTTTCCCTGGTGAAATTCCGTAGCTCTTGAGAGACTTTCAGAAAATGCCCGTTCCCTGGATGGGCTGGTTAAAGTATTTGATTATAATATACTAATTTATATATATAAATAAAATGGATGACCAAGCAACAAGGCCCCTATAGCTCAGTGGTAGAGCGTCAGTCTTGTAAACTGAAGGTCTGTAGTTCGATCCTGCATGGGGGCAAGGACGTACTGTTTTCCCTCGTGATGATGTTTGTTGTAAATTTAGCAGAATTATATTTTTTTCACAAAGATTTGGTGAAATAAAATATTTTAATTTAAACTCTATAGGCTAAAGGAACTAGTTGAAAGATATTTTCATAGTGTGTCTTTTCCTTTTCTCTTTAAAAAACCATTTATGCCATCATTTTTTCTCTGAAAAACCCATTAAACACTTATTTTTAAATAAAAAACAATCATTCTAGTCTAAAAGCATTTCAGATGTTTTTGTGTTAAAAATTCATCATCAACTCTGTTGTTGTTGTTATTAGCCCTAAAATTGTTATTATCAACGTCATGTTACTGCCACCCTGACCTGTTTTCTAGTTTTATAAGCAAGATAAACATACTATGATGCTAAAAGTTTATGTTTGATTTAGTTGAAATAAATAATTGTTTAGATTGAATTTAAGGTTTATGGTATACTTTATGATTTGTTGAATTAAAGTTAAATTAGTTAAGAATACCATAAATTAGAGATGATTTGATATAGTTGAACACGAAAACAAGTCAAATAAATATTTTAAGTAGTTATGTGTTGTGTTTAATTGATGTTGAGTTGTTGAATTGAATCTTGTGTGTATTTTTGGAATCAATTAATAACATAATTAACCATGCTTGACTATTTAATGCAAAAAAGCATAGATGCAATATTTGCATGATGAACTACACATCCCATTCAATTGTTTATAAGCTCACATTTTGGTATTCTCTTTGAATTGTACTAATTTATTGTGAATTTGGGTTTAATTTAATACAGTTGAGAATGAAAATATTAATCATATTTCTTTTGCTGAATTATGTTTAATTGTTGATGATTTCGCTTTAATGTTAAAATTTAGGATTTTGATTGTATTTGATATGAATTTTGCCAATTGGTGTTAGGATGATGCAACTTAGTTACCATCATGTTTAATTGACAAGAATTTGCTTATTTATTTTTTACATAGTGTCTTATAATATATTTATGTTATTTCATTATGGTGACACTATTGCTCGTGATATGAACAGTAGTATTACATACAACGATGTGAGAAATTTGTCGTTGAGTGATAATTTAGACATGTCATGTGCAAAAATGAAAGAAACCATTTGCTATAGACTTGGGGTGAAATTATAACTTAGAGGTGCCAGATTAATTAACATCAATATCACCCTTCATGGATTATGTGTAATGATAATTTTGAAATAATAATTATTTTATTTACCCAAAGTGTTTTGAATACGATGATATTGTATATAAGTAATTTATCGGAATTTATATGTGCTCTAAGTTTTATTAGTCCTTGAAATTTAGTTAGTATATGTAAAAACAATTTATTGTTGAATGGTTCATTATAAAAGATATATGATACTTTATTTAACAATCCATTTGTTAATCAACATTGATTTGACTATTCTAAACCTAGTGGCAATAAGGATGATAATACACTATATTTGAATGTGAGAATGAATGATGATGATGATGATATTAATAATAAAATCATACATTCAACTTTTAAATTTAAAGATGTTTTGTGGTCTAATTTTGTTGTTTCTAATAACTGAGTACTTAGTCATAGACATGTCACGAGGATATGAGTTTAAGGTTGGACAAGCATTTAGCGGTGAAAATGATTTGGCAATGCAGTTAAACGACAACACATTATACATTCATTTTAATATCAATTCCTATAGTCCAACTGTATATTTGTTCAATTACAAAGTTTGTAGGCACCTGAATAAAAGTGGTATTTGCATTAAGGATATCATTAAATGCCAAAATCATTTGAGATCGCAAAACTAAAAGGATCACATACATGTTTCGGCCTTTGTAAAAAATAATCATTATCAACTTGATGCAATTTTTTGTCATGATGGAAAATTATATTAAAAATAATTACTAATTTTAAAAGTATTTTTTATTTAGAAATATAATAGAATAATATTATAATATTTTAAATTTATTTTAAATATCAACATATCAAAATAAAATAAAAACAAAAAAAATATGGAGAGAGAAATAAAAAATATTGGTTTTTTTAAAAGCTGCACATTTTTGCATTGACACAAATGAGGTGTTTGACACTACGTTTCAAAAGCACTTTTGAATTTTTTTTTTAATTTTCACTCTAAGTTAATTTTTTTAGTGTTTATAGATCATTTTAATGTCAATAATAATTTTTTAAAAAATAAAAAAATATCATTTTAATGCATTTCTGAATTAAAAACACTTTAAAAAACAACCTCAACTATATTTTACAAACAGACAAAATTGGTCACTATAAACTACAAATCTATGGTTTCAATTCTGCATGCACAACTAGGCATCAATTATAAACGTAACAAATGAGTGAATTTTTCTTGGTTACGAGTGTAAATACCAATATTTTAGGTTTTAATCAAGGTCGAACAATCAAGCAACCTTTGAAATCTTGGCGTTTTCTTCCTAGCTCGAAGGGGTTAGATTAGATTTTTTTTATTTTTTATATATATATATATCGTGTTAATGTTTGTTTTTTAAAATATTTTTTTATTTAAAAATATATTAAAATAATATATTTTTTATTTTTAAAAATTTATTTTTAATTTCAGAACATCAAATAATTCAAAAACACTAAAAAAAATTATTGTTTTAAAAAAAACACCTTTAAAATACAAAGATAAACAAACAATTTCTAAGTAAAATGAGCTTAAAATGAATTTACCAGGACGGAAGTATACCCAATCATGGCCTCTGAGCCCAGCCATGACCGAACGTGCTTGATGGTTTTTCAAATTTTCTTTAAAATCCAAAAATGAAGCCGAATCCAAGACTTGGATGTGGATACAGCTTAAAAATGATACTTGAGCCCACCAACCACCCAAACCAAGAAATAAAGTATTAACAAAGGCGCCCACCGTTTGCTTCGGTCCAAGCCCATTGTTTGCCTCGGGCCTAATATATATGGTCCACTAGATTTTTCATTCAGGAGAACAAGTTAACTGGACCAGCGAAAGCCCATGTTTCTAACGATGACATGACAGGCTGTCCTGCCAAAATTAGATTACTAGAATATTTACATGTAATTGAAAATGATTTTCCATTTCCTTAATAAATTGCGGGGCGGGGGGCAGGGATCTACCACTTCTTTTCTGTTCCATGTACTAGCCTATTAGGTTTTGTTCTCAGCCAAAAAACAAGAACAATCATCTGCTTTCTTTTCATCAGATCATAATAATAATAATAAAAACATCTAGGTAAATATACCTTTCCCTTTTCTCACTTTAATTTCCATTTTATATGCTTATTATTTTTATTAGTTATTATATTTACTTTTGAAATTTTTCTGTCCATATTTTGAATTATCCATTTATCCATAAGAACCCTTCCAGTGTTTTTGGGTCAAGGGTTTTAGGTTCCTTTTGGTGGGTTCTGGCCATCTGGGTATATATTACTTCGTCAATCCTCGACTCGTCTAATGGGTTTCTAATAGATTCCTTATAGTAGTTTACAAGGGATTTTTTTTGTCAGTTTTTAAATGGCTAGATTGATTCTTCCATGCAAAAGTTCCTGTCTTGCAAAGACCAGTCTCTTGGGTTTCATCTCCTCTGCTCCTGTGATTACTCTCATCCTATTTCCTCGTTGATTGTTATATGCATCATTGTTTTTTTATCTGTTGGTGTTAATAATTTAATGAAAAGTATTGATTGATTGTTGGGAATCTCCTATGTTGTGTTGCTATAAATCAATTATTAGCACCCAGAAGGAGCATGGGGGTTATTGCTCTCTGTTGCTATTATTTGCACTAGCATTATTAATGGGTTTACATCCTTAAAAGGATTTGTTCTATATGATTTCGAGTTTTAGCTTCTTGGGTTGTTACTTTCTCTTTTATTCGTTTATTCATCTTTTGAACCTTGTTGGCGATTATGTCATAGATTTTTTGATGTTTGTTCATGCATCTCTTAATCCATTCATTTATATCCTGCAGCTCCGAGCTACCAGTAAACCTCGTTGCTTGCAGAATCCAGTAACATATATCTCGAAACACAGAGGATTAATCAGTTCCGAGGTTTGCCCACTTTTTCCACGTGTGACCTTGAGAATTCAGTAGGAAGTTTTGCTATGATTATATTGGCTTCAACTCATCCTTGTACTCCAAGTTCTGCCAATTTTCCTAACAAAATTGTTATCTAGGTTACCTTTCGAAGGAAGTGCAAGTTTTCATACCCAGCATTGTATGTAAGTTATCATTCCTTGGTTTCTTCTTGTCTGTCTAGATACCACTTGTCAGAGCATTCACACACCATATTCACGCCCACTACACGCCCACTCCTTCATACACCCTGTAAAGTGTCTTGGAAAATTGTGTTTTTTCCATGATTGATTTGTTTGCTTGGTTTGTTTCATGCATGTACATGACCTTATTGTGCATTCCTTGACATGTTTGCAGAGAGATAAGCAAGACAGAAGGAGGCTAATTTGTGCAATCGCCACAGAACCATTACCCAAGCAGGTTGAAGAATCAAAAATGGACACCCCAAAAGAAATCTTTCTCAAGGATTACAAGTTGCCTGACTACTACTTTGACTCGGTATGCAAAAACTTGCTCCAGTTTGGAATATAGACATCCAGGACTCTAAATTTCTTTCTCTGGCTTTCACTTATCCTCCTATACTTGTATCCTTATCTTAGGTGGGTTTCACATTTTTGCTGGGTGAAGAGAAAACAATTGTTAGCTCGAAAATAACTGTTTTACCCAGAGTTGAAGGTAACTATTAAGGCCATCCTTTGCTCATAGAATTTGATCAGACACCTGTTGGAAACTTGCAAAAGTGGTTCTTACAATGGAAGTTCGTACCATAGCAATGGCTAATCGAACTCTAACTGTCGAACAGGCTCTTCCTCTCCGCTAGTTTTGGATGGAGCAGACCTGAAGCTGCTTTCAGTTAAAGTCAATGGTGAGGAGCTGAAGGTATGTATATTTCACGCTTACAAATGTCGGCTTAGCTTGTGGATTTTTCCACTTGACTATATTGGAAAGCTTTTTTGATTTTTTGATCGTGATAGGCTACTCCCCTCTTTCCTAAAGGAGGTTCGATAATGCTATACCTTTTCCATTTTTTGAATTTTATTAGTCCTGGGATACTGACATCCAATTAGAACACTTTTTATTTTGTGATGTTTGGCACTTTCTTCATTTTCTTTTGTCATCTATACCCCCCTGTTTTTTTCTCTGCTTTCATTTTTTGGGGCGTGAGGGTTTAATCAGATAATTTGGTGATGATTTAACTCAACTTTTTTCATGCTTTTCTTTTCTTTCCAGAATGGAGATTATCATTTGGAATCACGCCATTTAACAATCCTATCACCACCTTCTGGTAAATTTACATTGGAAATTGTTACTGAGATATATCCCCATAAGAACACGTCATTGGAGGTGCAACATCTTTTCGCTCTTCCTTTTAACACATGACTCTTTTGACTGTTTGCTCAATTTGAAGTTGCACTATCCTTTTTCTCTTTAGGGACTGTACAAGTCATCTGGGAATTTCTGCACTCAATGTGAAGCAGAGGGTTTCCGCAAAATCACATATTATCAGGTTAATTTATAGGAGAACCATTTAACTTTATCGATTCATACTTCTAAATACCACTTTGAATTATTTTATTTCAATCTGCTCACAGGATCGCCCTGATATAATGTCAAAATACACTGTCCGGATTGAAGCTGATAAGTCTTTGTACCCAGTATTGCTATCTAATGGAAATCTCTTGGAACAAGGAGACCTTGAGGTGAATTTACCGGTTATGTAGAATAGCCTCCATCAACCAAAAAAAATATTAATAACTATCAAATTGCTTCTTCTCTGGCTCTGTTGCAGCGTGGTAAGCATTATGTTCTCTGGGAGGATCCCTTCAAGAAACCTTGCTATTTGTTTGCATTGGTTGCCGGACAGCTGGAGAGCAGAGATGACGTATTTGTTACCCGTTCTGGTCGAAATGTGTCACTAAGAATTTGGACCCCTGCACAAGATGTACCCAAGACAGCACACGCCATGTATTCACTTAAAGCAGCAATGAAATGGGATGAGGATGTTAGTATCTTCCTATCTAACCCATTATTTAACAATTACCTCAAACCTAGTTTCTGGGTTTTAGAGTTAAAGTCTTGCCATTTTATCATGTAACTCTGCAAACAGGTTTTTGGTCTTGAATATGACCTGGATCTCTTTAACATTGTTGCTGTCCCTGATTTTAACATGTAAGTTGCGTTCTTAGTTTCATAAAACATGCTCATATAGCCCTTATCTTGTTTGATCTATATAATGGTGACAAATAATGTTAGCTTCATGCACTTAAGACATTGACACGACCTTGTTTCTGATTGATTGTCAGGGGAGCCATGGAGAACAAAAGTTTGAATGTTTGTCATCTAACTTTTCTCGAGTTCATTATCACATATATTTGTTTATTTTATATCCTTATTAACACAAAAAACATTGTTCTTATCTGTCTGGATTGCCTTTTGGCAGATTTTCAATTCCAAGCTTGTTTTGGCATCCCCAGAAACTGCTTCAGATGCAGATTATGCTGCAATTCTCGGGGTTATTGGCCATGAGGTTTGTTATGATATAACAAGAGCATTTTTTAAAACTTTTTGTATGATTCCGAGGAATGTATTGTTTTGACTTGAGATTTTTGTCTTGATTCTATCTGCAGTATTTTCACAACTGGACAGGCAACAGGTGGGCTTCTAGTACTCCCAATTTTGATCCTGTCTTTATGCCTTTGTTATTGCATTCTATTTTCATATGCAGTGAAATAAGATTTGTGTGGTTGCAACATGTTAGTAGTGGATTTCTTGTTCTGCTGGTCATGGAGATGAATGCATTTTAATTGCTTTTGTTTTATCTGAACTACTACAGTATGTACTGAGACTTAAATTAAGTGATATCTGAATAAATGCAGAGTGACTTGTCGTGACTGGTTCCAGCTGAGCTTAAAGGAAGGTCTAACTGTATTTCGTGATCAGGTGGAACTCTCTTCTTTCCTATATAATGAGTGGCAATTTCATAGTCACATTGCACCTTTATTTATTCTTGAAAATCTTACAACATTGCTAGGAGTTTTCATCTGATATGGGAAGCCGCACTGTGAAGAGGATCTCCGATGTTTCAAGGCTTCGGATTTCTCAGTTCCCACAGGTTCTTTCGTCTCCTTTTTCATATTTTTTGTAGCGATGACTAAAGTGTTAATCTACCAGGTGTTTAAATTTCTTGCACAATTATAAGTTGATACATGAGTATGCTTTCTCAATAATTTCACATGGATTCTGTTAAAACAGACTATCTGCAAGCACTAACAAGGCTATTTTGTAATCATTCAGGATGCCGGTCCTATGGCTCACCCAGTGCGCCCAAATTCATATATCAAGGTATGAAATCTTCTTATTTATCAAAGGACTTTTCTGGCAAACTATCTGCTTGCTTTAAACCTAATTTTTAGTTGTGCACTGTATTCAATGTCACTGCTTTTTTATCCGCAGATGGACAACTTCTACACAGGTTAGTTTCTGCTCTGTATGACTTATTCAGTCAAAGCTTCATAAAAAAACTTGTCTTTCAAGTGGTTTGGAATTTGGTTTTCATTTAACTTTTTTGATATTTGGCTTTCTATTGCAATGATGTTGGGTTCATTCTGATATGGGACTTTTGACCACCTACAATTTGCAGTGACGGTATGGTTTGGAAATTTAGGGATGTATATTTTAAATTTGTCCAGTTTTCCTCCTTTCACGAAGTGCAGTTACCTAATTGTTCGTCTTTTGGTTTTTCTTTTCTTTTTTCTCTTTGATGCAGGTGTATGAAAAGGTATGATAGTGTTTTTGTCTTGTGTATACGTATGCATGTGTGTGGATAAGGAGCACTGTTGACGAATCGGATGCTTATTTTTGTGTATTAGGGAGCGGAAGTTGTCAGGATGTACAAAACCTTATTAGGGAGTCAAGGTTTCAGAAAGGTAGAAAATAATCCAAACTGATTATTATGTGATTATCAGCTTTACCGTTTAACTGTGCATCCATTAAATTTTTTCCAGAATTTTATTTTTATTTTTATTTTTCATATTTCAGGGCATGGATCTTTATTTTAAAAGACATGATGCTCAAGCTGTGACATGTGAAGACTTTTTTGCTGCCATGCGAGATGCAAATGATACAGATTTTGCTAATTTCTTGCTATGGTATAGACCTACCTTTTATTTTCTTGGAATTACCCTCTGCTTGTCTTACGCTTAGCTTGGAATGGAATAAAATTACAGGTACTCCCAAGCCGGTACACCTCTGGTGAAAGTTAAGTCATCTTATGATGCTGAAGCTCATACTTTCACCTTAAAGTTCAGGTATACATGCTAACTTCTTTGCAAGAACCATAATCTTCCTTCCTTTGTCTTGTGGTATGACTGAACCTTGAATCTTGATATTCCACAGTCAAGAAGTACCAGCAACGGCAGGGCAACCAGTTAAAGAACCCATGTTCATTCCTGTGGTATTAGGGCTGCTGGACACAAATGGCAAGGACATGCCACTCTCGTCTGTGTATCATGATGGAGCATTGAAGTCTATTGCAAGTGACAGTCAACCAGCCTACAGTACAATTCTTAGAGTAACCAAGGTGAGAGCACACTAGTGAACCCATGCTTGCTTTATCTTTATATGTTTTAGTTTCTCCTTGGATATCTTGTTAACTGCAGTTTCTTTCCTATGTCCTATTTTTTATTTTTTTGCCAGATTTGGCCATGCATGAAAATGGTTTTGTCAGATTTTTCATGGTTGGTTGAGCTTGTAGTTATTCATACGAATTAGTGGTGTTCGTGGATTTACTATAAAGATGGCAGTAAATGTGGTTGTTGTTAGTTAGCAGTTGTATTTCTCTTGAGAACATTCAGCAAGATTCCCAAACAAAAAAGCTTATAATGTGAAATGACCCACTGATGCTTTATTGTGATTTTTATTTCTTGAGATTAAAAAGAAAGGAATTTATACCATGCATCATTTTTATTAATAAGAAGTGAATTTATTGCTGATGCTTCACAGAAAGAGGAGGAATTTGTTTTCTCTGATATACCTGAGCAGCCAGTGCCTTCTCTATTGCGGGGTTTCAGCGCACCAATCCGTCTTGAATCTGATCTCTCTGACAGTGAACTGTTTTTCCTCCTCGCTCATGACTCAGACGAATTCAACCGGTTTGTCTATCTCTAAGCATTTGTGCCATTTTTTTTACATTAAAGTGAGTGATGGAAACATGTTTATATTCTTTTTTATTTTTGTTTCAGATGGGAGGCTGGACAAGTCTTGGCTAGAAAACTGATGCTCAGCTTAGTCATGGATTTCCAACAAGGGAGACCATTGGCTCTGAACCCTAAGTATGTGCAAGGACTAAGAAGCATACTTAGTGACTCGAATTTGGATAAGGTATGGCCAGCGTTTTTTCCTCATCCTTCCCCACTTGTTTGGGGGGAGGGAGGAGGTAGAAGATTCATGCACCAGAATAGATAGAATTTGTAAAGCTCTAATGAGGCTTGATCTTTTTGTTTATCCAGGAATTTATTGCAAAGGCATTAACACTACCAGGTGAAGGAGAAATAATGGACATGATGGATGTTGCTGATCCTGATGCTGTTCATGCTGTTCGATCTTTCATCAGGAAGCAGCTTGCATCTGAACTGAAATCAGAGTTTTTACGCACAGTATGGCCAGTTACCCTGGGTTTGATTTTTTTGCACTTCATGTCTCCACTTCTTTATTAATCACTTATGGGTGAATGAATTTGCTGTACCTCACAGGTCGAAAACAATAGGAGCTCAGAAGAGTATGTGTTTAACCATCCTAACATGGCTAGGCGTGCTCTAAAGAATATTGCCCTTGGTCTGTGTGTCTTTTCTTGGTCGTGTTTCTTGGCATCATGGCATTTAATGTTTCTAGATTATTTTAGTTACTAATTTAAGTTGTTACACATCTTTTCCACCATCTGCAGCATATCTTGCATCTCTTGAAGACAAGGAGTTAACCGAGCTTGCATTGCATGAGTACAAAACTGCCACAAATATGACGGATCAATTTGCAGCTTTGGCAGCCATAGCCCAGAATCCTGGGAAATCTCGTGACGAAGTACTTGCTGACTTCTACACCAAGTGGCAGGATGACTATTTGGTGAATCCCTTGCTGAGTGCTATTTATTTTTCTTGTTTTTTTTTTGCCTTTTCCACCAAGGGACAAATATATTTGGAAAACAATGACTTCCATGAGGCTATTATGTCATTGGAAGCTATTGCAAGGGACAAGCGATGGAGTAATTTTGTTATTTCTTGTTGGATAATCTGTTCTCTCTCTGTTAGGTTGTGAATAAATGGTTTGCCCTTCAAGCCATGTCTGATGTTCCTGATAATGTTGAGAATGTCCGTAACCTCTTGAATCATCCAGCATTTGATCTTCGCAATCCAAACAAGGTATGCAGTCATCAATAACTGTCTATGCTTGTTTGTGTGCACCACCTTCATGCGTCAATTTCAAAGGTTTGATTGAAATTGAACCCTTTGTGTGTGATATAATTAGGTATACTCACTCATTGGAGGATTCTGTGGCTCTCCTGTGAATTTCCATGCAAAGGACGGGTCTGGCTACAAGTTCTTGGGGGAGATTGTTGTGCAACTGGACAAAATTAATCCTCAGGTCTTTTTCTATTAAATCCATTGAGTAGGAAGTAAATTGTCATTATCACTACGCACATAGGATTGATCATTTGTATCTGTTTGTTCAATAACCTCCGTGGATTCAGGTGGCCTCCCGCATGGTGTCAGCCTTCTCAAGATGGAAACGCTACGATGAAACCCGTCAAAACCTTGCCAAGGTAAGAGTATCTGGTGCCATTTTTTCTGTGGATTCAGCTGTTTAGAATAACCATCCAAAAACATCTATGTTGCATAAATCAGATCTACCTTTGAGATTTGCTGTTGGCTCGCATGTTAATTTGTTGCCAAATTGGCACGGTTCAATGCAGGCACAGCTGGAGATGATCGTGTCTGCCAATGGACTGTCAGAGAATGTATTTGAGATCGCCTCAAAAAGTTTAGCTGCTTAGATGGCTAAAATTTGCAGGCTGCAGTTGCTTCCCATCGGTGCTTGCGATAGTGATATAGGAAATAAACGTGTGCTTGGCACATTTGCAAGATCACCATTATAAGCGTGCTGTCCTCGTTATGTATGGAAGAGAGACAGGTTTCTGTAACAAACAGATATCTTGACATGAAGTACTTCGCAAAAGAACACCCTACTGAATGCTTTTTTTTTCTTGGTTTGGTGAATTGAATGCCACGCTAAATGTCTGAAGCACTAGCATGTATCTAGCTAGGGATAAGTCATGTTACCTACGAGGATAAGTGGGTTCCATGATCTTTTGTTTGGTGATCCGTGAAGTATTTTTTGTCAAATTAAGATTACAAGATCTTCTTGTCATATTCATATGCCATGATGTTCAAAAATAAAATATAAAAACATTTTTTTGATATATCTTTAGATAAAAAATGTTTAAAAAACAACTGGTTTTACAATGATAATGATTACATGTCAATACAATGGTTACGATTAATTTACCATGGATTATTGAGATCCCTACTGGGCAAGTGCAAATTGCGGGCCCTTTGACACGTGTCAACCGTTTATCCTGCTATTTAAGGGTTGAAAACCTGATAATTTGTACCATTATTGTAATTTGGCAGAATTGAATTAATTTCCTGGCAAAATTGATGGTGTCTTTAGCCTGAACTTTAATTCTATAAAAAGACGATGAAATAAATAAATTTCAAAACTCATTTTTTAATCACTTTCATATTAAAAAAATAAATAAAAATAAATTTAAAGAAAAAAGTAATATCAAAAATTCAAAAAATAAAATACATGAATTATTATTGTAATCCTCACATAATTATTGCTACTAATTTATAATGAAAATAACCAGGTCTTGCTGTTTACTCCACCTGCTCAAAGACCTCTGTTTATCCCACTAATTACACTAACCCCATAATCATCTTCTTTGGGGGACAAGTCGGGTAAAAGTAATCTGGAGCGGAATTCTCAACGTGCACACATACATGTTCATAAAAAAAAAAAAAAAGGTAAAAAAGAGAGGATGGGACACTACATGAACAAGTGACCTTCTTTTGACATATGGATGCAATAATTGGACAACGGCAAACTCTGGTTTGATAAAGTGTACGTTTGTTTTTGTGTTTTGAAAGTACTTAAATTTTTATTTATTTTGAATTAGATATTTTAGATATTTTGATATACAAAATTATTATTTTAATATATTTCAAGAAAAAAAAACACTTTAAAAAAAGCATTAAATAACACTTGCAATCACTCTCGACATTGATCATCATATCTTATGTATGGTGCACCAAAGTATCACGGCATGCCCTAATTTGTCAGGATTGAATTAGTGTAGATTCGTAGTTTAATTACCCTTAAAACCTTTTACTTTTCTTGTATCAGACTTTTCTAAACCATGATCACTTGACTTCTTAACTTGATTAAGCATCAAAATGGTTTTTTCAGATTTTTCATGGTTGGTTGAGCTAGTAGTTATTCATACGAATTAGCGGTGCTTGTGGATCTATTATATAGATGGCAGTAGCTGCGGTTGATGTTAGGTAGTAGTTGTATTTCTCTTGAGAACATTCAGCAAGATGCACAAACAAAAAAGCTTATAATGTGAAATGACCCCCACTGAAGCTTTATTGTGATTTTTATTTCTTGAGATTAAAAAGAAAGGAATTTATACCATGCATCATTTTTATTAATAAGAAGTGAATTTACTGCTGATGCTTCACAGAAAGAGGAGGAATTTGTTTTCTCTGATATACCTGAGAAGCCAGTACCTTCTTTATTGCGGGGTTTCAGTGCACCAATCCGTCTTGAATCTGATCTCTCTGACAGTGAACTGTTTTTCCTCCTCGCTAATGACTCAGACGAATTCAACCGGTTTGTCTATCTCTAAGCATTTGTGCCATTTGATTTACATTAAAGTGAGTGATGGAAACATGTTTATATTCCTTTTTATTTTGGTTTCAGATGGGAGGCTGGACAGGTCTTGGCTAGAAAACTGATGCTCAGCTTAGTCATGGATTTCCAACAAGGGAGACCATTGGCTCTTAACCCAAAGTATGTGCAAGGACTAAGAAGCATACTTAGTGACTCGAACTTGGATAAGGTATGGCCAGTGTTTTTTCCTCATCGTTCCCCACTTCTTTGGGGGCAGGGAGGAGGTAGAAGATTCAAGCACCAGGATAGATAGAATTTGTAAAGCTCTAATGAGGCTTAATCTTTTTGTTTATCCAGGAATTTATTGCAAACGCATTAACACTACCAGGTGAAGGAGAAATAATGGACATGATGGATGTTGCTGATCCTGACGCTGTTCATGCTGTTCGATCTTTCATCAGGAAGAAGCTTGCATCTGAACTGAAATCAGAGTTTTTACGCACAGTATGGCCAGTTACCCTGGGTTTGCTTTTTTTGCACTTCATGTCTCCACTTCTTGATTAATCACTTATGGGTGAATGAATTTGCTGTACTTCACAGGTCGAAAACAATAGGAGATCAGAAGAGTATGTGTTTAACCATCCTAACATGGCTAGGCGTGCTCTAAAAAACCTTTCCCTTGGTCTGTGTGTCTCGTCTTGGTCTGGTGTTTAATGTTTCTAGATTATTATAGTTACTAATTTAAGCTGTCACACCTGTCTTTTCCACCATCTGCAGCATATCTTGCATCACTTGAAGACCGGGAGTTAACTGAGCTTGCATTGCATGAGTACAAAACTGCCACAAATATGACCGAGCAATTTGCAGCTTTGGCAGCCATAGCCCAGAATCCTGGGAAAACTCGTGACGAAGTACTTGCTGACTTCTACACCAAGTGGCAGGATGATTATTTGGTGAATCTCTTGCTGAGTGCTATTTATTTTCGTGTTTTTGTTTTTGTTTTTGTTTTTGCCTTTTTTCACCAAGAGAGAAATATATTTGGAAAACAATGACTTCCATGAGGCTATTATGTCATTGGAAGCCATTGCAAGGGACAGAGCGTTGGAGTAATTTAGTTATTTCTTGTTGGATAATCTGTTCTCTCTTTCTGCTAGGTTGTGAATAAATGGTTTGCCCTTCAAGCCATGTCTGATGTTCCTGGTAATGTTGAGAATGTCCGCAAGCTCTTGAATCATCCAGCATTTGATCTGCGCAATCCAAACAAGGTATGCAATCATCAATACCTGTCTATGTTTATTTGTGTGCCTCACCTTCACGCATCAATTACAAAGGTTTGATTGAAATTGAACCCTTTATGTGTGATATGCAGGTGTACTCACTCATTGGGGGATTCTGTAGCTCTCCTGTGAATTTCCATGCAAAGGACGGGTCTGGCTACAAGTTCTTGGGGGAGATTGTTGTGCAACTGGACAAAATTAACCCTCAGGTCTGTTTCTATCACATCCATTGAGTAGGAAGTAAATTTTCATTATCACTATGCACATAGGATTGATCATTTGTATCTGTTTGTTCAATAACCTCCGTGGATTCAGGTGGCCTCCCGCATGGTGTCAGCCTTCTCAAGATGGAAACGCTACGATGAAACCCGTCAAAACCTTGGCAAGGTAAGTATGTGGTGCCATTTTTTTCTGTGGATTCAGCTGTTTAGAATAAGCATCCAAAAGCGATGATGTTGCATAAATCAGATTTACCTTTGAGATTTGTTGTTGGCTCGCATGTTAATTTGTTGCCAAATTGGCACGGTTTAATGCAGGCACAGCTGGAGATGATCGTGTCTGCCAATGGGCTATCAGAGAATGTATTTGAGATCGCCTCGAAAAGTTTAGCTGCCTAGATGGCTAAAATTTGCAGGCCGCAGTTATTTGCCATCGGTGCTTGCGATAGGGATATACGAAATAAACGTGTGCTTGGCACAGTTGCAAGATCACCTTTATGAGCGTGCTTTCCTCATTTTGTTATCTTGTATGGAATGGGAGACAGGTTTCTGTAACGAGCATCTTGACTTCAAGTATTTCGCAAAATAACACCCTACTGAATGCTTTTTTCTTCTTGGTTTGGTGAATTGGATGCCACTCGAAATTTATGAAGCACTAGCATATATCTAGCTAGGGACAAGTCATATTGCCTACGGATAAGTGGGTTCCATGATCTTATTTTTGGTGATCCGTGAAGTATTTTTTGTCAAATTAAGATTACAAGATCTTGTTGTCATATTCATATGCCATGGTGTTAAAAAATAAAATATACAAATATTTTTTGATATATATTTAAATGAAAAATATTTTAAAAGCAACTGGTTTTAAAATAATAATAATAAATGAATTTTACAATTTATATGTCAATACAATGGTTACGATTAATTTACCATGAATTATTGAGATTCCTTCTTGGGCACGTGCAAATTGCGGGTCCTTTGACACGTGTCAACCGTTTAACCTGCCATTAAAGGGTTGAAAACATGATCATTTGTGCCATGTATTGTAATTTTATAGAATTGAATTAATTTCCTGGCAAAATTGATGGTGTTTTTACCCATATCTTTAATTCTATAAAAGACGATGAAATAAATAAATTACACAGCTCATTTTTTAATCACTTTAATATTAAAAAAATAAAGAAAAAAGTAATAACAAAATTTAAAAAAAAATACATCAATTATTATTGTAATCCTCACATACTTTTTGCTATTAATTTATGATGATAATAATCAGGTCTTGCTGGTTACTCCACCTGCTCATAGACCTTTGTTTGGTGATTTGTGACCTCTTTAGAAATTCTTCGAAAGCCACAGGGGTTTGTAATTAATAATAATTTTGATATTTTTCACATCAAGATTAAGGAATTATGATAATTTAATCGGTGGAACATTTATCTCACTAATTAGTAATTATACCAACCCCACAACCATCTTCTGTATCGAAAATTGGATTAGTTTTGGGGGACAAGGAGGGTAAAAGTAATCTTGAGCGGAATTCTCAACGCGCACAAATACATTTACATAAAAAAAAAAAAAGAGAGGATGGGACACTACATGAACAAGCTACCTTCTTTTGACCTAATGGGTTGACAAATGGATGCAATAATTGGAAAACGGCAATCTCTGGTTTGATGAAGTGTAGGTTTGTTTCTGTGGTCTGAAAATATTTGAATATATATGTTCAATTAAATTTTTTTATTTATTTTGATATTTAAAATTATTTCAAAAAAAAAAAACATTGTTTTAATATATTTTAAAAAAAAACTTTAAAATACAAGTATTATATAACACTTGCAATGACTCTTCACATTGATCATCAGATCTCATGTATGGCGCAGCAAGGTATCACGGCATTCCCTAATTTGTTAGGATTGAACTAGTGTAGATTCGTAATTTAATTCTCCTTGAATTTTTTTCTTCTTCCTTGTATCAGACTTTTCTAAACCATGATCACTTCATCACTTTTTAACTTGATGAAGCACGTTTACAAAAAAAGCCTAGCGTGAATGTTATTGCTCTCTGTTGCTATTATTTGCACTAGCTTTGTTAATGGTTTTACATCCTTCAAAGGATTTGTTCTATATGATTTCGAGTTTTAGCTTCTTGGGTTGTTACTTTCTCTTTTATTCATCTTTTGAACCTTGTTGGTGATCATGTAATAGATTTTTTGATGTTTGGTCATGCATATCTTATCCATTCATTTATATCCTGCAGCTCCGAGCTACCAGTAAACCTCGTTGCTTGCAGAATCCAGTAAGAAATATCTCGAAACACACAGGATTCATCAGTTCCGAGGTTTGCCCACTTTTCCACATCTGACCTTGAAAATTCAATCGGAAGTTTTTCTATGATTATATCGGCTTCAACTCATCCTTGTATTCCAAGTTCTGCCAATTTTTCTGACAAAATTGTTATCCAGGTTACCTTTCGAAGGAAGTACAAGTTTTCATACCCAGCATTGTATGTAAGTTGTCATTCCTTGGTTTCTTCTTGTCTGTCTAGATACCACTTGTCAGAGCATTCACACACCATATTCACGCCCACTCCTTCATACACCCTGTGAAGTGTCTTGGGAAATTGTGTGTTTTTATGGTGATTGATTTGTTTTGCTTGGTGTTTGTTCTTGCATGTGTATGACCTTATTGTGCATTCCTTGACATGTTTGCAGAGAGATAAGCAAGATAGAAGGAGGCTAATTTGTGCAGTCGCCACAGAACCATTACCCAAGCAAGTTGAAGAATCCAAAATGGACACCCCAAAAGAAATCTTTCTCAAGGATTACAAGTTGCCTGACTACTACTTTGACTCGGTATGCAAAAACTTGCTCCAGTTTGGAATATAGACATCCAGGACTCTAAATTTCTTTCTTTGGCTTTCACTTATCCTCCTATACTTGTATCCTTATCTTAGGTGGGTTTGACATTTTTGCTGGGTGAAGAGAAAACAATTGTTAGCTCGAAAATAACTGTTTTACCCAGAGTTGAAGGTAACTATTAAGGCCATCATTTGCTCATAGAATTTGATCAGACACCTGTCGGAAACTTGCAAAAGTTGTTCTTACAATGGGTAACATAGCAATGGCTAATCAAACTCTAATTTTCGAACAGGCTCTTCCGCTCCGCTAGTTTTAGATGGAGCAGACCTGAAGCTGCTTTCAGTTAAAGTCAATGGCGAGGAGCTGAAGGTATGTATATTTCACTCTTACAAATGTTGGCTTAGCTTGCGGATTTTTCCACTTGACTGTATTGGAAAACTTTTTTGATTTTTTGATCCTGTTAGGCTACTCCCCTCTTTCCTAAAGGAGGTTTGATAATGTTTTACCTTTTCCATTTTTTGCATTTTATTAGTCCTGGGATACTGACACCCAATTAGAACACTTTCCATTTTGTGATGTTTGGCACTTTCTTCATTTTCTTTCGTCATCTCTCTCTCTCTATGCTTTTTTTCTCTGCTTTCATTTTTTGGAGCGGGAGGGTTTAATAAGATAATTTGGTGATGATTTCACTCCACTTTTTTCGTGCTGTTCTTTTTTTCCAGAATGGAGATTATCATTTGGAATCACGCCATTTAACAATCCTATCACCACCTTCTGGTAAATTTACGTTGGAAATTGTTACTGAGATATATCCCCAGAAGAACACGTCATTGGAGGTGCAACATCTTTTCGCTCTTCCTTTTCACAGATGACTCGTATGACTGCTTGCTCAATTTGAAGTTGCGCTATCCTTTTTCTCTTTAGGGACTGTACAAGTCATCTGGGAATTTCTGCACTCAATGTGAAGCAGAGGGTTTCCGCAAATTTACATATTATCAGGTTAATTCATGGGAGAACCATTTAACTTTATTGATTCATAGTTTCATACTTCTAAATACCACTTTGAATTATTTTATTTTAATGTGTTCACAGGATCGCCCTGATATAATGTCAAAATACACTGTCCGGATTGAAGCTGATAAGTCTTTGTACCCAGTATTGCTATCTAATGGAAATCTCTTGGAACAAGGAGACCTTGAGGTGAATTTACCTGTTATGTAGAATAGCCTCCACCGTCTACAAAAAAAAAAAGTTAATAACTATCAAATTGCTTCTTCTCTGGCTCTGTTGCAGGGTGGTAAGCATTTTGTTCTCTGGGAGGATCCCTTCAAGAAACCTTGCTATTTGTTTGCATTGGTTGCTGGACAGCTGGAGAGCAGAGATGATGTATTTGTTACCCGTTCTGGTCGAAATGTGTCACTAAGAATTTGGACCCCTGCACAAGATGTACCCAAGACAGCACATGCCATGTATTCACTTAAAGCAGCAATGAAATGGGATGAGGATGTTAGTATCTTCCTATGGAACCCATTATTTAAAAATTACCTCAAACCTAACTTCTGGGTTTTAGTGTTCAAGTCTTGCCATTTTATCATGTAACTCTGCAAACAGGTTTTTGGTCTTGAATATGACCTGGATCTCTTTAACATTGTTGCTGTGCCCGATTTTGACATGTAAGTTGCGTTCTTAGTTTCATAAAACGTGCTCATATAATAGCCCTTATCTTGTTTGATGTATATAATGGTGACAAATAATGTTAGTTTCATGCACTTAAGACACTCACACGACCTTGTTTCTGATTGATTGTCAGGGGAGCCATGGAGAACAAAAGTTTGAATGTTTGTCATCTAACTTTTCCCAAGTTCTTCATCATTTATATTTGTTTATTTTATCTTCTTATTAACACAAAAAACACGTTCTTATCTATCTGGATTGCCTTTTGGCAGATTTTCAATTCCAAGCTTGTTTTGGCATCCCCAGAAACTGCTTCAGATGCAGATTATGCTGCAATTCTCAGGGTTATTGGCCATGAGGTTTGTTATGATATAACAAGAGCATTTTTTAAAACTTTTTGTATGATTCCGAGGAATGTATTGTTTTGACTTGAGATTTTTGTCATGACTCTATCTCTGCAGTATTTTCACAACTGGACAGGCAACAGGTGGGCTTCTAGTCCTCCCAATTTGTATCCTGTCTTTATGCCTTTGTTGTTGCATTCTATTTTCATATGCTGTGAAATAAGATTTATGTTATTGCAACATGTTAGTAGTGGATTTCTTGTTCTGCTGGTCATGGAGATGAATGCATTTTAATTGCCTTTGTTTTATCGTGAACCACTACAGTATCCACTGAATCTTAAATTAAGTGATATCTGAATAAATGCAGAGTGACTTGTCGTGACTGGTTCCAGCTGAGCTTAAAGGAAGGTCTAACTGTATTTCGTGATCAGGTGGAACTCTCTTCTTTCCTATATAATGAGTTGCAATTTCAAAGTCACATTACACCTCTATTTATTCTTGAAAATCTTACAACATTGCTAGGAGTTTTCATCTGATATGGGAAGCCGCACTGTGAAGAGGATCTCCGATGTTTCAAGGCTTCGGATTTCTCAGTTCCCACAGGTTCTTTTGTGTTTTTTTTCATGTTTTTGGGAGCGATGACTTAAGCGTTCATCTATCAAATGTTTAAATTACTTGCACAATGATAAGTTGATGCATGCGTATGCTTTCTCAATAATTTCACATGGATTCTGATACAACAGAGTATCTGCAAGCACTAACAAAGCTATTTTGTAATCATTCAGGATGCCGGTCCTATGGCTCACCCAGTGCGCCCACATTCATATATCAAGGTATCAAATCTTGTTATATATCAAAGGCCTTTTCTGGCAAACAATCTGCTTGCTTTAAACCTAATTTTTAGTTGTGCACTGTATTGAATGTCACTGCTTTTTTATCTGCAGATGGACAACTTCTACACAGGTTAGTTTCTGCTATGTATGACTTATTCAGTAAAAGTTTCATAAAACTCTTATCTTGCAAGTGGTTTGGAATTTGGTTTTCTTTTAACTTTTTTGATATTTGGCTTTCTTTTGCAATGATGTTGGGTTCATTCTGATATGGGACTTCTGACCACCTACAATTTGCAGGGACGGTATGGTTTGGAAATTTATGGATGTATATTTTAATTTTGTCCAGTTTTCCCCCTTTCATGACGGCCAGTTACCTAATTGTCTGTCTTTTGTTTTTTCTTTTCTTTTCTTTTTTCTCTTTGTTGCAGGTGTATGAAAAGGTATGATATCGTTTTTGTCTTGTGTATACGTATGCATGTGTGTGGATAAGGAGCAATGTTGATGCATCAGATGCTTATTCCTGTGTATCAGGGAGCGGAAGTTGTCAGGATGTACAAAACCTTATTAGGGAGTCAAGGTTTCAGAAAGGTAGAAAATAATCCAAACTGATTCATATGTGATTATCAGCTTTACCATAAAACTGTGCGTCCATGAAAATTTTACCAGAATTTTATTTTTATTTTTCATATTTCAGGGCATGGATCTTTATTTTAAAAGACATGACGCTCAAGCTGTGACATGTGAAGATTTTTTTGCTGCCATGCGAGATGCAAATGATACAGATTTTGCGAATTTCTTGCTATGGTATAGACCTGCCTTTTATTTTGTTGGAATTACCCTCTGCTTGTTTTATGCTTTGCTTGGAATGTTATAAAATTACAGGTACTCCCAAGCCGGTACACCTCTGGTGAAAGTTAAGTCATCTTATGATGCTGAAGCTCATACTTTCACCTTAAAGTTCAGGTATACCTGATAACTTTCTTGCAAGAGCCATAATCTTCCTTGCTTTGTCTTGTGGTATGACTGAACCTTGAATCTGGATATTCCACAGTCAAGAAGTACCAGCAACGCCAGGGCAACCAGTTAAAGAACCCATGTTCATTCCTGTGGTATTAGGGCTGCTGGACACAAATGGCAAGGACATGCCACTGTTGTCGGTGTATCATGATGGAGCATTGAAGTCTATTGCAAGTGACAGTCAACCACCCTACAGTACAATTCTTAGAGTAACCAAGGTGAGAGCACACTGGTGAAACCATGATTGCCGTATCTTTATAAGTTTTAGTTTCTCCTTGGATATCTTGTTAACTGCAGTTTCTTTCCAATGTCCTATTTTTTATTTTTTTGCCAGATTTGGCCAAGCATCAAAATGGTTTTTTCAGATTTTTCATGGTTGGTTGAGCTAGTAGTTATTCATACGAATTAGCGGTGCTTGTGGATCTATTATATAGATGGCAGTAGCTGCGGTTGATGTTAGGTAGTAGTTGTATTTCTCTTGAGAACATTCAGCAAGATGCACAAACAAAAAAGCTTATAATGTGAAATGACCCCCACTGAAGCTTTATTGTGATTTTTATTTCTTGAGATTAAAAAGAAAGGAATTTATACCATGCATCATTTTTATTAATAAGAAGTGAATTTACTGCTGATGCTTCACAGAAAGAGGAGGAATTTGTTTTCTCTGATATACCTGAGAAGCCAGTACCTTCTTTATTGCGGGGTTTCAGTGCACCAATCCGTCTTGAATCTGATCTCTCTGACAGTGAACTGTTTTTCCTCCTCGCTAATGACTCAGACGAATTCAACCGGTTTGTCTATCTCTAAGCATTTGTGCCATTTGATTTACATTAAAGTGAGTGATGGAAACATGTTTATATTCCTTTTTATTTTGGTTTCAGATGGGAGGCTGGACAGGTCTTGGCTAGAAAACTGATGCTCAGCTTAGTCATGGATTTCCAACAAGGGAGACCATTGGCTCTTAACCCAAAGTATGTGCAAGGACTAAGAAGCATACTTAGTGACTCGAACTTGGATAAGGTATGGCCAGTGTTTTTTCCTCATCTTTCCCCACTTCTTTGGGGGCAGGGAGGAGGTAGAAGATTCAAGCACCAGGATAGATAGAATTTGTAAAGCTCTAATGAGGCTTAATCTTTTTGTTTATCCAGGAATTTATTGCAAACGCATTAACACTACCAGGTGAAGGAGAAATAATGGACATGATGGATGTTGCTGATCCTGACGCTGTTCATGCTGTTCGATCTTTCATCAGGAAGAAGCTTGCATCTGAACTGAAATCAGAGTTTTTACGCACAGTATGGCCAGTTACCCTGGGTTTGCTTTTTTTGCACTTCATGTCTCCACTTCTTGATTAATCACTTATGGGTGAATGAATTTGCTGTACTTCACAGGTCGAAAACAATAGGAGATCAGAAGAGTATGTGTTTAACCATCCTAACATGGCTAGGCGTGCTCTAAAAAACCTTTCCCTTGGTCTGTGTGTCTCGTCTTGGTCTGGTGTTTCTTGGCATCACGGTGTTTAATGTTTCTAGATTATTATAGTTACTAATTTAAGCTGTCACACCTGTCTTTTCCACCATCTGCAGCATATCTTGCATCACTTGAAGACCGGGAGTTAACTGAGCTTGCATTGCATGAGTACAAAACTGCCACAAATATGACCGAGCAATTTGCAGCTTTGGCAGCCATAGCCCAGAATCCTGGGAAAACTCGTGACGAAGTACTTGCTGACTTCTACACCAAGTGGCAGGATGATTATTTGGTGAATCTCTTGCTGAGTGCTATTTATTTTCGTGTTTTTGTTTTTGTTTTTGTTTTTACCTTTTTTCACCAAGAGAGAAATATATTTGGAAAACAATGACTTCCATGAGGCTATTATGTCATTGGAAGCCATTGCAAGGGACAGAGCGTTGGAGTAATTTAGTTATTTCTTGTTGGATAATCTGTTCTCTCTTTCTGCTAGGTTGTGAATAAATGGTTTGCCCTTCAAGCCATGTCTGATGTTCCTGGTAATGTTGAGAATGTCCGCAAGCTCTTGAATCATCCAGCATTTGATCTGCGCAATCCAAACAAGGTATGCAATCATCAATACCTGTCTATGTTTGTTTGTGTGCCTCACCTTCACACGTCAATTTCAAAGGTTTGATTGAAATTGAACCCTTTATGTGTGATATGCAGGTATCCTCACTCATTGGGGGATTCCGTGGCTCTCCTGTGAATTTCCATGCAAAGGACGGGTCTGGCTACAAGTTCTTGGGGGAGATTGTTGTGCAACTGGACAAAATTAATCCTCAGGTCTGTTTCTATTACATCCATTGAGTAGGAAGTAAATTGTCATTATCACTATGCACATAGGATTGATCATTTGTATCTGTTTGTTCAATAACCTCCGTGGATTCAGGTGGCCTCCCGCACGGTGTCAGCCTTCTCAAGATGGAAACGCTACGATGAAACCCGTCAAAACCTTGCCAAGGTAAGAGTATCTGGTGCCATTTTTACTGTGGATTCAGCTGTTTAGAATAACCATCCAAAAACATCTATGTTGCATAAATCAGATCTACCTTTGAGATTTGCTGTTGGCTCGCATGTTAATTTGTTGCCAAATTGGCACGGTTCAATGCAGGCACAGCTGGAGATGATCGTGTCTGCCAATGGACTGTCAGAGAATGTATTTGAGATCGCCTCAAAAAGTTTAGCTGCTTAGATGGCTAAAATTTGCAGGCTGCAGTTGCTTCCCATCGGTGCTTGCGATAGTGATATAGGAAATAAACTTGTGCTTGGCACATTTGCAAGATCACCATTATAAGCGTGCTGTCCTCGTTATGTATGGAAGAGAGACAGGTTTCTGTAACAAACAGATATCTTGACATGAAGTACTTCGCAAAAGAACACCCTACTGGATGCTTTTTTTTTCTTGGTTTGGTGAATTGAATGCCACGCTAAATGTCTGAAGCACTAGCATGTATCTAGCTAGGGATAAGGCATGTTACCTACGAGGATAAGTGGGTTCCATGATCTTTTGTTTGGTGATCCGTGAAGTATTTTTTGTCAAATTAAGATTACAAGATCTTCTTGTCATATTCATATGCCATGATGTTCAAAAATAAAATATAAAAACATTTTTTTGATATATCTTTGGATAAAAAATGTTTAAAAAACAACTGGTTTTACAATGATAATGATTACATGTCAATACAATGGTTACGATTAATTTACCATGGATTATTGAGATCCCTACTGGGGCACGTGCAAATTGCGGGCCCTTTGACACGTGTCAACCGTTTAACCTGCCATTTAAGGGTTGAAAACCTGATAATTTGTACCATTATTGTAATTTGGCAGAATTGAATTAATTTCCTGGCAAAATTGATGGTGTCTTTAGCCTGAACTTTAATTCTATAAAAAGACGATGAAATAAATAAATTTCAAAACTCATTTTTTAATCACTTTCATATTAAAAAAATAAATAAAAATAAAAATAAATTTAAAGAAAAAAGTAATATCAAAAATTCAAAAAATAAAAATACATGAATTATTATTGTAATCCTCACATAATTTTTGCTACTAATTTATAATGATAATAACCAGGTCTTGCTGTTTACTCCACCTGCTCAAAGACCTCTGTTTATCCCACTAATTAATTACACTAACCCCATAATCATCTTCTTTGGGGGACAAGTCGGGTAAAAGTAATCTGGAGCGGAATTCTCAACGTGCACACATACATGTTCATATAAAAAAAAAAGGTAAAAAAGAGAGGATGGGACACTACATGAACAAGTGACCTTCTTTTGACCTAATGGGTTGACATATGGATGCAATAATTGGACAACGGCAATCTCTGGTTTGATAAAGTGTACGTTTGTTTTTGTGTTTTGAAAGTACTTAAATTTTTATTTATTTTGAATTAGATATTTTAGATATAAAAAATTATTATTTTAATATATTTCAAGAAAAAAAAACACTTTAAAAAAAAGCATTAAATAACACTTGCAATCACTCTCGACATTGATCATCATATCTTATGTATGGTGCACCAAAGTATCACGGCATGCCCTAATTTGTCAGGATTGAATTAGTGTAGATTCGTAGTTTAATTACCCTTAAAACCTTTTACTTTTCTTGTATCAGACTTTTCTAAACCATGATCACTTGACTTTTTAACTTGATTAAGCACATACTAAGATGGGTTGCAAAAAAAGCCTAGCTACTAGAGGCTTAAAATTGTGTCACCTTTTAGATGCTCCAATCATTCTGCTTCCCTTGAAGGGAATCGTTCACCACTTGCATCATGGAGAAGGCGTTCCTTGCATTCAAAACCCTAAGAATCTAGGGCTGCATATTTTAGCGGACCCTAAAACTAAAAAGCTTTAGATGACCTAAAAAATCTAGTACGTGGTGTTTGGGAGTGCTTTTCAAAAATATTTTTGAAAAAAATTGAATTTTTATTTTTAAGTTTAAATTAATAAAATTTGATTTTTTTAGATAATTTTTTATGTGCTGATGTCAAAAATAATTTTTTAAAAATAAATAAAATATAATTTTAATGTATTTTTAAACGAAAAACACTTTAAAAAACAACCGTATTAGAGACGTCGGTTTTGGACTGTATATATATATAGGGCTCGTCATTACTAGGCCAGTGTGCTTGGGTTGTTGTTCGAGTCGTTGATTTTCTTTATTATCTAACGGTCGTTTTTTCATGGGATATAAAACCTGAAAGGGTAACAATAAAACAAAACAAGAGAAGTTGGGCCACATGTGTAATTAGAAAACCTTAAGGATGGGATTGTACAGGCCTAATTATATACAGGGGTGGGGGCCTGGCACCTTATAGATATTGACCAACTGTAGTGAATGTGATTAGGTGCGTCGGATGGGTTAAAATTAATACAGTCTCACGTGTAACTCTCCGGCCTAACCCTATCGCTTTACAAATAGAAAGATTCTTTCTAGATGCGATTGAAAATTATTTTTTAAAAAGTGTATTTTATAAATTTACAAATCATACTGCCTTGAACTCAAAATTTATTACATAAATTACGAGTTTTCTGACATTACTCTATGTAACTTGAAACACTTCCCCCCCGTGCACGATGAAGTAAGAAGGCACACGCAAAGTTTTTAACACTAATAATTTTAGTAGATATTTAGTTTGTGCTATTTATGGGCAGGATTAGTTATTTTAACGTAAAAAGATGTTTTGGAGTTCCTTTTTTGGAATATAAAAAGAAAAACGTGAGATTGAAGAATAAAAAAATCAAATTCAAAGGAAAAAAAAGCAATAAACAGTATCATGTAAATAATCCCTTTAGTGTTTTGTTAATCAAATTTATTTTAAATTTCATTTTTTTATTCAGATGTAATAGTCCAGCAAGCCTTATTAATGCACCGATATTCTAGACGTTACCATGTATATGATATTTTGGCTGTGCTAATTAAATAAGATAATCAGAAGAAAAACATTGGTGGGCGTGGGTGCGAGAGAGCAGCCGTGCAAGTTATTAGTTTGAAGAGAGAGAGGCGGGGTAGAGGGGAAGAATTTTGGAAGATGGGATGGGACCGTTGAGACGGGATGTGTGCGCACGAAAGCTATCTAGAAGTTGATGGCCACACGTGCACTCACTTTGACAATTATTTATTTAAAACAAATCCTTTCTCTCTCTCTCTCGCGGTGATAAGACCATAATTAAAATCAATCACTTAACGAAATTGCCTTTACACTTCCCTTTTTTTTTTTTTTTTATTTATAGTCCAGGTCAATCATAAAATAGTGTCTTTTCATGCCATTTGACCAAACTACCCCCACTTCTCGCTAGCAATTACAATCATTTTCAAGGTTTTGTCCATTTTCCATATTGCCACCATATATCCAGTTATTGTCCGGTTGGGTGGTTGAACCACTTTTTTTTTATTATTATTATTATTAAATTTTGTTGTTTTTTAGTTTTTTCTTCCAGGTGATTTTGATGGGATGATATAAATATAAAATTTAAAAAGTAAAAAAATATATTTTGATACATTTATATATAAAAAAAAAACTAGAGCATGGAAATCAAGCTGCACAGTAAAATATCAAATATCTGACGAGGAGAGAACATTGAAGAAAATTGAAGCGGGTCACAAGGATAAAAGGGTAAATGATAGTTGATAACAGGGGCAACACGAAAATCATATAAAAAAAGAAGAAAGTAGTGTAAAGTCCGAGTCGTCGTCGGTAATTACAGAGAGAAAGAAAAATTAATTAAGTCATTGCCGTGTTTGACCTCAAAACCGTTACTCAAATCACAAAATTACTTATCACGGGCTCTCTCTCTCTCTCTCTCTCTCACTATACAGAATAACGGAGAGAGAGATTTCTTGGTTTGAGAAAATTCCTTAACCAAAAGAAAAGAATACAAATGGTGATTTGAGAATACAAACAGAGGATAGAGAGAAAAGAAAAGAAGCAGAGATGAGAGGCTTCAATGGAGAGTCGAGAGCTGCAAACAATACTCTAGAGACTATAAACGCTGCTGCTACTGCGATCGCATCTGCTGAGAATCGTGTGTCTCAAGCTACGGTTCAGGTAGTTGTTATTATTCTTTAATTTTCATTGCTTTGTTTGATCGTCTTGCTATGAATAATCTTATGCGTGAAGATTAGCGAGATTATGAGTTTTAACTAAGATCAAGCGATGATTCACATGATTCTGAAGTTTCTCCAAGCAAAATTAAAGCAGATTTTGCTATCAAAATCAGTGAAATGGTCTCAAAGTGCTTTAATTTTGCCATAAAAATCAGTGAAATGGTCTCGAAGTAAGAAAAACAAACCTCTTTTTTGTGCCTTTTGATGTATAATTTTTATTTTTTCACGAAGGTTGACTTTTGTTTCGATGAAGTATGTTGCTTTAGATTTTGTTTTTTCTTAGTTTAGTTTTGTTAAGCAATAACTTTTTTATTATTTCCATAGAGAAAAGTTCATTTTTTTGTTAAATTCTTGCATATATATGTAAGTGAGAGGAAATTGTGTGCTTATTTTTAGTTGAAATCCCCCCCCCCCCCCCCCCCCCCCCCCCCCCCCTTAATGTCTCATAGACTTGGGATAAATCATAGATTAAGAGTTGAGATTTCGTGCTGCTGAAAGGATTTATGGTTTCATGCTCGAAAAAAGAGGGGGTCTGTTGATAGAGTTATTGTGACACTCGACAAATGAGATTTGAATCGAGCTAGATGTTGATCGCTAGTGTTGACTTTATCCGAGTCTATCTCCTGGTAACATGATTGAGTTTGTCTCATTTTCTTTTATGCCTAAGCTGCTACTTGATAGGGGAATTTTTGATTATTGTTTCCGGGTGCATGCTGTGTTTTATTATACCCATTATTTATGATCTCTCTGTCTTTCTTTTGATGGGTAGCAGTCAATATGATTTGTAAGTGCAGGCGTAATGGGCTCTACTTATTACAGTAGTATCGACAACGGATTGATAAAATCCATATAGTTTCTCAGTGTGTTAAAACAACTGCTATATTGAAACTCACTTTATTGGTTTCCTTCATGGGTCTTGCTGCATGAGAGTTTCTCCCAATCTTTCATCATGAGAAAAAAAAGAAATAATCCTCCTTTGCTGGAGCGGATGTTTGGTATGGTTTAATGTTTTAATACTAGTTTGTGTGGACAGAAGAGAAGATGGGGGAGCTGCTGGAGTATCTATCTGTGTTTTGGATATCAGAAACACAAAAAACAAATTGGTCATGCTGTCCTCTTTCCTGAACCATCAGCTCCTGGAATTGGTGCTCCTGCTTCTGAAAATCCAACCCAGGCACCAGTAGTCACACTTCCCTTCGCTGCACCTCCCTCCTCCCCTGCCTCTTTCTTTCAATCAGAACCTCCTTCTGTTACTCAATCACCAGCAGGTTTAGTGTCCCTCACCTCTATTTCTGCCAGCATGTACTCTCCCAGTGGACCTGCCTCTATTTTTGCTGTTGGTCCTTATGCCCACGAAACCCAGTTAGTCTCACCACCTGTGTTCTCAACTTTTACCACTGAACCATCAACTGCTCCTTTCACTCCTCCTCCTGAGTCTGTCCACTTGACTACACCATCCTCGCCTGAGGTTCCTTTTGCCCACTTCCTTGACCCTAGCCTCCGAAATGGCGATAAGGGCCTGAGATTCCCATTTGATTTTCAATCTTATCAGTTTCATCCTGGAAGCCCAGTTGCCCAGCTCATTTCACCTAGCTCTGGCATTTCAGGTTCAGGCACATCATCTCCTTTCCCTGATGGTGAGTTTGCTGTTGGTGGTGCTCACTTTCCTGAGTTTCGAATGGGTGAGCCTCCAAAGCTCTTGAACCTTGATAAGCTCTCTACATGTGAATGGGGATCATACCAAGGTTCAGGGGCATTGACTCCAGATTCTGTGAGGCGCAGATCGCCCAACTTTCTCCTGCATTGTCAGTTTTCTGATGTTCCGCCGCACCCTTGTTCAGAAAATGGACAAAAGAATGATCAGGCTGTTAATCATAGAGTCTCTTTTGAGTTAACTGCTGAAGATGCCTCGAGATGTGTGGAAGAGAAGCCAGCATTTTCTATTAAAACTGTGCCAGAAAACGTGGAAAATGGCACGCAAGCTAAAGAAGAAAAGAATTCTTGTGAATCGATACAAACCTTCGAGTGTCGTGCTGGTGTAACATCTAATGACTCGCCAGAGATGGCTTCAACAGATGGAGAGGAGGTGACACCACAG
Source organism: Salix purpurea (assembly GCA_027405865.1). Classification (NCBI taxonomy): domain Eukaryota; kingdom Viridiplantae; phylum Streptophyta; class Magnoliopsida; order Malpighiales; family Salicaceae; genus Salix; species Salix purpurea. Next base: position 10,349,049 of record CM050328.1, on the reverse strand, counting down.
CATCGAAAGCAACAGTCCATCACTCTTGGCTCTGTTAAGGAATTTAACTTTAACAATGCTGATGAAGGAGATTCACGCAAGTCTAGTAGTTCAAACTGGTGGGCCAATAGAAGTGTTATTGGGAAGGAGGGTGAGACCACCGAGAACTGGTCGTTCTTCCCTATGGTGCAGTCAGGTGTTAGCTAGCTAGTTTCTAAAAAGACCTCTTCACTGCTACTTACGGACCCATCTAGGATTTTGGTGCTAGAAACCAAGCACCACACTTACCGAACCAATTGCGGTGAGTTTTTCATCTGCTGTGCGAAGGAAGGTAGACTGACCCTTAAATGAAGGCTGTTTTTGATCGAGACCTGAAAACAGGGACAGATGATAGTTTTAATATAAATATTTTTTTTTTGGCTTAGCAAGCTTGAATAGTGTATCACATATCTCTCTTCCTTTGGCAGAAAGATGAACTAACAGTGTCTGTTGAGTTCTTGTAATCCCCATTTGTAATATAGATGATGAATAGATAGTTTAATAATGCCAAAAAGAATGAAGATGAAGGGTTTTCTTTCTTTCTTTTTTCATCAGTGCCCTTGTCTGGAGATTTCGACATCTGGCTCGAAACAACATCAATCATATATATCAAGGAAAAGATCCAGGATTCCTGTCCAGTTTATTATGAGGAAAATTAGATTTACTTGGTGTTGTGAACTTAAGAATTAAACAGCACTGGAAACACACTCAATCTGAGAATGACTTGGAAACAAGCTTTGGCTATTAAATAGCCTTTACAGTCTAACCTAAGCAACAATGCAGCCCAGGTTTTAGCTAACTAAACAACGTGGTAATCAATAAAAGAAAGAGTCAAATAACAAACTACTTCCCTTATAAACAAGGATTATTCAAAACAGAAGATAAAACTCTAACTGAAACACCTACTAACTCGACATTCCCTTCCTTAAACTAATCAGTTTACTTCTGGTACTTGAGTGAACAGCCCAGTTTGTTGTTCCTCCATTTCTACTAAAAGGGGCGGGCTTACAAGTATAGAAGATACATGGCAAAAAAAGAAAAAAACACGGTGGGAGAGAGAAGTGAGGTAAAATTAGAGAGAGTTTGTGAGTTGAGTTGAGAAAGTTTTCTCCTCCTCCTCCTCCGCTGTTGTAATCTTTATTTTCTTCACGACGAGTGGAATTGGTAGATGTAGGAAAATTGTTAAAATGGATGTTCTTGATTCTAGATATCATTCTTAGGTACTAACATGTTTTTCTTCCATTTGGTTTGCTGTTAAACCTAATACCTCTTACGAGGCCAACACCAAACCTCTTTACTAGTAAGCAATGGTAGAAGAATCACAGGTTTTTAAAGAAGTTTGATACTTGAGATTTGATAAATGTTTGACGGTAGCAAGCAATTAGATTTTTCAGGCTTGTCTGAACATCACAAACTACACGAGGAACATGTGGGTTCTGACCAAACTCAAATGGTCAATTGATAGGCGAAACAGGTATGCACATGTCAAGAAAAGGATGGTCCAACTTGGATGGCTCCTCCACGGTCAATTTCGAACCAAATTATAAGCATCATTGAAAGAAAGGAAAAAGTATCGAAAATAAAAGCCTTAGAGAACAACTTTCGTTGCCATTTATGTTTATTTTGCTGTTTAATATCGTGATAGTATCTAATTCTAAGCATATATTTTTTAAATACAATAAAATAAACTTTGCTGGCCCTTTATAGTATTATTAGCACAACCTGCAACAACATCGCCATATCCCGCTCCCTACAAACCACCCCTGGCGCCACCTCCACAACCACCACAAGCCCACCATCACCACCTGAGTTTTGGGATTCGAAATTTCTTCTTAAAGGGATAGGAGAGATTACAAAACGATGCCTACCTTCACAACCACCACTATTATGTCCTCTCAAAGCAACAACCTCAATATCCACAGACTCAAAATCAATCCAAATACACAATCAAACATAGTCACAATTAACGTTGGTGGGCAAATTTTTCAAACAACAGATCAAACCCTAACCCTGGCAGGTCCGAAATCCCTCTTTTCCCAACTCTCCGAGTTTAGTCCACTCGGTCCCCATTTCATCGACCGAGACCCTGATTTATTCTCTATTCTCTTGTCCCTCTTGAGAACCGGAAATCTCCCTTCAAAGGCCAAATCTTACGATCTCCAAGACTTGATTGAAGAGTCAAAGTTTTACAGGATTGAGTCTTTATTAGTCGATTCTCTCTCGAACCCATCTCAGTTTGATCCTTTTAACCTTCAAAAAACCCTAATCTTACCCTTGAACAGCCGGGACACGGCGTCAGCGATTACCGCGACACCGCATGGTGCCTTGCATGTGTCTCACGGTAGCAAAATCACGTCTTTTGATTGGTCATTGCAGAACAAGTCAACAACTTTAACCCAATTCTCTGCAATTGATTCGATGTTAGCGATTTCCCCAATTTTGGTTGCTGTCGGGGCCACTGATTTCTCGGGGCTGCAAATTCTTGATCTAGAGAAAAAGGGTTTAGTTTTAGAGACTTTGAATTGGGAAAATGTGACTAAATCAGGGTCAACTGTACAAGCAATTGGGTCATCTGATGATTTTTTGTTTACGAGTTTCGAATCAAGTAGGAGAAATTCGAATTCCATATTGGTTTATGATTTGAAGACTTTATCGCCAGTTACTGAGATTGCTCATTATGAAATATTTGGTGCTGATTTGGATTCTGCTATACCGGCCACGAAATTGAAATGGGTAGAGAGTTATAATGTGCTAATGGCATCGGGGTCTCATAGTGGACCGTCAGGTGTGTTAGGGAATGTGAAGTTCTGGGATATAAGGAGTGGGTGTGTGGTTTGGGAGTTCAAGGAAAAGGTTGATTGCTTTTCAGATATTACTGTTTCAGATAATTTGTCATCGATATTTAAAGTTGGAGTGAATTCTGGGGAGGTATTTTATGCAGATTTGAGGAAGTTAGCGAGTGAGGGTAATGATTCGTGGGTTTGTTTAGGTGATGAGAGGAAGGTGGGGAATGTGAGGAAAGAGGGGGTTGGGTGTAAGATTGAGGCTCATGGGAATCAAGTGTTCTGTAGTAAAGGTGGTGATATTGAGCTTTGGTCTGAAGTGGTGATGGATTCGTCAAAGAAGAGAGATGAAGGATTGCCGGAAAGGGTGTTTAGGAAGAATTTGATGGGTAGAGTGAAGGATATGGTAGGGTCAAGGGTAACTAATCTGGCTTTTGGAGGGAACAAAATGTTCGTGACCTGGAAGGATCAGCAGTCTGTTGAGGTTTGGCAGAGTTCTGGAAGGGGATTTTGATTAAAAAAAGGGGTTTGTTGTTGTTTTAGGGCTTAGTTTTTTGATAGTTGATATATTTGTAAATGGCCTTTGTATTCTATCAGTTCTATAAATGTTTATAAATGATTAGTTAAATGAGATTTGTACGAGAAAATCAATTTGTAGTTTTATGCTTTAATTGCTTTAATTAATATGCATTTGATTACCAATGCAGGAGTTTGAATGTTTGTTTTTACCATATCAGAATTCTAGTGATTATGATTTCTGCTCTTTTTTCAAAATTGACACTAGGATTTCATCAGTGATCAATGTAAAATTGCATTAGTGTTTCAATGTCATGGATCAACATCACTTTAGATGAATTCTTTCTGACTTCACACCTTTCAATTTTATCAAGAGCAAAATATTCGACCTTTTATCTCCAAATGATTTTATAAACCAATAATTTGATATATCTATTTTTTCTTATTCATGCTTCTTTGATTTCTGTTTGGAGTTCCAAACATATATAAAGTATTTTCTTAGTCTTTCTCTGTAGGTGTTGATGTTGAAGCTTTGTTGGTATTATGGTGTTGCTGCTTAATGCACGCCTCACCTCTGCTATTCTAAAAGCCCTTTAATGCATTTATATGGAAAGTGAAGAGTAGAGATGATTGCAGAAAACTCTGAGGGACACACGTTTGACAGTAAGAGCACAACAAAATGGCAACATAAGCTTGAGTTGGGACGATGATAAATAAGTTTTATTGTTTCAGGACTAGGTTTTTGTTACCATTTTTCAGGAACAGGTTGTTTACTGAAAAAAAAGGGATTAGGTTGTCAAATCATAGCATGACTTTGCTTTATTTCTTGAATTAATTGATGTTGATGAAATGTCCTCTTAAAGAATTATAAATCTGTCTAATAACTTTGAGTATAATATTTACCATGTCTTCTTTAGTGTCTGTACTGATTTTCTCTTTGGCCTCTCTCTTCTACACTCTTCATTCTTGAATGCAGTGTTACTATATATATTTCTGCTTGGAGTTTTCTCCTTTATGTTATTCCTCTAATGACCTAAATTTATCTATTATATCACCTTTCTCTGTTTTGCAGCCTGCAAATTAGATGTCTAGAAATCCGCACTGGGCTAACAGGCATTGGAAGTGTAGAAAGTACATTCCAAACCTTTTAGCATCTTTCATCGAATGATTTAATTTGTTGCTTATTTTTAATTTCTATGGAGCCAGATAGGAACCTTGTCTTCAATCCAGAAAGAAGCCCTTGTCTTCAATTAGGCTGACATGTTAATTGTAACCTTGCATATATTTATGCTATGTTGCCAAATTGCTCCTAAGAGAGCACAGTGGGTACCTGCAGAAGCTGTAAAGCTCCCTGTAAAGAGGTCTGAAGCCAAACCATTCACATCTGGGAAACTGGGAGGATGATAATCAGTGAATAAGTGTGATTTTATTATAAAATCATAAATGAATAGGTAGATATGTGGATAAAAAAATGTATGCGTGTGATGTAACCCTGTTTTGGTTACTCCATTTTCCTGGAGCTGTTGCTCGAGGACAGGCTATCTATTTGTGTCTGTGAGGTTACCGGGGTCAAAATTGTTAATGCAAGGATCAGACACGTAGTCTTTTTAAGGCAGTATTTCTGAACCAGGGATTATCGCAACTTTGCTGTTTTGCTTACTATTTCCAGATACTTTGAGTTAATAGAATGTTCAAATATGTAAAACCGGTCGCCCCCCATAGGTACACACACACGAGTTACTTTTTTTGCAGCTCACCCAGCTGTTGATAAATTTGTAGCTCCTCTTTTCCTGTGGATTACAAATATTGGTTGAGCTATGGTCTGATACTTTCTTCTTTCAGGGCCAGAAATTATCTGAAGTTGCAAATGTTGAGGGTCAGCTGTCAAGTGGCAGTTCAGAAACAGGCTTAACCCTGTAAGTTTTAGAAATGGTTCTGGCCCCGATTGTGAGAACGTAGTCTTAGGTTCAGTTGCCTTCGCCATTTTTTTTTTTATTTTGGCAGTTTTCCCAGAAACTCCTTTCGTACCCATCGGAAGGACAGCAGGTTGGGTCAATGCTTAAGGTTGTCTTCAACTCGGAGCAAGTATATAGCTTAAACCTCTCTGTCCCAGGCCTTCTTTTTGGATCCATGTTTGCAGGCATCTATCTTGAAATGGCAGACATGTTCAACTACCTGGGAACATTATTCTCATGGAAGAGATGGGGTGCAAAGGGCTTGCTCTGCCTAATCTGCACTATTTTTTTTCCATTTCAAGTTCTTTGCTCACCAATGACACCTGCTAGGAAAAAAATATTTGACCTATCCTTTCTTGCTTGGGCTGGAAAATTAAATTATTTTTCTCACTAATTGGGCCAATTGACCACCACAATCTATTAAACTACTTCATTTGATATAGTTAGATTGGACTTTTTTTCCTGTTATTTCTAAATTAATACGACAATCTGGATTCCTAATTATTTTAATCACGCCCTAATTAAAGTCTTTACACGCTCATAAATTTAGATTTCAATTGCCAAAATTATGGGCCGGGAGGTGGTTCATGAGCCTCATCAACATGCCAGAAATTTCCATCTCTGAGTGGATATGTTTAGCAATCTATACGATCTGCCTGCTCTGATGTACACTTAACATATATACGTAGCTCATAGAGATGTGAATAGGGCCACAGACAAGCTATACCTGGAATTCAGTCGCTATATTACCAGTTGAAGATGATGGCTTTTCTAGAAGATATATCTGTAATCCTGGCCTCGCTCCCACAAAATTTCACAGGTTCAGTTTAGCAGTACCCTTCTGGCCTCTCACAGAGATCACCAATCCACATCAAAGAGAAAGCTAAATTAGGTTGTGAAATCACTGTTCATCCACCGCCAATTAAAGTTAACTGCGGATTGGAATTTTTCTTTTCAATTGTTCGGCGCAATTTGTTTTCATGTTTTCAGCAGCACTGTTCACGTTAATTATTTAGCAGCCCTCCTCGGCTGAGACACCGTTGATTTAGACTTGGGATAGCTGTAGGACACCAACCCATCAGCACTGTTCATATTAATGAGGTAGCAGCTCTTCTCAGCTGAGTGTTATCCCCTTCATCACCGTTGACATTGACTGACTGGGGATAGTTACAGTACGCCAATTCATAGATGCAAGCTTGCAGCCTTCCCGTGGTTGATTAATTAATCCTTCGATTGTTATTGCATACAATAATTCCACGCATCTGCTCACAATTTAATCTCATGTATTTGTTCATGTTTTACTGTTCATCCACGCTCAGCTAACAATGGAGGATGTGTTTGTTCGCAGTTCAGCAACCACTCAATACCTTCTTGCATCTGTTTATTATTCAACAGCTAATTGATGTATTTTTGCAGTTAATTAATAGATTTTATCTTTAAGTAACTGCAGGTGGATTCGGCAACAGGGTGGAGAATTTCCTCTATTGGATTTTTCATGCCTCAGTTAATATATATGCATAATTATCTGTTGTGTAGAGCTCGACCTCATCAATACAATACAGGATCGGAAAAAACTTGCAACTCGGTCCGAACAAAAGAAAACACAATCATTGTAGGCATCAAGACCACCTTGTTCTCTGCGATGAAAGCCTAAACATGATCAGTGGTGGCTGACATGATTATGTTGATCTTGCATCACACCAAAAACCCTAGTATTGGACCACTGCTCGCATACTCACGCATGGAAACTTTGATGTCAAAGTTAATGCTACAATCCAAGCACGCCGTTTAGGAAAGGTTTTATGCATGCAAGTGGGTTTCTCTCTCTCTCTCTCTCTTCATGGCTCAATTGGAAATATTCATTTAATTTCCTTTTCGTTTTATCTTAAGAATTACAGCACACATTCACATAATGAATGGATGTTGCGTGAATGATTTACGTACCATCTTCCTACTTTCCTTAATTTCCTCCTCTCATGCCATGCAATGAAAATTGAGTAAAAATTGAGATTTATTTCTTTCTCTGCACCAGGGTTCAAGTTTTACTATACATGTTTGTTATCCTTGCGGTATTTTATTTGCTCATTGGGCTTGCTAAATGTTCAATGAGTTAAAAAATTAGTTGTGGCGCAGATAAGCTGATCCGGACACTCTAGTTATAAGAAAAAAGTAGTTTTTGTTTAATCTTGTAATCATGATTTTTTCGTTATCAAAATCACATTAAACTAAACAAAGGTAGGAAATGTTAGTGGCCCAGATGATCTGTGTTTTAAATTAAAATTATATTGCAGTAAGCATTTTATTTTGAATAGAATTTATAGTGATAATTTAAGGTCTAGAAGTTATTAGATTGTAGTGAGTTAGAATATAAATATAATAATGAATGCCCATTACCATTCTTAATTCTTAATTCCAGAGGACAGATGGCCTCCACATCTGTACTGGGTTATTTTTAATTTATTATATTTATATTCTAACTCACTACAATCTAATAGCTTCTATTATATTTATATTCTTAATTCTTAAATGTTATAAGCATGTTTTTTTTTAGGAAAAATCAATAATTTGGGTTATAACCCTATGAATCAAATAAAAATGTTTTATTTTGATTAAATGATACAAAATAGACAAAAAAAACTATGATAGCTTGAAATATGTTTTTCAAGAACAGGAAAACAATGTTGTTAAAATTCAGTACATTAGACGTTGAATGAGGAAATTGGGTAAAAAAAAACCCAATAAAATTAACACGGGTAAGTCCGAGTTAGCAAGATAAACATGCAACCTAGATAATAAAAAATGAGATAATATGATTAACTTGTCAAATCTGTATCTTAGATCATGAGATTCATATAATATGATGGAAAAGAAATAAAAAAGCATAAAACTATTTTTTTATTATAAAAACCAAGGTCAATTGTTTTTTTTTAAAAAAAAAAAAAAAACTAATGTTGAAAGATAAAAAAACAAATAACAGGAAAATGATGTCAATTTCCATTAACCTTTCAAATTCATAACTCAAGTCATTAAATCAAAAACATTATACATAGAAAAAAAATAAAATTCAATTTATAACAAATCAACACTAAAAAATAAAATCAGAAGAAAAAAAATCAAATATATTCAAGAAAAAGTGACAGGACAAGTCGCTAGCATATTCATAAAATAGAACGAGAATGATAATACATGGCTAAAACTGAGTCTACATGGCATAAACTAATTACCCTAATTTAGGAGATAAGTATTTTTTTTTTCTATTTACTTTGGTAATTAAGATTCTAAAATACCCTTGTTTGAAAAATAATTCCTTCATATTTTCGATCTTATTTAGCATCCGTTAATTTTTAAACAATTTTACTCATTTTCGGTATTATTAATCTTGAGTACCAAACTGAATTACCATCTCCACTAATTTAGTAGAAATTAAAAATTAAAGCGAAAAAATTACTAGCGTACACATCTGGCATAAAAATACTTGAAGCTTATTCTTAGATTTTAAAAATAAGTTTTTTATACGGCAGTTAAAAAAATTACAAGAACACGACCCCAATTTAGCAAAAATAAATAAATTATAATAAAACAAACACCTTTTCATTTTAGCTATGAAAAATTCAATTTTATATCTACAGTTTTAATTTGTATATTATGTGGTCTTATTTATTTTAATAGCTTTACATTTTGACTCTGAACTTTTTGTTTTTTACATTTCAGTCCCCTGATGTTTAGAGATAAGTAAGAAAATCATTGGAAAAGGTAAAAAAAAAGAGAGAAAATGTCCGTCGATTATATTTCAGCCACTGAAATATTAATCTTAGATTAATAGGTTTGTCTTTGCAAGTAAAGATAAACGATGAAATGATATTTTAAAATAAATAATAAATAATAATTAACAAATTAATTGTGCTTGAGCCTTTTCAATCTTGTTTAGAGCCAATGATATTGCTTCTTCTTTTTATAACTTTTCATCAACTTGTTAATTAAATTTCAGTTTATATTCTCCTTTGATTTATCAATTTGTATTTATTTTATTAATATTAAACACCATCTTCAATTTATCAATTAAAAGAAAATTTGACGATATCTGAAAATATATTCACAACACCAACTCTTTATTTTTTTCTTCATAATTAGAAATCATTTGAAATTTTACTCGTAGCTTCGCCGCGTGACACAGGTATTCTTACTAGAATTAACTAAAAAATAATTTCCCTCTCCCGGGTCATACGCTCTCAAGTACTAATTTCTATTTTATTTATTTTGAATTTGTAAAAAAGTCATAAAATTGGAAATCCAACTAAAAATAGAAAAACTCAGAAATACCCCTTAAATAATGGTAGTTAGGCAGCTCTTTGTAAAATACCTTCGCCAGCAGCGTAGATGGAGAGACTCTTACTACACGGTCCCACATTAGACAACTCAAAGCTATCCACTATATTCAATGGACTGGTTGTAAGTCTGATTTATATTATTTTTGAAAGTATTTTTTTTGTTCAAAAATATATTAAAATTATTATTTTTTATTTTTTAAAAATTATTCAAAATATCTAACAGCATCAAAAAATTTAATTTAAAATAAAAATCAAAAAATCAAAAATATTTTCCAAACTCATTCAAACACCCCCAATCTCTTACCACATCGCATGCTGTTGCTGGGAAGCTTCCTTCCATGAGTGGAATGCTGAAAGGATCATAAAACAAGAAGCCAAAATTTTCTCAATCAATCGATTAAATTCTTTTAAATCCCAAGTATCAGAAATTTAATATGGACGGTATTAGCCCTGCTCCACAACGTGTTTATTCTACTCCATAATTTACCATTATTTATTTGATAAGAGGAAACAGAAGTATTTTATTTTTTCTAGTTCTTTAAATATTATTTTATCTTATTAAGTTGCATCATTTATACTTATCTTCACTTTGACTTTGTGGAAATTATTGGGAAGAATCAAGTTATGATCCAATCAATTTTTTTCAGGTATTTTGTGACTCTAAAAATTTGATTGTAGAAGATGACCTATCCACTTAACACCTGAAGAAGTATATATCTTTCAACGTTATCTATCAATAATGGCTATTAAGGACAATTCAAATTATAATTGATGCTTTGCTTATTGTTTTATTTTAAACAAAGTGCTGTACAACATGTAATAGTTATTCATTAATTATATTTTAATTATATATTTGATAACTCTCATTGAGATTCCCAATAATTGTGATGATGAAACTACAAAAATAAACTATGAAATTGACTCGATTTCATCAACACTTGATTCAAAATTTTCTCATTTGAGCACATGTTCATGGTATCAAATTGAAGATGTATCGATGTGTACTATATTGTTTTTTCACGTGTTTTTGCATCGAACTTGAACTAGAATGTTAAGGGATTTTGAACTTTCTAGTAATGCCAATGTCATTAATTGTGGGATTTTGATTTTGAATTGTAATCAATTAATTGTTTTGCTCCTTGTAATTGTTGTATTTTTTTTTTTTTTTTGCTTTTGTATGGATGTTGTTTTTTGTGTAATTTTTTTTTGTAAACACGAATTAATGGAATTTTGTTTTAGCCTAGAAACAGAGTGAGAAATTAATCCCACTTTAGGATGATTTGATGATGAATGCAGTTCTAATTCTAAAAAAATTGTATCTAACTTGTGCTGGTGTACTAAAAGCAAGCGTGATGTTTTTTTTTTTTTTTGGATAACGTGGGAACCACATGACCCGAAAAGCACACTTCTTGGGTCTAGAGCATGTGTAAATCCCCGGCTATTCCAGACTCTTACAGGGGATCTCGAAAGATTGGCTGTTGAGGCTCGAATACCTGACCACCTCGGGTAATAACAAAGCAAGCGTGATGTTGCCTCAGCTAGTTAGCCACGATGAATGGTGGCCAATCAGTCATCCTAGCGATTAAAGTCAAAAGTTGGAGATTAGGTCAAAAGTATGGATAAGAGCAAAGAACATGGCAGCCGCATTCATTGCCAATTTTGCTTCTGAGTGAAATGGATTTCCCCGTTACTTTTCGTTTGAAGAGTCTTAGAAACTATTTGGTATGGTGGTACAATTATATATATTTTGATTTTTATTTAATTTTTAGATGTATTAATATTAAAAATAATATTTATAAACAAAAATATCTTAAAAAACATTTATCCTCCGTGCTTTACTTTTCTTTCCATCCCATCATTAACCTTTCAACTTCACCTTTTGTTTACTGATTTTTTTTTATTTTTTTTCATATTTATATGTTTATATTTTCAGGCATTGATAGTCATGAGTTTTTTATAATGTCAAATTATGATTTTTTTTTAAAAATATATATATATTTTACAGTGTTTAAACATCATTTTTATATTATAAAAAAATTAAAGCGAATCCCATGCCACCAATCTAGTTTGATATCTATATATTATACGATAGCATATTGAAGAATTGTGCGTGGAATATTCTTTGCCTTCTCCATTCCTTCACCATCCATTGCATCTGCCTTATAATTTTGTTGGAGAAAGCTTGAATTGACGTGACAACATGAGAGAATTAACGGTGCATGCAAGAGCAGTCATTCATCTACCTTCGACAGACTCGATTCCATTTACCGTCCACAATTAATATGGTGGTCTTATTATAGCCAGTGAGGAAATTAATTAAAATAAAATAAGTTTTAATTAATACGGGAACCAACTGTGAAGAAAATTGGTCACTGAAAAATATTTGGCAGCTGGTGTGAAAAATTAAACTATTTTTTAAAAATATTATATTCTACATCAGAAAACACAATTTTTTATTTATGAATATATAGTATTATTTGACTTTCTATTCTATATTGTAAAAAAAAAACAAAAAACATAAGTCTCCGTCATTAATTTATTTTTGATGACTTTTAAACTAAATTAAACCATGATTTTTTCAAAAGGAAGTATATATCTATGCTAGCCTCAAGTTATTTTTTTTTTATTCTTATTTGTATTTTTTTCTAACAGCAACTCGGTCAACAAAATAAAGCAAACTCATAATCATGTGATTACACATCTTTTTATTGCACTCATATTTTTATTACATCCCAGCATGGAAACAGGCAAGAACAAATTAAACACAGACTCGTGTTTTGTTCTCCTAGGAGGGAAGAAAAAAAAAACATAAACACAACCATACATAAGACGCGGACCTCATTTAACCATACTTTCGAGGCAACACGTAATAGACATCAAGCCGTCAGCTAGCTTCTTACTCTTCGCTCTTGGCTCCAGCCATCTCCAGGGGGAAATGAGGAGATCCCCGAGGGCAAAAGACAACCCTATAGTTGGTCCCGCCGGGGCATGTAAATGTGCTGGAAGGATCATCCTGGGGATAACTATAAGAAGTAGGGCACCTATCCTTAAAAAACCTTGAAAAAGTGGTAGGACCACAGCTCCCCTGCCCATTAGTGCAGCAGTATTCGTTAGTTTTGAACACGGTGCATGGGTTATTACACCCACCAGGAGCCCTCAACTGATTAGGACACTGCCCGTTGATGTCTGCCGTGCAAAGAAGCGCCTGGCACTTCCCTGAGCCACCGCCTGATGTTGGACTGAATTCAATAGGGATGTTAAATCCATCAACGAGCGAGATATCATAGAAATCCAGGTTACCGAATTGATTCAATGCATATTCAGCTAGAGTGTTAGGAGGGACTCCCCAGCCTCTGCACACCAGGCCACCGGTACAGTCCCCGGTTTGGCAACGACCCTGGCCGCTACCATCGAAGTTACAGTTTGTCCTGCCCCAGATACGAGCCATGGCCGTGCCAGCAGGCACATTAAGATTCCAAGTCTGGCCACGGTCTAGGCGGCGTCCACCGCCAGGTGAGGCCGCGGCCCACACAGTGTAAGGACAGTTATTTCGGATTTCGAAGTTGGCTGCCTTGGTAGAAATGAAGAGAAGGCTGAGGAGGAGGGAGGAGGAGAGAAATTTGGTCAAGTAGCTCATAGCTGATTACTTGATACTAGCTTATGTCAATTTGTGATGAATTCATGGTGTCATTTATGGTCTTTATATAAGGGTGTGGCGGCTTTTGGATTCCTATACATTATGGCAAGTGCACAGTTTTTTACTTGGAAATAGAGGCGGCTGCGTGCCTGCCTAACTAGCTACACACACACACACAAGTAATATCCTACTATAATATATACGAGCGAATTTGCCCACTTTGCTGAGTTTTTTTATATATGTAGAAAATTGATTGATTTTATAAATATTGTATTTTGTTATTTTAATATTTAATTGGTAAAATTATAATTGATAAAATCTGTTAAAAATGGTTTTTTTCAACTAAAAAATGATTGAATATTGCTATTGCTAAAAAACTTTTGATAAAATTTGTTAGAAAATTTACTAAGAAGGTGAAATGATTTGTTAGAAACTTGTTGTCACGGAAACTCTGGTTAAAAAAAACACAAAAAAAGAAACCGGTTTAAAAAAAAGGACTTGAACACGACGGTTATTAAAAAATAAAAAAAAATGTGAAAAAGAGGTTATCGTTTATTAAAAGAGCAAAAAAAAAAGTATAAAATAGAAATTTAAATTAAAAGCTAAAGCCAAAGTTATATTTATAAGATTTATTAATCATATTATTATATTAAATGTATTCAAGAATACCGATATTAATTATTTTTTGCAAGAAATTGTAGGTCATTTTTCTCTCTATATATATATTTTTAGGCGATAATATTCAATAAATATTAAAACATATACTCAGTCTTATATACTTTATAGTGTAATTGAAATGGGAAGTGGGTCATAGATTTTTTAATTGTAGATAATTAAGGTAAATTTGTCAGAAAAAATTTATGAGTTGCCTTTTTCCTCTTGTAATATTAGATCTGACACATTATAAATAAAAATATTGTAATTTGTTTTTAGAAATAAACCTCAAGTTTTTTGCGTGCTATAATTACTTATCTGTCGTCTAAAAAAACAGTGTAATCGAAACGGGAAGTGACTCGAATATTTTTTAATTGTAGATAATGTAGGTAAATTTGTCATTTTTTTTAGTTGTATTTTTTGTCCGGTAATATTAGATATGAAATATTTAAACCAAAATATTATAAATATTTTTTAAGAAATAAATTTTAAAAAAAAGAGCACAAAATTAAAATTCGAAGACTTTTTTTTAAAAAAAAAAGATTTATTTTTTGTATTATTATATGAAATGTATTACACTGTTGAAAAAAAAAAGTAGACGTACGCTGCGATGCATCAGAGCAAATTGCCAATGAATAGTGACTATGAGTCACGGGCTACAGTAGAAAACCGAGTTGTTTTAGCTCGTTAGGTAATAAAAGAAAATAATAATGAGCCCAGGGATTATTCGCGGCGCGCTTAGTTGGCTAGGAGAAAAAATATACTTGGGAAAAAAGAACCGTGGCACGCGTAAGCTGACCCGGACACCTCGGTTAAGAAAAAAAATGTATAAGTAGCAAAACAAAATAGGGAAAAAATATAAAAAAAAAAAGTTGATTAAGAGATTAGTCGTGGTGTACGTAAGCTGGTTTGGACACTTTAGTTATTTAAAAAAAAATCTTGTTTTTTGGAAAAAAATAAAAACAACAAACAGTTATTAAAAAAAATAATTTTTTTTAACCAAGAACTTTTTTTTTTTGCAAAAAAATAAAAACAACAACCAGCTATTAAAAAAATCATTTAAAAAAAACAGTTCTTAAAAAAAAAACAAATCAGATTTGTAAAAAAACACAACAAAAACCAGTTATTAAAAAAAAATTAAAAAATAAACATTTTTTTTTTACAATTTTTTTTCTTTCTGAGTTCTTAAAAAATAAATAAATCACATTTTGGTGTCTGAGCGGTTTGAACTCGCGCGCGCCTGTGTTGGCAGCGCGCGGACAACCGCTCGGCCAAAGCTTCTGATCTGTCATTTCCACCATAAAAAATACAAAAAAAGTCTTTGTGTAAAAAACAATTATAAAAAAAAGTGGATCCGGAGATTAGTCGTGGTGCATGTAAGTTGCCCTGGACACTTTAGTTATTAAAAAAAAAATTGTTTTTTGTAAAAAAATAAAAACAACAACCAGTTATCAAATTTTTTTTAACAAAAAATACATTTTTTTTTTGTAAAAAAATAAAAACAACAACCAGAAAAAAAACATTTAAAAAAAACAGTTTTTTTTAAAAAAAGAAAATAAGATTTGTAATAAAAAACAACAACAACCAGTTATTAAGAAAAAACTTTTTTTTTTAAAAAGAAACTTTTTTAAAAAAAAACAATTAAATTTTTTTTTTAAAAAAAGCTGTTATTTAAAAAAAAAACTATTTAAAAAAATTAAAAAAAAAAGTTATTTAAAAAAAAAACGAAATGAAATCACAATTGGTGGCCGAGCGTCTCAAACTCGCGCGCGCCTGTGTTGGCTGCGCGCGCGACAACCGCTCGGCCAAACCCTCTCATCTGTCCATTTCCACCATAAAAAATAGAAAAAGAGTGTCAGTGTAAAAAAAAAAACCGCACATACACCCGCGATTCACCGTGACAAATTGTCAGTCCACAGTGGCAATGAGTCACTGTGAACAGTAGGAAGAAGGACGACCTGTTTTAATTATTAGGTAATATATAAAAGGTAGCTAGCTATATAAGGAGGAAATCATTAACGTACGTGGATGAAGTTGAAATCTTCTTAAGGAGTGGGGTGTGCAGTATAAAACCAATCATGTGCAATAATATCAATAGAATGTGCACTGCCTTTACTCATTTTGTATCCCTACTCGCGTACAATGTATGTAGAATACTTGTATTAAAATGTGTCCACTGTATATAGTTCTTCTCTTCTTATAATATCAAGTGGTTTAAGAAAGTAAACGGAATATTTCAATAAATATAAATCTCCACTTGTGATCAGTGGTGGTCCTTGACTGCCTACTTTCTGGCTATCAAAATTCAAATTTCGAGTTATCAAGATGGAAATACTATTTTCTCTCTTCTTAAAATGCTCCCTCTTTTCGTGCATGGATAATGAATTTATTCCGGATAAATTAAGATTTAAGAAGAAGAAAAGCTTGGAATTGAAAAAAGGAGTCGAGGAAAAAGAAACAATGGAGTTGAAGGAGATAGAGAAAATGGGGGTTGAAAAAACACAAACCTCCTATCTCTTTTCTGTATGTGATTGTGATTTCTCTATGCATTATTTTCTTTTCTTTCTAAAAATACAACACACCCATACAAAAAACTTTAAATTTAAAGCAATATTTGCATACTCAATCTCTTCTTATACGTATTGGGAGCTAAAAATCTCTTGATGACATTACCATATTTAACCTTTTTTAAATCATAAAACCACCCGATTTGATAAACTAAGATAGATGGCAATGAGAGATCATTGAATATTTCTAAGTTTAATAGTTAGGATAAACTTTATATTAAAAAAATAATATAAATTATATGAGAAGGGTAAGTTTCCTAATAAAATAAATTGAGATCAGAGTGCTTGTTTAGCTAAAAAAAAAAATTGTTTAGTAAAAAAGCTAAGGCTGTGTTTGTTTCCCGGAATTTACTTTTCGGGAAACCACTTTCCAAACTTTTCTATGTTTGTTTGCCTTCCGAAAAGTTGGTCAACGGAAAACACTTTCCAGTCAAAGAAAAATTTGGCTTGGTTTTCAGGAAAGTGTTTTCCGGAAAATTTGGGCGGAAAACATTTTCCGGAAGTTGTGAAAAATTTAGAAATATCATTATTTGCTGATTATATCAAATTTGATCCTCAAACTTTTTATTGCTATATATAATTTGTTTTGAATATTTATTTTTCAATTCCATCTCTTAAAATTTAATTTTTATATTAATTTTGGTCCTTATTTTTATAATTGATATTTGCTTTTTTCTTATCATTTTTTTATTGAAATTTTTTATCTATCAAATTTGGTCCTCATTTTTTTTATTGTTACCTATTTTATTTGAAATAATTTATGAAATGTTAATTATTATTATTTTAATTTATTCACCTTTCATTTTTTTTTAATTTTTAGATTTGATCTCTATTATTTTGATTATTATTTATTTTATTTGAGATAATTTATGAAATTATATTTTTTTTCAATTTCATTCTCATTCAACTTTTTAATTTGTAAGATTTGTTCCTCATTATTTTAATAAACTTGAAAAAAAAATTAATTTATTAATAAATTATTTTCCAGTTTATTTTTTATAATACAAACAAATACTGGAAAGTGTTTTTCAGTTTATTTTTCATAACACTGTTAAATATCAGAATTCACTTTCCAGGAATTCACTTTCCCGGAATTCAACGGGCCTAAACTTGACCATATAATTTGGATATGTATAATTCCAGTCAAGATCACTCGTGTTTCGCGCGGAATAGCAAATCCTACGAGTTCTCATCCCGACTGTTGATTATTATAAATCTATGGACGTGACTGATCATGGATCACGAACCAGGATATACACTTTCCTTGGAAGAAGAATTTTTTTTTTTTTTCTGTTTTAAGATTGACTAAAAAGACCCACTTTTTTTTAATGGAAAACACTATTTTGTAAGGAGAAAAAGTAGTCTTGTCTTCGTATGCGTGCTGTGTTGCTTACTCTAAAGTCACACTCAAATTAAATGTCTTTTTGACAGCGAATTTTGAAGAAAAAAAAGTTTTTATTTTAAACTATTTTTAGATTTTAATATATTAATATCAAAAATAACTTTATAAAAATAAAAATAAATATTATAATATATTTTTAAATAAAAAACATTTCAAATAGCGATCCCAAACATGCTTTAAATCGGTTTGGAAAAGGAAACGAAGTGGATGGATAAAGCACTAGCAGACTAGCAGTAGATCTAATAACTATGTCCCTCTTAGATTTTCTTATTGTTATTTGCCATAACGCCCATTCGGGGATGAGCTGGAAAAATAATTCCTAACCTAAACCTAGTCCCAGCCCAAGACTACTCTTTCTTTTCTTGGCCTCATCTATCTCTTTTGTTTTAAATCCCCTGCCTACTAGGATATACCCCTACTTGCTGTGTTTCTTTATTTTTTTAGTTGAGGGATTGGACACATATAAACCCAAGTTATAAGATTAAATTTAATTTTATTACTGGACTTTAATTAGACTTCTATTATTTAATGGGTTTTAAGCCCAATTTTTATTATAATTAGGGAACTATTTATTTACAATTTTTTGTATTAGTATCAAATTATGCCGAATTGATAAAGAGAAGAGAATAATTACAAAAATCCTCTTATACCATAGTTTGTTTTTTGTTTTTCAACTGAGGTTTGAGAAATAATGATTTATACATGTGCTAATAGCCTAATACTTAACATCTTAAAAAAAAAATCTTATTATTTTCTAACATTTCTTATTAATGAATGATTTATTTGGTTTATTTTACATAGTTTAACTAAACGTTAAAAAACATTTATGAAATTCATTTTTTATGAAACTATCAAATATTAAAAAATAATATATTTTTGATAAGAAAAAAAAAACCATTCTAACAATATTTTTAGAAAGTGTTTGGGAGTGAGGTGTGACCAGAGGTATAGAAAAAGTTACTATTTTGGGTGTTTAGTTAATGTAGAGAAGTTGAAAATAAACACACACACACTTTAAAATAATTTCACAAGTTGAAAGTAATATGAAAAGCTTGGTAACTAAACATTTAAAACTACTTTTCATTAACCACAAACTCAACTGCAGTTTTAACCAATAACTTTAAAAATTATTTTGAATTATAGCTAAATGTTTTTCATGAAACTGTTTTTTTTAAAACATTAACCACAAAAATAAAAACAATACCAAACACATCATTAGAAGCAGACGACAGATCATCATCAAAAGAATTTCAGGTTGGAACTCTTGACCCCCCCTTCATAAATTTTTTTTTCTTTTTCTTCACTTGATCTACCTCTTCAATCACTCTTTAGATGTTGTATTTTCAATCATTTATCACGCACATACCCTGTTTGTCAAAATGCACCAACCAATTGGACTTTTGTAACTATTAAGAAACCAAAACCGAAACGTTTACGACTTAAGGAAAAACTGAAGCTTGTACCAGCAACTTGTACTGGTCAAGACAGAAGCTTTAAGGAAAAACAACCCAATGATTATTTTGGTCACACCTGGCAGGATTGCAGAGATCAGTGCAGCGGGTAAACTTCATACCCACGGTTGTCGTGTTTTGGTCTTAAGATGAAATTGATGAGCTTCTTTCATTTAACTTGCGGGAACTATTAATCTGTCCAGGCCTATTTCTAATTCAAGCTCAGCTCGAATTTCCAGCCTCTGGCAACGGTACAGAGCCTTCCTCCAGCATTGAAACGCTACTATTGCACCTCAAGGTTGATAGTTTTGAGAAGATGTGTTCGTGCACTGGATGCGCATTATGTTATTCGATAGTTTTCATTATCCATTCAAGGCAGCTAAAAGATGTTGTCTTCAACCTAGAGGCTCGTGGGATGAATGCTGCAGAGCTCCATGGAGCTCTTTCCAAGCTTGGTTGGTCGACAATTCTAAAGAAATTTAAAAGTGGGCAGGAGAGAGTTCTCGTAACGAATGAACTTGCAGCAAGGGCTGGATGTTCCAGACTGCGATCTTGTTGCCAATCTTGATTTGCCTCCGGACTCATTTCATCATGCTCATCATGCTGGCAGGACTGGCCGGCTTGGTAGGAGGGCACTGTGGTGACAATTTGCGAGGAGCCAGAAATGTTTGCTGTGAAGAAACTGCAGAAGCAGCATGGGGTCTATATTCCTGCACGCGGGTTTACAAAGGGCAAGCTTGTTGTCACTGAAGAAGAGAAGAAACATGCGGAGGCTTTAAGGTGATGGACAGGTTAATATATCTTTTGGTTTTGCTTGTTTCCATCAAGATAACGGGTATGTTTTAGGGCATAGTTTCCATCAAGCTGTTTTCTTAAGCAGCTTGTTGCAGCTAGATTTTGTTGAATTTGGAGTTTATTACGAGTTATTCAGCTTTTAGAGCTTAAAAAAGTAATAGTAACCACTTGTAAAGCCTATGATTATGACCTTATGTAAAACAGCTAAAATCAACTCATTTACTGGGCATAAATTCAGTAGTAACAACCTGCAGAACCTAGCACCCAATCATGTTTAACCTGGAAAAAAGAGGAAGGAAAAAGCAGAGGATGATATTACACCAGGCATGCCCTTAAAAGGGATTTCTTTTCTTTTACATGTCAAATCAGACATGTATTGTTGTGGTTAAGAAAGAAAGGTGGGATTTTAAGCAGGCAATAGATGCGTCACCAGCTGATTCTCTTACAGAGCTTGTAGCCTGAAAAAAGAGTGCATATCACAATGACAAGGAAAGCTACAAACGACACCGTTGTGGAAATGATGACCGCCTTCAAGATCGATTCAGTTTTATCGATCTGCTGGGTGGCCAATACTGCTACCGAACTAGAAGAGATCAGAAGATAGCCTGCCACCTTCAAATGAGTACGAAAAGATTAGTCATCGAGAAACTGTATTTTCCCGATAGAGATAAAAAAAGAGGCAAAAACAGCGGGAGAGGAATTAGATTCCCTGAAACCGCACTCACTTGATCAAGAATGAAGCTCATGTAGTCCGAGAACTTGTCTGAGATGAGGATGCCTCTTTGTGCGACATCATATATACCTTTGAAGAGTTGGAAAGCAGAATAAACGAACACTAAAACAGATGTAACGAAGCAGTACCTGCTCAAGGAAGTGAAGTAATCAGATTACTATTTGCTGACACATAATTCGTAATATGAAAATAAAATATCACAGGAATGAGAAAGCCTTTCTCATCAAGTCATGGGTTTATTTCTTGTTTTGATTTGTGGATTGCTGATTTTTTTTTTTGTTTTTCAGAGCTCCTCTTCAGGGAAAATATGGAAACTAAGATTTCAGAAGTTTTGGTATATGGCAACACTTACAGCAATTCTGAGTGGTCAGCGAAGCTAGAAGGACGTGGGCTATTCTTCTTGGATGATGAAGCAGCCAGTGAAAGTGCAGAGATAAAGGAGAACACAAGTGCCAAGAATCGTAGGATGAGATTGGAATGGTAAATGGGAGGTCTGGTGCTCAATCGTGTCGAGGCAACTGGGAAAGAGAATGGTGAAGGTGTTGGGAATGGTGGCTGCGATTGAGAACTGGCTGATACCGGCGACACACCAGCCATGGGTGGTCTACAAGAAACAACAAACATCTCCCCTTCCTGCTTCATTGTTTAGTTTGCTGTCCAAGTCCAACTGCTCCTTTCTTTAAAGAAATGGTTCCTCAAACTACTTCCAGTGATTTTTATTTTTATTTTTTGGGGGGGAGAGGCTCTAAAATCAACTTTGTTTAAGCTTGTTGTTTACAGCACTCTGCCTCTTCAGTGTTTTTTATCATCATTATTAACGTAGGTATCTGGTTCAGCTTATATGTACCTCGACTAATACTAAGAGCTCTAAAGTTAACGACCATGTAAACCTTCAATAACTATTATATTAACAACTACATGGTTTGAGCTTGAGATCACAAAGAGAACAAACTTTTTAGTTCCAAACCTGTGCTATTGAGCCACCTAATAGATATTTTTTCGGTGTGTTTTTGTTGTATTACTCATGTAGTTTCCACGAACATGTCTAGGTATTGACAGCAAAGTAGAAATTGGAATAGAGTTGACCATTAAAAATAAAAAAACTCAGCCTAGCAGGTGAAGGAAAACACAGCGGATTACATTCTGCTGTATTATATTGTTTGAAATTTTTAAAAGCAATTGTGGTGTAACTCTGGTCCTTTTTCTCTTTTAGGCTTAGTTCATTGATTTGATTTGATTTTCAATTCCATTCTGCAGTATTATATTGTTTGAGATTTTAAACTGATGATTTATTTTTGTTTACCTTTCATGCTGTTATCATGATCACAGACAAAAAAAACATTACGGATTGCTTAATTTCACGAAATTTGTTTTTGATTTTATTGTTTGAAAGATATTCAGAATAAGGTGACAATAATTGAAACAAAAATAAAATGGGAGCCTTCTTTTTTTAAAAAAGAAGACATTGTGGTGTGAAATTTTCACCTTAAGATATTATGATATTTTCTTTTTGGTCCTTTTAGTTTGAAAACTAAACAATTTAGTCTAAAATCTTCTTTTGTTTATGTTTTAATATCTAAATTTGTGAGAGATGGGAGATCCTTGTTGGAAAACAACAAAATAGAGAGAAAGTGGTTAGTTGGTTGGATTCTAAGGATAAAAATAACCAAATTTAGTCTTTTATTTTTCTGGTGAAGTATCATTGAGGTATTTTTAGGTTTTCATATTCCTAGAAAAAGTAGATTAAGGTTGAAAGAGTTTTCTTGTCTGGTTCTTTTAGTCGACCAGACGAGATGTCATCTAGTTTTGTTTTTTTTTATCAAAACCATGTCATTTTGTAATTTTAGGGTTTCAAATTTAGGAGTTTGAACAAAGTACATTTTGGTCCTTCAACCTTTAATTTCTTTCAATTGAACTCCTAATTAACCTCAAACTTACAATTTTATGAAATTTTGTCCTTGCTAAATTTCAATGTCTGCCCTAGATTTATGCGTCTTTTTCGTTATAGCATTTGATTTTAGATTTACTCAATTGAAATCTCAATTGACCGATAAACTTTTAATTCTATTCTACTTCATCCTTGAATCCATATTTTTTTTCAATTTTAGGCACAACCGGTTACAATTGGGCTCTCGACTTTGTTCAAAATTTATGACTTGATTTTCTTACCATGACAGTCCTTTTAATCTTATTTCTGTTTATTTTATTTTTATTTTCAATGAATTTTAAAACATAACCTAAAAATAAGTCTTAACAATTTAATTAAAATCAAATCAAACTATTAAACTCGATACCTAGATAATGTATTTTAAGCAAAGAAAAATTGGGACACGCTGCGTTGGCGGGCCGGCGGGGCCATTGTCCATTTGATATCGCGCAAGTCGAAATGTGTTGAAGACACGAAAGCTCGGAAATGGGTAGGTAATTCTTGTCTCTCTGCGTAGTTAATAAGCATGGAGATGGTGATGGGGAGGAAAAAAGGGATAGGCTCGCGTCAACTTTCATTTTTGTATTAAACAATCCCACACTTGCTTCGAGCGTCAATAACACAACATTAAAGTCATATTTGTCACTCCGTTTCAAAAATGAAAGTATTTTTTTCTTTGATTTTATTCACTCATTTTGATGTGTGTTTATTTTTATTATCATTTAATTAAATAAAAGATTTATTTTTAAAAAAATAGGCAAAAATGTGTAAATGGTCCACGTTGCAAGATCAAATATTTTAATTTGCATCTATATCTCTATTCTTCTTGTTTAGCCTTCATTTGTCGTTAACAAAAACTTTGAAGTTTTACTAGCATAAATAATTGTTTGATTAGGTAAAAAATTTATTTTAAAAAAATAAAGTTATTAAATTCAACTGATACATGGCTCATGTTGCGAAATAAAACATTTTAATTTACATTTATCTCTTTGTTTTTCTAGTTTAGCCTTTAGTTATCATCAATGTTTTTTTATGTTTTATTGACACATATAATCATTTGATTAAATAGATAATTTATTAAGAAAAAGAAAGCTATTAAATACAAATGATTATATAGCTCATATTGTGAAATTAAATACTTGATCTATATTTGTCCTTTTTTATTTTTCCATATCATTCTTTAATTATCATTAGTAACTTTTTAAGTATTTTTTCATAAACAATTCTTAATTTATTTAATTAGATACATGCATAACTTTTGAAATTTTTTTATATCTAAAAACACGTTGGAAAAACGTTCATATTCTTTTGTTTTTGCGGGGGGAAAACGTCCACTAGTATTTTCCATGTTCATACACTCCAATCTCAGAACAAGACGTACACAAGATCAAGCCATGAAACAGGCTGCAAGTTTTCTGACTTCCACAGAACAAGAAACAGCTTCACAATGCAGCCCGACCTAGCAAACTACTTGGGGCTGGTTAGGCTGGAGGTGAAATCCCATAGTTTTTTAGCCAATTCTACATCTGCAGCGTAAGAGCCAGCTTTGGAAAGGTTACTGTCCATGAAATATTCTCCGCTTACCCCCTTAACATGTGGATGCAACGCCACATAGCATGTAGTCGCAGCTCCCTACAGCCATGTAAAGGAATTTAATAAGCTATGTGAAGTCTTAGAGGTAGTTGAATAGCTGCAGATAAATGTTATCATTCTAATTCATTTTCATATTAACCCTGCAGCATGGATCCGCATATGCCATGGAAACAGAGAACGTACCTGTTGAACATTTTTTAACGCAAATCTTCCAACCATACTTACAAAACCTGCATTAAGCCCGCCAAATTTAATCCAGAACAAGAAAATCCCCATAGGCCAAGAGTAACAAAAGGGGAGCCAAAAAACGAGACAGATATATCAGAGTATTACTATTAATAACGCTGTGGAAACGCAGAAGATTGGTCATAATTGACCCAGGATGAAGTGAATTAGCAGTTATATCCACCCCCTCCTCCTGCATGAACAAAGTGAAATTAAACACTTGTACATAAGGCTTCATTTTGGACAAAGATGTGACAACCATGCAAGAGTCAAAAGAAATGCCCACTCATGCTGATCAACTGTTATTATCATCCATGGTTTACACTGATCTATCTGTGAAAACTACAGCACCAAAAATCTAATTATTTCAACTTTATCAAATAAGGTGGGTAAAAGCAAAGACTAATGCTATTCATTGCAAACCATTCTATATTTAAGAGCCACTTGGTTTTCCACAATCAGGAAAGTTAAGATCTCTAAAACGTGTTTGTTTTTCAGCAAGAGACATCTTTGTGAGAGCATTTTCTAAATGAAACATTCAGAATCATAGCATTTAGGTGCATAATTTTGACTTCTGAATAACTGGAAAAAAATGTTCGAAAAAAAAACTTGAATCAAATTGAATCATCTCGATAGTGGATCACTGTTTGATAAACTTGAGAACAATGATTACCTTAAGGCGCCTGGTGAGCTCATTAGCATGCAATACATTAGCAAGCTTTGACTGTCCATATGCCTGTATACTGTTGTATCTACAAAATTATCAGGGCACAAAAGGGTGTAAAGAAGAAAAAATAAATGAGGAATTGCCAATCGAGACCAAAAAGATAAAAATAAGAAGAATAAAAAAAAATGTCAATATGAGAACAACTGACTAATGTGTGTTTGGTTTTCAAAAGTGTTTTCTGCATGAAAATACATCAAAATGATTTTTTTATTTTTAATATCAGCATATCAAAATCATTGAAAAATACTAAAAAACATCAATTTGATGTTTTTTCAAGTGAGATGCACTTTCAAAATGAACCAAAAAACAGAAGTTATCGCAGTTTTAAACACTTTTTGTGTGGTGTTATGGATGGCCTGAACAGCATTCCTAGACAAGATTCACAAAATGGTACTGAGACAGTGTTACCCTGATTCATCATTGATTTTATCAAAACGAATTCCCCCACGGTATGTAAAATGGTGAGCGTCTGATGATATGATAACAATCCTTCCCTCTCGATTGCTTTCAGTAGCTGACTTTTTCATGGTGTCCAATAAAAGTTCTGTCAGAAGAAAGTGCCCTGCAAGATTATAAAATCTCTTAAGAGTCCATAGTTCTGCATTTGAGAATACACAGCATTTTGAACAATAACCCAGCATTTGAAAAACAAAAACTGGTGGAAAGGGATTTTTTTCTCTTTTATTTCCCTGTTTTTTCCACAAGTATCAGACTAACATGTAATTCATCAACTTCATTCACAATAACTGATAAGAATGACGAAATAAATAAAAATAATTTGAAGATAGCAGAATTCACAAACATATGAGAAAGAGTTCATGTCCTTTCTTTTTGAAATTCAATATTTGTGGCTTTCAAGGTATCAATGTCATAGATTCTCATATTTGGTAACATGAATTGAAATTGTCTATTTCCTCCATGTACAGATTGAAATTCTGTCTCTGGCCTTCTGTTACCATAATAGATACGGTAATCAAATTCAGGGCAGATATGCAAATAATTTATGAGGTTATGTCCAACATACCCACATGGTTGGTTGCAAATTGCATTTCTATGTTGTCTTGAGAAAGCATGAAAGGAGCTGCCATAATGCCTGCATTGTTGCTTAATAAGGAGAAGATAAAATTAATTTTCCGTATTAAATTACAAAACAATTCCTAAATGTGCAAAGAATCAGGGGTGGACACACAGCATGTGATGTAGGTGCCATGGCACCCCCAAGTTCAAAACTTTCTTAACAAATTTAATACCTTGCACCCCTCATAAATTCTTAGTTAGCCCTCCCAAACTCCCAAAAATCATATATCATTTAATTGGCACCCCCAAGTTCAAAACTTTCTTAACAAATTTAATACCTTGCACCCCTCATAAATTCTTAGTTAGCCCTCCCAAACTCCCAAAAATCATATATCATTTAATTGGCACCCCCAATCCTATGTTTCTGGTTCTGCCCCTGCATAGAATGTCTTCAGTAAAGCATCATTAAAGAGGTTAATTGCCCTCTTAACAAGTTCCATATACGAGTGCAAACAAATTGACTACAGAAAAGAAGGGACAAAAACATCCAGCATCACAAGTGACACAAAAAAGTTAATTTTCATGGAGAGCCAAAATAAATACACAGCACAAGTAAGAAGCATCGATTCAAGTTTAGTTTTCTTACATTAAGAGATTCAGAGGAAGACCCAGAGAAATAAATTCTGACACAAATTTCCTAACTGATTCCATTGAGCTGAGATCTAGCTGCATTACATCGATCTTGGCATTAGGGATTTCCTTGAGTATTTCTTCTTTGACTTTCTTACCAGAATCCACATTCCTTACTGCCATGACTACATGGGCACCACGCAAAGCAAGAACACGTGAGGTCTCCGTTCCAATACCACTTGAGGCTCCTGAAATGGATTAGGCAAGAACGACTTAAAAGACTAACCAATCAATAACTAGAAAATGCAGATATATATCTATTGCCAGCAGAACCATAGTTGATCAACAAACGAATAGAAAAATTCTGATTTAGGAACTTGATTCTTATGTAGAAGGCCCACCAACACAAGAATAAAATGAGATCATAAGTGTCAAAACGAATCCTAATTCAAGTGGACCACTCCCCTTAAACAGCCAGATTACCGAAAACTCCACTCTTAATAATCACTCGTGATCCCACGTATAAAATATGACAGAACTGGTATAGTGATATGTGAAACCCCACCAAATATATCTGTGAAATAAAGTAATTAAATTTCAAGAACACCACCATTGTTAGCTACCTAAGCCAAACAAGTTCATTAACAACTACAAAGGTCTAGAACAAACCAAAAACAAATTTGTACCCGGATATATACACTAGTCATTTTCAAGTCCATCTCCGTAGATCTTGTACGAACTCCAAAAAAATTAGCATCCGTGCTAAAAAAAACTGGCAAAGATATTCCAGATTACCGAATTACGAAAACCCATAATTTATCATCTAAATAAAGAGAATTCTGCATATTCCATTTTACAAATTAACATAATCTCAGGTATTAAACTCTCCCATATATTTCAATTAGAACGAAAGCAAAGAACTAATGTCATCATCACCAACCTCGGAAAAAAAAATTAATTCTTGGAACATTTAAAATAACACAACTGATTAGCTTAGTTGACTTCGTAAGAAAAACGCACACAAACAATAATATGAGATTCATGAGCCTGTTTATCACTTGTTTCCCTTCACTTTTCCCTCAGCCAAAAATTTGCGTGAAAGAATAATAAAAAATGAAAGAGAAAAGCATAAAACTTGAAGATAAAAGAAACCCATATGAGAATCAGACCTGTAACAATGGCAGTGAGACCTGTTGCATCAATCCCTTCAGTAACTTGCTCAGCTGTTGATCTAGGTGAGAACCCAGATGGCCCTTTCCACCCAAAAGGCCACATATTTCCAAGATTTTGATCAAAGCAACAAACAGCTATAGAGTTTGCAAACTTTTTATTTGCTTACAATACAGTAGTAATAACGAAAACAATTGCCAAGAATGACATCCTATCATGGATGTATTGTGTAAGAAATTGATGCTGATTAAGACATGTTGCTTCGATTTTTTTACCCATAAATATTTTTAGGTTAGTAGATACTGTTAAAGGAAGACGGGGCAGCAAAGCATGGGACCTTCTAGTCATTTGATTTTGACCTGCTGATTTTTTCCCCGGTAAAATACATATATTAAATATTCTAAGCTGTTCCAACACTCGGACATGCAAGCAAAAAATAATAAAATAAAATTTAAAATAAAAACAATTAATTTAAAAATACTTAAAAACAAATGAAATTAACAATACTCATTAGAATTGTAGCTCACAGGTTAAAAAAATAACTCTATCTACCAACTTAATTTTTGACAAACAAGGGTTACTGGGAAATCAAGTCCTCGATATTTTTAGTCTAAAAAATTGATTTTTAACTTGTCTTTTACATAAAATACTAGAAAAAAACATATACACATTAATAAACCTATCCAAAAAAACAGCCCAAAATAAATATATAAAATCTTTTAGGGCTGATAAATCATTTTTAAGGCAGCTTGAAGTGAAGAAATACTTAAATATAACTCTTCTCATTTAATGGAATTTGTTAATACCAAGATTAACTATTTTAATGGTCAGAATAGATAATTATTATATTTTTTTTATTATTGAAATTCGATGATTTCCTTTCTCATCTTTCAGAACAGGACAAAAATTTTAAAAATTAATTTTTAAATTAAATTGATTTTTCAAGAACTTCAAAACTTAGAGTGATTTGGTATTTATAAGGGATAATTATATATAAAAAAAACTAAAACTAGAAGTTTAATTTCATTTCATTTTTTCCTATACTTTTATAAATTACAATTTACATCATGGATTAAATAAAAAAATTCAAACAAAACGCATCGTTAAGGATATTGAAATTGTTGTTGAACATGTATCAAAGCTTGTCGATGAGGATTCACATGGCAAAAGGGTAATTTGAAGTTTTTTACAAAAATAATTTATAATAAATCACTAGACAGATTAAATCTTATTGTACTTGATTTAAATCAAAAGGGGCAAATCCAATTTGATTATAAAAGAATTGTATGCAAAGCTGACCAGGGATTCACCCGATCCCCGAACTCAGTTAGGTTCTCTTGATCATCTGAAACTAAATCATCTTTTGAATGCGATAGTTCACTGTGTTTTCCTTCCAGACAACCTTTTCAAGATAGATTTCGTTGAAGCTCGCCTTCTCGACTTGCTGATATGGCCAATGCAGCAGTTTTTATTGGTGCTCCTTCCGCCATCAAATCCATGATGTTCATCAGACAATGTGTTTTCATCATCAATCAACCATTTAGTTTTTACCAGTGGCAGCTTAGATTGAATCCCAGCCAATGGAGCAAATGCCGGGGCGAACTGCGTTTGTCAGCTTTTCCAAAAAAAACTACACAAATATTTCTTTACCCCCCAACCATATCCTTAAAATTCAGTCCCGGGCCTAAGTGCAAAATCTTGAGCTATGAGACAAGATGGATCAAAATCTTGAGTTATCAAATCTTGTCTCATAACTCAAGATTTTGCTTAGTGGAGGAGAATAAAGTATTTGCAGGTTTTTCAAGCTTCGAAAGGAACAGAAAGCCTCCCTGGACTTTATGACCTTCACCTTCAACAGGCTAGAGAAAGTAGTAGTCGTTTACTGAATAAAACTGGCACTAATTGATCAGATCCAAATGAAAAGGACTAAAGGAGACAAAATATTCCTATTGACTGACCATAGATAGTTGCAGCATCCATGCAGCCTGTTATTGAGAGAATAAAATTAAAGAAGAAATCAATCTCAAATATTCCATTTTCTTTCCTACTGAGTGTTCTTGATGCATTGAAACTGCCCTTCATGGGAAACACAGATACAAAGTTGATTGAAAGAGCATCCCTCGTCTCACTTGTGCCCATGTTGAATACAGTATAAATCAACTACTCAAGAAATCGAAACTAGGATCTTTGAAAATATCAAAATTGTTCTCTCTTACGTCTGGTAAGGATTGACAGTTGAAACTAGGCAAAAACGATAAAGAGGTGTTTGGAATCTTGTGATCCATAGCTGAGTGCAATTTTGTTTCCGGCTCATTATTCACCTCGAATGAAAACTATTTTGGGAATTGATATCGATCTTGATATGACATTAGTCTACCATCAGTTCTGTAACTGGAGTGGTTGAGGAAGTTGCTGGCTATAAACTGTTCTGAGAAAGAGTAGCTTCCCCCTGGAAGCCCGATGGCTCCTCCATTCATGTTCAGACTTGGGGTGCTGCTTTCACGAGCTAGATTTTCCAAGCTGACTTGAGTTGGGATGTTAAAACTACTATTCACAGCCTGAAGAAATGGAAATGGGAGTCCATTTCCAAGAATTGATGGCATGGTGCTGTTTTGGTTGAAGTAGCTGACGTCTCTGGAACTCAATTGAGCAAAGCTTCTATTACTTTCTTCTGGCTGCATTTCCTGAAAGTATCTATGATGACTGCTTGAACCTAGTATCAGATTTGATCTTTCTGAACTCGTGCCTGTTTGATTCCTAGCAAGTCTTGGTTGAATAGATTTCAACGAAGACGTATCAAACTTATGGTTTGCTTCAAGAGGCTTTGTTAACACAGTAGGCAGTGTTAAGTACATTGAAGAAGCTACCTGATTGGAGGAGTCTGCTGGAAACATTGGCTCGGCAGATAATGCCAGCCTTTCTTCTTTGTTCTTCCCACCTGATGCCATGGATCCAATCACTGGGGCATAATCAGATTGATGTTCAGTTGCTTGATGGTGATTATTAGAATCAGTAGTCTTTCTGCCTTTTGCAGACCTCTGTGAAGATCCACCATTGCATTGAGCTCTTATGCCCAGCACAATACTCTTTGGCTTCTGCATTTGCACATTCTTATCTGAAGGACTAGGTTTAGAATTCAACTTGGCAGATAATGCCATACTTTGTTCTCTTTCCTTCTCAGTTGTTGTCATGGGTACAATTGCTCGGCTGTAATGCATTTGACTGTCCAATGCTAGACTGCAATTACTAAAATCAGTTGATTTATTGGATTTGCCAAGCTCTTCTGTACATCCACCGTTGCAATCTTGAGCTCCTTTGAGCAATGTGAAGGCATTTCGATGTTGCAGGAAAATGTTCTCCTGAAAATTCTTCTTCTGATGCACTTCGGTGTTCTCCTGAAAGTTGATCAGGTTCTGCCTGTGGACATTCTCTTCAAACTTGTTATGGGGCTGCACTTGGCCATAGCCCTGGATGTTTTGATGCCGGGCTGGTATGTTCTTCCCGAAAGTGTTTTGGTGCTTAACCTGTGCATTCTCCTCAAAGTTGGTTTGAAGCTGCGATTGAACTTTCTCTCCTCTAAAGCTGCCTTCCCTTGTTTCCAGCTCAGAAACAGTCTCCTCTTCTGCCAGTTTCTGCATTTCTTCCCTCATCCACTTCAGCAAATTCTCTCTTGAAACTTTGAGATCCTCTAATAAAAAGTTCATGTACTTCTTAAGATCATCAAATACAGCCTGTTCATCAGTACCAGGTTTACTCTTCTTACGGCGGACTTGTTTGTGAGGGCCCTTCTTCTTTCCATTAAGAGCTGAATCATTCTTGTTACTCCTCCTTCTTCGGCCATTTTCAGGTTTCCCAGATTTCATTTGGTCTGAAATATCAGGATCACAGTTGCCAATCTGGTGCAATTTACTAGCATCACTAGTTCCATCATTATCAACTGAAATGAAGTTGGAGATCAGTTTGTGTTTTTTTAGAGCTGGTTCGCCACTTGTTTTTGAATCATTGCTTGAAGAATCGGAGTCATCGTCTCTCCTCCTGAACTCCCAGCATTGCTTCAGTTTCAGTTGCTCTTCCATTTTAGAATGGGGGGACATCATGAAAAAACAGAATTTCACCAACTCTGGACCGTCAAATAACTTGGAAGATGTTGAATTATCAATGTTGTTTTTCCATCCCCTGGAGGATCATGGCACCAATTCCGGCCCACGTATCATCAAGACTCCATGATTTTCTGAAGTGCAAAAGCTGCTAGACAGTCAAAAAGCCCACCAAACTTCTACTTCAACTCATCGAGCCTGTACCTGGCTGCATTGAAACTACTTCAAAGTGAAAAACAAGTTTATCAATCAAAGAACAACTAATAATCGAAGAGTGATGTGATGAAGAACTAAAAACTAACTACAGGCCTAATATCAACAGAAACACGAACTCATGTGTGAAAGAAAAGGCAGAATATTGATCTTAAAGGAACAAGTACATAGTTTCGAAATCTCCACCTCACTAAGGCCTGAGATGAAAACCAGCAGAAAAGAAATCCAATTTCTGAACCTCAAATGCCTTTCAATGAGGCAATAAAGTTCATAAAAAGGCACAAACTTGCATAGCGAACTGCTATTTTATAAAATAAATGATCAGAAAAAAAATGCAGAATAAAGCTTCAATCAGAGTTTCAAAAGAAAGAATAACAAAACTTGTGAAAAGATAGTAATCAACTGGTAGGATATATCTACTATCTTGTATGCTGGTCTCATAAACCCAAAAAACCAGAACAATGCAGAAAAGAGCTTCAAACAATTCCAAAATACAATATAATGCACATATAGCCCACAAAAAAGAAAAGTGGATTCGAAGTCATTCTCTTTTTCATGATATTGCATTCAAAAAGAAAATGACAGAAAGCAAAAAAGGAGCATTAACAAATAAAAAGACAATCGGAATAAAATCATCAGAGCAAAACGTAATGAGTTTTTCATAGATGGACATAAACTCACCACGTAACATGCTTCCCTCTCTCTTTCTCTCTCTGTCAAACATCGACCTCTAAGTCCTATTTCTTTCAGTAGAGCTGTTTTCACTGTGGAATTTATATCTCGGCTCTCTTTCTCTTTAAAAGGGAAGAAAAGATATGTTATTGTCTGTCTGAGTAATGTTTCCATCTGTGCAGTGTGAGTGCGTTTTGCTGTTTATGGAAGCGAGTTGGTGAGTCGGGCTGTAAGTGGCAGAGAGTTATGGGTGGCATTTTAAACCTTTTTTGTTGGCCATTGTGGTAGTAGCCATTGAGCTTTACCCACTGCTTTTATTATTTACAACGTCCTAAAAGAATGTTCTTTTTAGTATTTTAAAGATCCTGTCACTGAATTTGAAGTAGCCCCTGCTATGATCGTAGATGAAAAAAACATGATAGAAAAAAAGGCGTTGATGGGTTGAGTTTGAAACAGGTTGGATATAGTGGATCATATTATCAAAAATATAATTTTACCGAGTTAATTTCCAATGCAATTAAACTAAAACCCAATTCAGATTAGGTTTCAAATATCGAGTTTTCCGAATCAACCAGCGGTTACAGAACTGTTTAACATCTGTTCTTGTAATTGTTATGTATTTTCACCAAACACCTTCCTGTCTTGTTGAGAAAGAGAGATAAAATTGTAAACTGGCTTGTCATAAGGATTTCCATCTCATGTTCAAGTTACAGCTGTAAAGAGTAATGGGGTTTATGCATTTATTGATTATTTAAACAGTTTGGCAATTCTAGAGAAACCCATTTATTGTTCTTACTACTAGGTGCAATCGTGTTATAAATGGATTCTGTGGACAAATTTAGAAGGGTGTCCTCCGGATAGCATGTCGAATCAAATATGGCTACTGAGCAATGTAGCCATGGAATGTTGTTTCTCCTTTTACTTTTCTTCAATCTGGATCTTCCAAGAGCTGTGATTTGAAGATACTTACAGTTTCAGTACATAAATGGAATAACATGGCGTATTGTCTAAAATAGAAAATCGCCAAACGCATTTGCACCAAGGCATTAACTTTGCATTAATTCTATTAGAAGCTGTGAGAAATATTGAAGGAAAAAAACTAGTAATATATCACCAGTTACTCCTTAAACTTCATAGAATTTCTCGAAATTTAATATAGAATGAGCTGGAAATTCCTCCATAGGCAAGTTTCATTTTTCAACCAAATGGAGGGAGCGGCAGGAAAATAAGGACGATGATGAAAAACAAATGTGTATTCTTTATCCGAGGGGATAATTCAGCCAAGGGTAATCAGTTCATGAATTAGAGGGTTATTCTCTTCTCCCTTCTTTTCTTCTTCACTTTTCCTTGCTTGAATAACAGGCTATCGAAACCTATTAGCAAAATGAAATAATTTGAGTTTCCATTGAGGCAATTATTGATGACTAAATATATTTCTTGATTGTCCACTATGAAAAAAGACATCTAAAACTAACAACCATATATATCATCAAGGACACTTGAAATTTGTTAGGCCTCGTTATGTCAGGATCATCATGGTTGGAAGACAGATCACACATGCAGTCAACCTTTATCAACCTTCGGGCATATATTCTGATTATTAAGCATGAATATAACTAGAGCATTTGATAAATTTTCTGACAGTCACTGTGTGATTGGTGAGAAAATAAGCAAATTATCGGGATTAAAGAGTCGTGGCGTGAAGTGAAATGAAATTGCTTGGGAGAGCCAAGGACCTTATTGTTTTTCTTCAGCAAATGCTATGACTCACTACGGTTCTACCATTAAATCTAGTAGCTTCCCATACTGTCTCAACAAGAAGAGGGAAATGCACCATTATATCATTATATAGGATTCGAATGCTTAGACAAAACAATTTGGTATACTCAAAGAAACATCGAAGAATTCCTCGCGGATGGCATATAATCAGTAATCTTATGTCCACGCAGTCCTGCAATATGCTTACAAAATTGTGCTGACACTTCACATCTTTCAGATTCCTATCCAACATGTTTACACCTTAGATTTTAGACTGCACAATGATCCGAAAAACTGGCAAGACAAAAAAATTATAGCTTTTACAAACTCATTTAAGGGATTGCACAGTGAAGATCTTACCAGTTACCTAACCCTCTCTGAAGGTTTCATCAAGAATTGCACCGTGGAAATCTTACCAGGCACAAAGCACTCTCTTCCTTTGGACAATTATCGCTAGGAATTGAAGAGATATGCACTAATACAAGAGGGGGGGAAACTACTGTTTCCTTTGTTGCAATGGATGGGCTCGATAATACGAATTCTCCTCTCTGAAACTAAATCAGTGGCTTTCTGGTAACCTGTGGCAGCAGAGGAAAGTTAGAAGAAGAAGAAAAGTTCTAGTCAATTACATATGACAATCAATAAACAAGATACCAAGAGAAAAAAATTCTTCTGTTTTGTCTGCACATGTCGCACAATCACATTGAGTGTTTGAAATCCAAATTGTTTGAATAATCCTTCTGATGACAAGCATTGAAATCAGAAAAAAAAATTTAAAGATGCAAGTTGGAATGAGACTCCCAAAAGAACGCTTCCACATAGACATGAAAGGAGGAAGAAATGCTGAACCATGAATCTAGATATCTTTACACATTAGAATGGTAATTCCATGTCCCAGTAATCCACACAGTATCAACGGCTTATTATAAACAGGTTAGACAAACTTCACAAATAGTCCCTGACAATATGAAAACAATCAAGACCAAGCTGCATTCTGATTACTATGTCAAAATAACAGGGAATTAACTTACCGCCATGGGAATTCACTGGTGTCTATCCCAGCTTGGTGAAGCTCGTCAACATACTGCAATGCTTCCCTGCACTCTTCCCGATCATCAAAGAATTCTTTTTTGTCACCTTCAATCTGATATGTTTCATGTCCTTTACCAGCAACCACCTGAAGTATAGAGAATATTCATGAGACAAAATACAAATAAAATAACTGTGAGAATAATTTCAAGGGGACAATTCAGTTTTTCATTGAAAAATACTGAATCATCTGTCCATAAATCTTCAAAACAAGTAGTAGCGAAATGGGCATAAGCACTTACAACCATATCGCCTTCTTCACCCATGGCAACCGCACAACGTACAGCTACTCGTCTAATGTCATGCAAAAACAGACGATGGCCATTTGGAAGAGGAGGGTAGTAATCATTTTCCCCATGTTTCAAATATTCCTGCATTGACCATCCTATACCAGCCAACATGTCATCCAATATGTCCACTGATGAAGATGAAACGAGTTAGTAATAACTTTTGCAAAGATGGCATTATAGCTACGCAGTACAGTTCAACAAGCATACATGGATCTTCACCCCTTGGATTGTCAGATGTCAGAATTGTCACATCACTTTTATCTGTTGCAATTTTTGTCATTATTGGTCTCTTGCCTCTGTCTCTCTCTCCGCTACAACCAATAACTTCACAAAAAGCAGGAGGTTGGTCAGGTTAACAATACTTACATTTCTTCATGAAAGTCATCACTTCCCAGCTATCCCAAGGACATGGCAACTTTTAGAAGTGAATTGGCAATTTTCTTATACAATAACAATCAGAGCCTAATTCTAACTTGTTGAGTGTTGGAGAAAATAAGAAGATAACCACGAACAGATCTGGACTAAAAATTGGAGCTTGTAAATTCTAATTACATCTTAAATTCTCATGGTTATGATTATCTTCAGTAGTTTTGGACCTAAACAAAGGATAAGTACTAAATCACTGTATTTGCACTGCCAGACTTCGGAGAACTATCCACGAATGGAAGAGAACCTTTAGCCATGGCAAGATTAATGGTTGACAAAAACTTAATTCAATATATCATCATTAAAGAATTAAGAGAATCAGTATGACAAAGCTTATTTCTAGCTTGAGAATTTCCTGGGCATATAATTCTCAGCCTAGCTTTATCACTTCCTTATAGCAGATGGTCCAAGATTTTGTACAAGGAAAGAGACTTAAAACGCCTTATCCAAGCATCAAGGTAGTTTATCACAGACTTAGAGAAGTAGCACTGAATGCAAGATGAAGGTTAGGAGAAAGCAATAGAAACGCACCCGTGATAATTCTTTTAGGCCTAAGCTCCCTTACGGAATCAAGTAGTCTAGATAGGGCATCAGGTGTATGAGCATAGTCCACAATCACCCCAAATGCCTGCTCCTCGTCAATTAACTCGCATCTACCAGGTACTGCATCTATCTCTTCAATCCCTCTAACAATGTCTTCCAATGGTGCACCAACTGCAATCCCAACTGCCACAGCCGCAAGAATATTGTAGATATTGTGCTTCCCAAGCAGTCCTGATGAAATCTCTAAAATACCATGGGGTGTATTAACCAAAACTTGTGTCTCAAACAGGGAGAGCTCAAACTTCAAGGGATGAACATCTGCATTTTTATTTTCCATAGCAAAGGTTACAACTGGCACTTCTTGGTTTCCTTGAGCAATAAAGAAAGGTGCATTTGGGTCATCAATATTAACTACTTTCCTATGCCTTTCTGGATCCACCATCCGAGTAAACAACTTGGCCTTTGCATTCCTATACTCCTCTTCTGTCCCATGAAAATCCAAATGATCCCTCGTCAAATTGGTAAAAACAGCAATATCAAAATCAACCTCATCACACCTCCCTAGAGCCAGTCCCTGAGAAGTAGCCTCCATCACAACAGCTTCAGTTCCATTATGCAGCATCTTAGCCATCAAATTCTGAACCAAAATGGCACCTGGGGTTGTGTTAGGTGCCTCCAGTTTATGATCCCCGTGTATATAATATGCCACCGTACTCAACATTCCAGTCCTCAACCCCATGGCCTCATACATCCCTTTAACCAAATTCGCTGTCGTTGTTTTCCCATTCGTCCCAGTTATCCCAATCACAGACATATTCTTTGAAGGGAACTTATAAAATGCTGCAGCCAATGCAGGCAAAACTGTATTAGTATCCTCCACAATCACCAAAGCCTTACACCCCAAAGTCTCTTCAATATCAACCTCCTTGCTAGCCACAACCGCAACGGCACCTCTCTTATCAGCCTCGCTCAAATACAAATGTCCATCCGTCTTCATCCCCACACGGCAAATAAACAAATCACCAGCACTCACCACTCTCGAATCATCCTGTATACCAGTAATCTCCACCTCCAAATCCCCCAAAACCGAAACCGGAACCACTTTGCTCTCATCCAAAAGCTCAGCTAAACTCATCTTAAACTTTGGTTCCACAATATTCACTTTCCCGATGCTATCAAAATCCAAATCAAAACTCTTTTCATCTAAAGACGCCTCAGCATTGCTTTTTCCACTCTTTTCACCCAAACCCACATCAAACCCACTTGAACCCTCTTCGTCACTATCAGTATCAATCACAGTCAACCCTGTTAGCTCATCGATCTCCTCCAAGTCCACCACCTCTTCAGGCTCTAACTCTTCAATACCTTTCATAACATCACTACTTTCTTTAATGTCTTTTTGTTTTAACAGTCCTTGTTTAACAAGTTCTTGTCTTTCCATTACGATAGCCTTATCAATCTCACCAAACAAATCATCACCGTCACTATTTAAGGAATTGGGATTTACCTCGGTATCTGCAATGGCTTTGAGAAACGTTGATTGGTTCTTTTTGTAGTCTTCTTCTTGAGCTTTTCTTGCTCTTGAGGCTTGGATATGAACTTGTTCCCATTTTGATACTCCATGTGCTGTATCTTCTGGCGCTTCAGGTGGGTCATTATCTGCTGTGTTTGGGTAGAATTTTCCATCTGGGCCAATAGCAAATAGCGAGTGTTTTGTGCCGTGGAGAGAAAGGAATAAAGGGGTTTTAGGGAGAGAAGGAAATAAATTGCGGGGTTTGAAGGAGGTTGGTTTTGAAGAGAGAAAGTTTGGGTTTTGAGAGAGAAATGTGAGCGATTGGAGAGTGAATGTGAAGGCCATTGCCATGATGAGAGATAAAATGAGAGTGGAAGGGGATAAGGGAGGTTTAGTGTTGAAAAGAAAAACGGTGCGCTTTCAGGCGAGAGCGAACAGGACAGTCTTTCTTCTTCTTTTTGTTAAATTCCTTTTCTTTTATCTTATCTGATTCTTTTCTTCTTTTTGAAATGCCGCTAACTAATTGATTGCCTTAGGCGAGGTTGGCACGTGCCTCCAATTGATATATATATATATATATATAAAGAATATTAAAATCCATAAAAATTATTGTGCATCTATAGACCTCTTCACTGC
Source organism: Salix purpurea (assembly GCA_027405865.1). NCBI lineage: Eukaryota > Viridiplantae > Streptophyta > Magnoliopsida > Malpighiales > Salicaceae > Salix > Salix purpurea. Next base: position 10,309,684 of record CM050328.1, on the reverse strand, counting down.
AAGAATATAATTGCTATTTTACTTTTAAAAAAATCAATGTTTTATTCCTTAGGTATAATGGTTCTTTTCAAATAATTTATTAAAATCATATTTGATATTGTGATAGTAATTGTTATTAAAATATTTTTTGTTTAGAAATACATTAAAAAAATAATTTTTAAAAAAATATATTTTTAATATTAGCACATCAAAACAATAAAAAAACACAAAAAATAATAATTTTAGAGCAAACAAAATAAAATAATTCAAAAAAAATTTTAAAACTAAAAAATGAACGAGTTCTAATTTCTAAACATGATATTGATGGGATGATACGGTCTTCATACTTTTAAAATACATATTCTAATGATTATATTGCCCTTACAAACAATTTTTTTATAGAAAATTTGATCTTTCTAGTTTTAAAAATGTACAATGTAAAAGTTATATTATTCTTAAATGTAATAATTGCTAAACTTACATAAATAGTGGCGAGTAGATTGTATCTGACTTTGATGGAAAGCTCCCCGGAGGTGATCGGTTTTTCCAAGTATTTTTGATCGGTCTAAGGGTGTGTTTGGTATTAATTTTATTTTTATGGTTGAGATTTTAAAAAAATAGTTTTATAAAAAGCACTTTAGTTGCGATTCAAAATAAGTTTTAAAGTGTTTGGTTAAAACTGCTTTTGAGTTTGAGATTAATGAAAAACAGTTTCATGTGTTTGGTTACCAAGCTTTTCATATTGTTTTTAACTTGTGAAATTATTTTAAAAAATGTGTGTTTGTGTGTGTAATTGGAATCACCCACCCAACATGTGTAGCCTTTTTGTGAATGGATCGCCCAGGTGGGGCCGAGGACAGAGGGGCCTGAGAAGCACAACACTCCAATACTGGATCCTTTTATAAGCTCTGGCTTCAGCCGACTCACTTTCTCCCTCACTTACCTCCATAGGCTCAGACGCTTCGTCAATGGGTTTGCTTTCGTCTTTCCTTTTTTTTTATTCTTAATCAAAGCAGAGGCAGTTTCTGCAGCTGTGCGTTTCAAGGTAGCTCGGGTTCTCCTAACTGAAGACATTGCGAACTTAGGGGTAGGGGGTTTAGCACTTTTGTCTACAAAATAGAAAAACAACTCATTATATCATGCAATTTTCTGTTCAAACTTTAATCAATTTTGTTGAAAGAAAGTAAAGCAAGAAAAACAAATGGCGAGAGTTGCTGACCACAAGGAGGGGCCAGTGTGCCGACCGGGCATGGCAAGAAGAGTTGAGGCTGGGCATATGGATGTTGGATCTGAGTTGGTCGCCACCAAGAGGATCACCGTTCTCTTCTCTATTTTCTTTGAAGGGTTATTTTGACATAAATTTTCAACGGTAATTGTGGGTGAGTTTTTTGTCAGTGGGCGGATGTTTTCTGAGAAATGAAACGCAGACAAAGCAGCTTGGTTCTGCTTTCGACAACCCGTGGTTTGGAACCAATTTTTGGTGGGTCCCATAACAACTTAACCTGCGTTTGTAAAATAACCAAACAAGATTTTATCTGCTTTTCCAAAACCTCCGGCGCAAACACAATACCAAACGGCCACTAAACCTGAGCATTCAAGAAGGTGAAAACTATAAGTAGCCTTTTACTCAAAGATGTTATGGTTGGACCACAAAATATGGTTTGGAAAATAGGGTAAGAAAAGGTGAGTGGAAACCAGAATTTGGAGTGTTAATTCACTAAATAAAAAACCTAATAAAAAGAATGTTTGAACTTTGAATGTTCGGTGTCTAAAGTCTCCAAGGAGCGCGATGTAATGATAGAGGGTTTATGATCTGTATAGCAGGTCTCGAGTTCGAGTTAGGACGTACATCTCTTGTAAGAATCTAGAATAAACAGGATTTTACTCACTTATCTGGACCCATAAAATACACTTTTCATGAGATGGGTATACTCACATCTAAAAAACAAGTTCTGTGTATGAAGTCTAAACATTGTCTGGTTATCGAAGTTTCTTGCAGTCTGATGTAGAAAAATAAAAATACATCACATTAGAGGAAAACCGAGAGAACGGAAGGCCCAATCCTCGCCAAGGCAAGTGAGTCCAAAATAAGGCCCATTGGACCAACATTTTTGCAAGCCTTCTAGTCTCCTAGTCTATGGAAGCTTTAACCACCGCAAATCTCAAATTCATAGAAGACAATGGCATGCGTGGATTAATTATCACCCCATTCAATCTCTTCACACAAACCACAAGCTCAGAGAATTGCCGGTCAGAATCAAACTTCGAGGGATTTCCCTGTCATGCCGGCAATTATCTTTACGTATTAGTCTACATTTTCGATCATGCCGTTGCCATTTATGGGGTGAAGAAAAAACAAATCACAAAAAAGAGCGAGAATTATTTTTTTGTTTCTCGTCCAAATAAATTAACTTGATATTTGTAGTCAATATAATAAATTAAAAATTACAAGTGCTGGTAAAAATATTTGTTAATTCCAATCAAATATTAAGATGAAGATATGTATTAATAGAGGAGCTTTTTAAATTTTTTATTTAATTCTACAGCAATAAAATTGTTTATTATTAAAATTGTATAATTTAAACTCCATTAAAAAAAGTTATAATTTTCTACTCTCTATAGTTTTTTCCAACAAAAAGAATATATTTTCGTCATGGATTTTTAATTTTATAATAAAAAATTGACAAATATAAACTGATTACAATAAAAAGAACTTAGTGTAATCGAATATTATTTGGTTACCAAACTATGACCAATCTAACAGCTTTATCTCTCATTGTCTTTTCCAGCAAGATTCTTTCTCACCCATGAGCATCAGTCAAATAATATTTTGCATGAATTTTAAACTGGTCATGCGACTTTTTCTATTTTTTATATCAGTCCTTGAATTTTGTTTTTATATCACTACTTGAACTAATAACTCATTGAATTGGGTACAAAAGAGACTCGATAAAAAAAATCAACAAAACCAAAACTGAAAGGTGGAATCATTTCTCAACACTGCAAGTACGTCATCCTATAAGTCAACTAGATCAAACCACCAAGCTCAACTCGTCTAAATTAGCATAATGTAAGGAGATTAAATAGAATAATAAAAATAATTTATGAACACCCCAATTATTTTGATGTTTTTATTAATAATTAAAAGTATATATTTAGTAAAGTAATAGCAGGGTTGTTTAAAAGTAGGAAAGAAAAGAAGAAAACAATAATGTTAGCCCCTGGACAGAGCTTGGGGACAAATATGTGATAAAAATAATGTTAACTTGGTGGACACGTGTTCGACAGAGATTAAACTAATCATCACCCTCTCACTCTGATGATTAAAAATTACATGTGAGGACAAATAATTAAGGGAAGAAATCTAGTGGATAGATAGAGGCTTCTCGGTCTCATCACAGTTGGTGTAGTTGTTAGGGACTGTGGCCCTGAGCATCCTGTTTCGCGGCCAAATTCAACCGAAGGATCCATGTTTAGCTGCCCCAGATGTGGACGGCTAAGCCTCTCCTGCACTGCGTCATCTAATTTAGCTGTGGGACCCGCTAGCCTCTACGCCAGATTTTTTTCCCATCAAAAACAATGTCCACGTGTAACAAAAATCATAACTTCATTTTTACATCTTTCTATTTTACATAAAGTTATTTTTATTTTTATCTTAACTAGATGATATAAAAAATATATAACAACAATAAATGGATAAAATAGAAAAAATTGATACTTTAAAAAAACATTGTCGCGCAATTCTCGACCTATTAATATATGCAATCATAGAGTTAGGTTAAAAAAATTAAAATAAAAATAGCTTGATTCATCCAGGTTTGCATAATAGAGTCGTGACACAAGTAATAAAGCTTAAGTCAACCCAATTTAACTCATTAGACTCAAGAGATTCAAGTCATGAGATTGAGATAGATCAATAAAAAATAAAAAATAAACGTTGAGTTATGAGAGTTGAAAAGACAAATTTATATATAAAAAATATCAACATGCATTCATATTTTAAACTTGTGACTCGTGTTATTATATCAGGAGCATCCTATTTAGAAAAACCAAAAAAATATATTCTCAACTAATCAAATAATGAAGGCTTAAATTAGAAAAGTTGAAAATAATGAGGATTAATTTAAAAAAAGATGACATATTACCAATTAAGATTGAATGGTAAATTTGAAAATAAATTGAAACTCTACAAGAGCACAAGGAACAAAAATTAGAAATCATAAAAAAATAAAAATAAAAATTGTCATCTCAATAACCTTTAAAGGGCAACTTTAAATTTTTGCAAGCTTGATTATTTAGGGGACTATAGAGAAAAAAAGACATCAGCATCGCACCGTCGACATCACAACACCAAAACACATGGTCTTGGAAGAAAAAGGATATCACAACCTTTCCAAAAAACATGACAGAAGCAGGTGTATGGCTACCAAATGTTGCCGCGTATGCCGTTCAGAAAACATAAACACTTCTCACATGGCAATGAGTGTGATAACTATTTTAAAAATACTTTTTTTATATTTATTTACCAGTTTATTTGCTGGAAAGTAGTTTTCTTTTGGAAAGCGAATTCCAAGGAAAATGAATTCTGGGAAAGTATTTTCCGATATTTGGTAGTGTGGAAAATAAGTTGGAAAACAGTTTCCAGTGTTTGGTTATGTCATGGAAAATGAGCTAGAAAAATAACTTATTAATGTTTTATTTTTCTCAAGTTTATTAAAATAATGAGGAACAAATCTTACAAATTAAAAAGTTGAATGAGAATGAAATTGAAAAAAAATATAATTTCATAAATTATCTCAAATAAAATAAATAATAATCAAAATAATAGAGATCAAATCTAAAAAATTAAAAAAAAAATGAAAAGTGAATAAATTAAAATAATAATAATTAACATTTCATAAATTATTTCAAATAAAATAAGTAACAATAAATAAAATGAGGACCAAATTTGATAGATAAAAAATTTTCAATAAAAATTTGATAAGAAAAAAGCAAATAGCAATTATAAAAATAAGGACCAAAATTAATATGAAAATTAAATTTTAAGAGATGAAATTGAAAAATAAATATTCAAAACAAATTATATATAGCAATCAAAAGTTTGAGGATCAAATTTGATATAATCAGCAAATAATAACATTTCTAAATTTTTCACAATTTTCGGAAAGTGTTTTCCGCCTAAATTTTTCAGGAAAACACTTTCCTGAAAACCAAGCCAAATTTTTCTTTGACTGGAAAATGTTTTCCATTGACCAATTTTTCTAATGACAAACAAACACAGGAAAGTTTGGAAAGTGGTTTCCCGAAAACCACTTTCCGGAAAACAAACACAGCCTTAAAATATCAAATTGTTCTTCAATCAACTCATTAATAACACAAAAAACAATATAAAAATAAAAACACACACACTCGGACACTAGTTTTTACTTGCTGCGATTGCTTTTCTAGAAAAAAAATTTATTTATTTCTAATCAATTTAACAATAACAAAGTAAGAAAGAAGCTCAATTACCCAACGCAATATTGTTTTATGGAAAGAGCACGACCCATCATTATACGTACTAGTAAACAGCTTCAACGACTATGTGCTTTTGTTGATAAATAAAAACCTCACTTGTCTCCTCTAGCGAAAGAGGTCTGAAGTCAGCAATTCTTATCTTCTCGGTTACAGTGCAAGAGGCGAGACTGCATAGCTAATTAGACCTTCGGAGATCTATCTTTACTTATATAAAAGTTCATGAAGGCAATTGTTTATTTTTATTATTAATTTACCGTTATCATAGTTCTTTTTAATAGTTGTATTATCGTACTAGTTCCCACATATACCCTAATTAAATCTTAAATGTATTATCTTTATTTAAAAAGCAATGCTGATTCTATATTAAGATTCACTGATGAAAAATATAAACAATTGGATACGTGCGGGCAATTAAAAGATGTCATTTATTTATTTGATGCGTGATCAATACTTTTTTGCTAAGTGAGTTCTGTAAAATAACTATATAAATTAAGTAAGATTTGCATTACTTTTATTTTACTCAGTGCATCTGTTGAGAAATTATTTTTCCAAGAAAATCACGTCATTTTATTTTGTAAGCGATCCTAAACGGCGCCGCGGTTGCGTGATGTCTAGTTAAGAAACGCCGCACCACCGCAAAAGGGGGCGCAAAACAAGACCCTAGATATTTGCATCCGATCGAGACCGTGGAGGACAGGGCACGGGCGGGTTCTTTTAGAAGGGTAACCAGGAGTAATTCAGGGAGCGTGGATTGAGTGTGAAGGACCCCATACATGGACCTGATGAGTAACGAATAGTGTGACAACAGGTGGTGGTATCCGATGTGATGATTTTCCCACTATCTTTAGGACATTGATTCCAATGATGGCGCAGCCGTCAACTCGATGTTTCAGACATTGAGTTCAGCGTCCATATGTTGTCGTGTTTTCCAGGGATGAAAAGACGACGTGGTTGAAAGTAAGAGAAAAAAGACCCTTCCCTTCTCGAATTCTTAACCACGGTAAAGGATTTGAGATAAATTATAACTTTTTATAGTTAAGTTTTATATTAAAAAATAATGTAAATATGCCTCACTTAACATCTTAATGTCGGTTTGTAAATGTAGTTAAGATTATTTTTTATTTAAAAATATATTAAGATAATATTTTTTATTTTTAAAAATTATTTTGATGTCAGTATATAAAAATGATATAAAAACACCAAAAAACTTTAATCTATAGTATAAAATAAAAATAAATTTTTATTTATTTTTTTTCAAAAAATCCGTATTAAACACAATGTCAAGCAGAACTTTAAGATTTTAGACGAGATAATTTATTGATATGATACTAGAGTTTTGTTGATCTAGTAGTAACGAGTTCGAATGTCATCACCTTCATTCTATTTGATAGAGAATTAAGCACAATATAGTATTGATCTGTGTGCAAATTTTTTCAGGACAAAAATATTTTCACTTCTAGGAGATGTTAAAGAATAATATAAATCGTATCATGATAACTCACCTAACAGCTTAAACTGTTAAGGACGATACTTATTTGACATTCTATTAGAGTATTTTTAGTGGAAATGTATTTTTTTCATTATAGAGATTTTGTGAAAGATTTTAAAATGAAATACATATAATATTATATATGTTAATTAATCAAATATTTTTACAATTATAAACGAAACAAAACACAATTTCAAATACACTCTTCGTGTCAACACCGAAAAACCAACCTTTACAAGATTTCACACGTCTTGATTTTGATTTTCAGCGTTGCCAAGAGTAAATAACATCATGGTCTAGTTTCGATTCAAAGTTTTCATGGCAGCCAGCACATGAGAACAAGAATGAAATTTTACCTGTTTTCAAGTTTACCAAATAAACCATTTATTTCACTATCAGAATAAATTTTAAATTTGAAGTAATCGGGAGTCTACCATATATATATTTTCCATGAAACAAATAAAAAATACAGACAACGTATGACAACACTTGTTGACAAAGTATTTCCTTGGACCTTATGTGCTCTGTTTTATTTACCAATGCTCTATTTTGAATGTTCACCGGAGGTAAATTGACCCCCGACAGTCAAAAATTCAAACCCTAAAGATACGAAAGGTCTCCATTCTATCTTTTTCTAGAGATTGAAAGGTCTAGATTGAATATTTTCAAAAAATCTATCCCTGGCTAGAAAACAACACAGCGGGGCCCTTCCTTCGAAATCCTGACATTAAGCTGACAAAATATAGCAACCAGAGAGACAGCCACCTTTCTTCAACATCCCAACGCACACCCTTTCCCATGTAGAAAGAAACTTCACAATAAACAGTATTATTTTTATTTATTTATTTCACAAAAATATAGTATTTATATAATCGATCTCATATTTTTGTTAGACGGCAGAGTACCTCCTGATAAACATACACGCGCTCGCTCGCTGTGAAATATTATAATGATTTTCTCAACGATCACGAAATAATAACAAGTGGATTATAACCCGGTTCACGCTTTCTTAAAGAAATAATAAATCAATCAATCTAGTTCAAAACATCCATATTTAAACCCTAATATTTCACACCCGTTGACAACTTTATATATATATATATATATATATATATATATATATATATATATACACGCGCTCGCTGTGAAATATTATAATGATTTTCTCAACGTTCACGAAATAATAATAAGTGGATTATAACCCGGTTCACGCTTTCTTAAAGAAATAATAAATCAATCACTCTAGTTCAAAAACATCCATATTTAAACCCTAATATTTCACGCCCGTTGACAACTTTCTTTATATATATATCTTTTTGTTATTTATATCCGTTACGGAGGTGCCGGGATATTACGTTCGCTACCAATCGAAAAGGCAACGGAATTGGCAAATATTTAATAAGTTGACGGTCAAAGATGGCGAAGGGACTAAGATATAACTCAAGAAAAAGAGGGACTAAGTTATTATTTTGTTAGGAAAACAAGGATTGAGTTATAATTTATTCGATAAGAAATTCACCCAAACGACCCTTCTTCTATCACTAACCAGAACATTAAACGACATAGATTTTTAACCTTTAAAGACATTTATTAACAGTCAAGAGACGGAATACAATGTGTGCATGTGTTGTGGTCTGTCGGTTGAATATTAACTGCTTATGTTTTAAATGTATTTTTGAAAGAAAAAAAAATCAATTTTTTTATGTGATAATATATATATATATATATATATATATATTTTTTTTTAAATAAAAAATATTTTAAAAAAGCAATCCATAATTATTGAATGACTGTGAAAGTGGGAAAGCAAGACAAGATTTGGTGCTACATCTGAAGGGATTGTAATTCCCTTATTGTCACGTATCGGCCTGACAGTTGCCACGTGATAGTCAAAATCATTGATTAGCTGCTTTGGCTCACACGCCATTATCATCTATTCCTTGTTTTTCAAGTCTTTTTCTAACTCATAGCAATCTCTCTTTAATGGCGGTAACATTAAAGGGCAATGACTACTCCCGCACCTGGACCAAATAATCTTTTTATTACTAGTAGACGAGGGGACGAGGGTGGTGTTTGGCTGTTACTTTGCTACCAGTAAATGAAAGGACAGACCGAGGTTACTGTTTCTCGTTCACGCTTTTGAGTTCTTCAACTTAAATCGTGGAAGATTCGGTTTATGCGCTTCTGCTTTCACTTTTCAAGAACTAGCCCAGGTACTTATATTTCTGCTGCTGCTGCTGCTGCTGCTGCTGCTACCATGTTTTTTTTCCTGGCTTGTGTCAGTGCAATTTTTGTGAAGGTAGTTCGTAATCAGTGGGAAACTGTGTATATCCATGGATATTCAACAAGGTAGCTTGAGTTTGTATGGATTCAGCTTCTAATTTTGTTCTGTATTCAGTGACGGTGGTGATGAAAAAGAAATTGTTTTTAAGGGTTGGATTGGTAGTTTGAAATTATGTTTCTCCGTGAAATGTGTACAAGAACGATCTAGTTTTCTCTCTGTAGATTTATTTTCTTGAAAAATTGGACGGGAGTTTGAAATAATAAGAATCTGTGGAAGATTCTACTTCCAAATATGATTTCTGAAATTGGATGGAGAGGATTATTAGGACTCGTTAACAATTCTCGAGACAAGATAATCATTTTCAACTATTATTATTTTTAATGTTGGAGAACTGTATTTGAGGCGGATAAAATGCTTGCAATCTGTCTAGAAAGTTTCTCTCTCTCTGTATTTTACACATATTTCTTTCCTTGCTCAGATTTAATGCTGGAATATCGGTGATGCTGTGATTGGATTCATATTTCATACCATGTCCGGCACTCACTCTCATATCATGGAAAGGAGGTCACCGAAGAGCCCTTTTCCGAGGAGCCCCATGCTGAAGAGCCCTTTTCCGAAGAGCCCTATGCCACAGAGTCCTGAATTATATGAAAAATACAAGTCTAAATGTGCATATGGCTTAATTAATATCTTTCATTTCCGCCATAGCCACTCAAAGAAGTTGATCTCTGATAAGGCAGTTTTGAAGAGACATGCTGGTGGTAAGAATTATTTGATTTATGTTGTATTATAATAACCTAACATGATTTAATGGGCTCTGTCCTGCTACTGCAGAAATGAAGAAAATCGCAGAGGAAGATATGCCGATCAAGCAGCAGATAAAGAAGACCACTGCAAAAGTGGAGCATGTACAATCTGATTCTGAACTTGCTGGTGACCCATCGACAAGCCATGGAAAAGCAATCAAGGGTACCCGGAAACGTCGTCGTCTACCTATTTATGGTTGTTATGATGTAGCAACCATGGGGAATGCAAAATCTGTTCATGAAAATCCAGTGGATGATTCTTCAAAAAAGATGGAATCTGCAGTGACCAAAGAATCGCTCTCCAGTCAAGCACAGCCTAAAAACGAAATTAATTGTGACTGTAGAAGTGTCCAACATGGAAAGCATGGCCATTCTAAGGAGATCAATCTTGAGGTTCGCATGAATGAAGCTACTGAAGCTTTTATAAATCAGAAGTTGATTGATGGAAACCATCTCAGCACAGATGGGGAAGATAACCAGTCTAAATATTTCATGGATGCACTACAGACACTGAATTCCAACAAGGACTTGTTCATAAAACTCCTACAAGACCCCAATTCTCTACTGGTGAAACATATTGAAGACTTGAGAGACTCTCAGGAAAAAGTGCAGCAGATTGAATCTTACCCCGAAGATAAATTGTCAGAACAACAAAAAAATAACTCAAGGGAATGTGAAAAGACTGCCTGTACCAGAAACTTCAACTCCATTGATAGATCCCTGTCCAAGGGAACTGGTGATCCTCAACCCTTGGAGACGATAGTAGTTTTGAGGGCTGGCTCTGCAAGCTTGCAAAACTGTGCGGATGGAATCGGTCATGACTCTCCACCGGTTCATTATAGGTTAAAAAATGTGCAGCAGAGTGTTAAACCTTCATTTTTTCCCTTTGTCCAAATGAAAAGAAAGTTGATGCATGCTATGCGGTTGAGCAGGAAAGAACAACAGCTGATGTTGATTGATGGTACAGTGCAGAAGTCCAAATATATTTTCCAGGAGAGCGAAAAATGTGGAGGAGGAGGTATGGATATTAATGAAAGAAATTCACCAGGTGAAACCTCTAGTTATTTTGGAAGAACAACCATGGATGTTAGGGGTAAAGATCAGATGGACAAAGTGGAAATAATTCAATCTGGTGCTAGAGATGAAGCAGGTATAGCCAGTGAAAAAGGTCATGAAAGCTCAGGATTTTCAAATCTCCGGCATTCCAAGGAAACTAACAATGACAAATATGTTGAGACAAGGGTACATCTATCTGACTTTTTAATGAATGAAAATGTGAATCTTTCGAGAAAGCAGAGACCAAAAACCTGGGATGGGTTGAACTCTCTTCCTGAAAATGAATTCTTTTCTATGGTCAGTTCTAGATGTAAAGAGGAGCATGCCCGTGTTACTCCACAAATGAGATTTTCTCCCTATAGTAGTTACGAAATGGTGAACAAGAACAAGAACAAGTGGAATCAAAGTGAAAAGAGAAACAACACAACTCCAACCAGGCAGAATTTAGAGGCTCCGCCATGGGGCAATGACAAAAAATGTGAGGATCAATTACAAATCATCGAGACAGAGAAAAATATTTCAGACAAGCTTTTCCCTGATGTCAAAGCGGATGAAAACATCTCTTCTCCTGAAAATGATTCTAGCCCTAGAGGTGAGCTTTTGTCAATTTAATTTTCATCATGCTTGTAATTCTGTTTGGTATAAGCAGCACATAATTTTCTATGGATTTCAACAAAATAATAGGGAAAAGGGACAGTAAAATTTCAGAAGAATATAGTCCCTCCTGCGTGCCCTCCAGACTAGATGGCTCGTGCAATGGTGATGCTAATGAAAGCACTTGTATTGCAACTACAACTGACGAACGTGAATCCTCAAAATTCCTTAGACCGGTAAATGACTGTTTTCCCTGTCTATTGAATTGCTAGTCTTTCAATTTGTTTCGATAGCTCTTTCTGTTAGTTTGTTTCCTGCTATTTGATGCGCCCTTTTCATTTTCCTGCCAATTTTATCTTTCAGGATTCATCTGCAGAGAATCAGATGTCACCATCTTCAACAAGTGATTGTTTATCAAGCCCTTCAACCATCCAGAGGGTTGAAGACTTGGACAAGGCCAGAGGGGGAGCAGAGCAGCCAAGTCCAGTATCTGTCCTTGAGCAATTTTTCATGGAAGATATGATTACTAGACCTTCAAGCCACGCATCACGGCCTGGTAAGCTCTTATGTTAGGGGATTATTACATGTACTTTTTCCTGATTTTACAATCCTGTTGATACAATTAAAGTTATGCAGCTGAACTATCAGCCCTGCCACTAAGAATAGGCTACGAGGAAGACTGTTTGGCTGCTCTTGTTCACTCCCCTTTGGACGTGAAGATTAATTTGGAGTATATAGGTGCAGTTTTGAGAGCTTCTGGCTTTAGTTTGGATGACCTCTCATCAAAGTGCCATGGTGAATCCTGTGATGGTCATAAGTTCATCTGTGATTATTTTGTCGAAGTCTTTCTAGAGGTATACCAGAACTACATGAGAAGCTCCCCTTGGTTGTCATTTGTAGAACCAAAAGCTCGACCCGTTACAATGGCAGAAAACATGATTCAACAAGTGATGAAACATGTTGATCGGAACATACTCTTACAGCCACCTTCGCTAACATTAGATCATCTTGTCGAAAAGGACTTGACCAACTCTGCAACATGGTTGGATGTCCGGATTGATGTTGAATATGTTGTTAGTATGATAGCAGAAAGTGTTCTAGAAGAAGTGATAATGGAGACTGCAATTGAGTAGGTAAATAGCAGTAGAACTGGTCAAAATTGCACACCAGAATTCGGCCAGGCAGCTTGAGCAAGTGAACATAATCGACTTTTATACATTCTAGATCGCTCAAGTACTTGCTTACACATCTTCAAAAGGATTATTTGAAGAGTTGCAATGCCGACATTGGACAAGAATGGAGGGAACTGTGTTAACTGACTGGCATTCGGTCAGAGGTACTGCAGAAACTATGACAAGCAGCCCCAACTTCCTGCACAGAGTAGAGTTTATACTAAACCTAAACCTTCGACTGCCATCAATCATAGGACTTTACTTCGAACAATTGTAAAGATAATCATGGTGGACATATACCTTCGTCGTACACTTCCTGATGCTCTGTGGAACATCCTAACCGGTCAGATAAGCTGTTTTGATTACTCTGATGATAAATCTGCTCCTTTTCTTGCATGCCAAGACACGCGTGGTGCTTATAGAAGCTGTTCGGTGCGATTGGTCTGCTCGTGGAAGGCTATTTGCTAGCTCACTGGGGGCCTCAACCTCGATTACCAGCTCACTTCATTTCATCGCCTTCTTCAAGAAGGTTTCACCTCTGTTCCTGTTTCTTTTGTCCATGTACAATCAAGCAGCTTAGAATGCTATGATGCTATGATAAATTATCATTGTCCACGTACTTGTATTAAAATTAATTGCAGCTAATAAATCAATCACCCTGCAGGATCAAAGAGATGGAGTTAAATCTAAAAGGAGAAGAAAATATAAATAATTGGAAGATATGATCCACGTGACCAGTATCAAATACTGAAAATAATAAAAAGGTCTTGTTAAAAAAATTAAAAAATCATCAGCAGTTCATGAGGCACAAACTCTTTCTACTATAATTATAATAAAAAAAAACTTTTGCGCTTGAAACTTACTACCAATGCTAATGCTGACCAGCTATATCAACCGGTCACAATTTAGTTTTGATCTTGTGTTCAACTTCTTGGTAATCATCCAAGAAAAAAAAATCTTATTTGTATCTCGAGTGCTGATCGTGTTGCCAGTGCAAGTAAAGAAATGATTTGAAAAAAGATTTCTTCTTTGTAACAACAGTCAGGAACCATACCTGATCCATAAGTTTGTTTGCTCGCTCGTAATCTTCTATAAAAATATGTTATAGAATCATGACAAAAAAATTATTATTATGTATATTATTTTAACCGGAATTATTATTTGTTAAAAAATATGTATTTTACAATGATTAAATCATTATTTTTTAAAATAATATTAAAATAATATGCCCTATTTTGGGTGCAATTGAAAGCTAAAAACATTATAAATATAATAAATCATGTTAAAATATATTTAAAAATGTTAAGAATAGAAAAAATTGGAACTGAATTTTCATGGACCATTATATTTAATTGCAAAACAGAATACTAAAGTTTTAATAAAAACTCATAATAATATTTAAAAATCATGTTAAAATTGAAGAATAAATTTTCTAAGAGAGTAGAAAATCCAGCTGTTAAAAAAAAAGGAGCCAAGCAGTGGCCGGAACAATGACGTGGCTAAATTTGTATTATTTGTATTTACTTTATCTGTTTCTTAATATTTTATTTACCAGTAATTAAGCTTTATATATTCTTTTATAAGGCTTTCTGTTTTCACTTAATATTTTTTTATTAATTAAATTTATTCAGTCATCCAAATATTTTTTCTCTTTTAATAATAACATCATCTTCTATTTTCTTATTAAAAAAAAAAACTAACTCTGACCCCCAACGCAATCTAATTGCAAGCCCACAGAAATATAAACGTGACTTTCAAAAAGCAAAATAAAAATAAAAATAAAACCTGTCACCGAATAAAAGAAAACAAAAGAATTCCACTCACAAACTAAACGGCTAAACCCTAGCCACCTCACTTCCCGCCATCCCCTTAAACCCTCCATCCCCTCTCAATTCTCATCCCTTTTCTTGTACCCCAATACTCGTCTCTCTCAAAAAACCCTAGCCACCACCAAAATGGACCCTAAAGCAGTGAAATCAGACCTTGTACTAATCCTAGACTATGGTTCACAATACACACACTTAATCACACGAAGAATCAGGTCCCTGAATATTTTTTCGCTCTGTATCTCAGGCACTTCTTCATTAGAAACCATAACTTCACACAACCCGAAAGCTGTTATCCTCTCGGGTGGACCCCACTCGGTCCATTCAGTCAATTCACCAACTTTCCCGTCTGGGTTTGTTGAGTGGGCTCAAAAAGGTGGGATCTTTGTGTTGGGTATATGTTATGGGCTGCAATTGATTGTGCAAAGATTGGGTGGTCTAGTTGAAGTTGGTGAGGAACAAGAGTATGGGAGGATGGAGATTGAAGTGGCGAAGAATTTGGGTATTTTTGGGAACAAGAAAGTGGGGGATAAGCAGGTTGTTTGGATGAGTCATGGTGATGAGGCTGTTAAGTTGCCTGACGGGTTTGAAGTCGTGGCTAGGAGTCAACAAGGGGCTGTTGCCGCAGTTGAGAATAGAGAAATGAGGTTTTTCGGCTTGCAGTATCATCCTGAGGTAATTTGTTAAATTTGAAAACGTTTAGATGCCTTTAATTTATAATTTTTATCACATGAAGCAGTTTGCAAAGAATATATGGGAATTTTTGTGTGTTGGTAAAAAATGGCTTTCAGATAAAACGAGGTAGATTGTTATTCTTTGACTGGCTATGCGATTAGTTTAGTAACGTAAACTAGTAAAACTAGGAAAAACGATTGTTTTCTATCATTTTGCTGTTGATACTGTTTTGGGACTTGCATTGGGGTGATAGTGGAAGACTCTACTTTGATTTGTCACTTGTTGGCATGATGTAGATGTTGAAGTCGTTGAATGTTTTGCAGGTGACCCATTCACCAGAGGGCATGGATACACTACGATATTTCCTGTTTGATGTTTGTGAAGTCTCAGCGGGGTGGAATATGGAAAATATTCTGGATGAAGAGATCAAGGTAATCAATGACACAGTGGGTCCTGAAGAGCATGTCATATGTGCTTTGTCAGGGGGTGTGGATTCCACAGTTGCTGCAACTCTAGTTCACAAGGCAATTGGAGATAGGCTTCATTGTGTTTTCGTTGATAATGGTTTATTAAGGTGAAGGCAGCCACCTTTCATTTTTCTTCTCCCCCGTAACTTCATCTCCGGCATCTTCCACTGAAGTTTTTGATTATATATCATAGTTTTATGTCTGTAGGTATAAGGAGAGAGAACGTGTGATGGAGACTTTTGAAAGTGATCTGCATCTACCTGTTACTTGTGTTGATGCATCAAATGAATTCCTTGATAAGCTGAAAGGTGTTGTAGATCCTGAGATGAAAAGGAAGATTATTGGGAAGGAGTTCATTAGCATCTTTGATGCTTTTGCCCATGAGTTGGAGAAAAAACTGGGAAGGAAACCTGCGTACTTGGTCCAAGGGACCTTGTATCCAGATGTTATTGAATCTTGCCCTCCTCCTGGATCTGGAAAAACCTGCTCTCACACTATCAAGAGCCATCATAATGTTGGAGGGCTTCCAAAGGACATGAAATTGAAGCTCATTGAACCACTTAAACTTCTATTTAAGGATGAGGTATTGGTTAAACTTCTTGCGGTCATTCTCTGTTTTGTTTTTGCGCTGCTTTTTAATTTTATTTTTATTTTTGTAATACTCTTCTCCTTTCCATTTGAAAGGTTCGTCAGCTAGGAAGAATCTTGAATGTTCCTGATGCATTTCTGAAACGCCACCCTTTCCCTGGGCCTGGCCTTGCTGTACGAGTCTTGGGTGATGTGACTGAAGGCAATGCCTTAGATATCCTCCGCCAGGTATATGATGTTTATTTCAGAGATATACGTTTTTTTTATTATTATTTTATGCTTCCTGGAAGTTACTCTTTTGATTTCCTTTTCAGGTTGATGAAATTTTCATCCAGGCCATCAAGGATGCTGGGCTGTACGATTCGATTTGGCAAGCTTTTGCAGTGTTTTTGCCAATAAGATCAGTTGGAGTTCAAGGTGATCAAAGAACTCATTCTCATGTTGTTGCTCTCAGAGCCGTTACAAGTCAAGATGGAATGACAGCAGATTGGTGAGCCTTCTTTTGTTGCATATGCTTTGCCCTTCTGGCGACTCTTTTATGTGGGCGGGTGGCCTGACAAATGTTCAAGGTTTGGTTATGTATTTGCTGGGAAGATTCAGATTGTAGCATATGTGACCTTGGCACATATGCAAGCCTAACCTATCTCTTTGAAATTTCATTTCCTTTATTTTTTATTTTTGGGATTTTCCTGACTTGCTAATATTTGTGGGATAAAGGGATTCATGGTTTTTATAGGCATTACAAACATCTTTTACTTGCATGGTACTAGACTAATTCTCTAGGATGGGGAAAGGTCAGAAAAGATGTAGGAATTTCAGAAGAGCATCTCAGCTTGTATTTCCTTGTCAGAATGTTCATTGGTTATATAGGCATTCTATCTTGCCAAAAATTAATGAATCCATTGTCCTTTCATCTGCTGTGCAATTGATAAGCAATCTTACACCCATACTCGAATTGTGAAATTGCAGGTACTATTTTGAACACAAGTTCCTTGATGACGTGGCCAGAAAAATTTGTAATAGTGTAAGAGGTGTCAACAGAGTTGTTCAAGACATCACATCAAAGCCTCCGTCAACAATTGAGTGGGAATGATGCAAATCTTGGATGCACGAGGCTTGTTGTCCATGGCTGTGTCAAGTGAAGGTTATATATACATCCAGTCATTGCTTGCTCTCCCCCCCAAATCCAGTAAATGGCTGGAAGGAAAATGAGTAGAGTTGAAAGTGATGTGGTTGGAGCGTTTATGGCCTGTGCTCTCCACCATTATGGTGAATATGTTTTGATTTAGGTGGTGTTTGTCAATGTTTTTTTAAAAAATAAATTTTTTATTTGTTGTTTATTTAAAATTAATTATTTTTTATCATTTTAGTTTATTTTCATGCGTTAATATTAAAAATAATTTAAAAAAAATAAAATAATACTATCTCAATCTCATTACCAAACAATCAACATAATTATAAATCATCTGCAAAAGTTTTGATGTGGATGCCCCTGACACTTGCTGCTTTCTCTCTTTACACCTGTCTGCTTCGAGTTGCTATGGTGCCTGGATCTCCGTTCCTAAAATCCAATGTTATTGTAATACACTGAATACCTGTTTGGTATTGTGGTGCGATCTGACAATACAATGTGCTGTTTGGTTAGCAGTCAAATGTATTTTTTTTGTGCGGGTTCCACATCAAATTTTCGCCAAAACGCATATTGATGGAAAGTTGGAAATGGATGCTTTTTTATCTGCGATTTTGCTTATTGAAACGACGATGATAAACATTTGAAATAAAAATAACCGTTGACAAAATACCCCTTACGAAGAAGAAGATGACAGTGCAGCATGCACAAGCCACGACCACGAGGAAGCTTCACTCTGCATGCAGCTCTCTCTCTCTCTCTCTCGGAACAGCCATGGAAGCCGAGAGCTTCCAACGCTGACTCCGGCCACCACAGGCAACCATTTACGATGAAACCACCACAGGAAGAACCATCTCGGCCTCCTCTACCCGTCGGTATCCTCCATTCAAGCTCTCGTCATGGTCGGTGAACAGTACCGCCACCTTCCAAGGCTGCCTCCGGCCACCACAGGCCACCATTTCAGACGCCACCACCACAGGAAGAACCACTTCAGCCTCCTCTACCCGTAGGTATCCTTCGTTGAAGCTCTCGCCGTGGTCGGTCGGAAGGCACTATTCAGGTGAATTATGTGCGATGCACTGTCGCGAAGAAGACGCACAGTGCAGCGCACCGTTTATTAGTTAGGCTTGGGCTGGGCTGCTTGGGCTGGGTTGCCCTTGGCCCAGCCCAAGTCCACCAAAGTTGGGCTTAGGCCCAATTTGGTTGGGCTGCCCTTGGCCCAGCCGTTTTTTTTAAATATATATTTAAAAAAAAATGTGTAGATACAAATCAGTTCTAATGGAAGGGAAATATTTGTTCGTGATGAAATTGCAAGTAGTTTGATGGGAGAATAAAAAATAATAATTGTTTTTTCATGAATTATTAATTACATTATATTATTATAATTATTAAATTTACAATATTTAAAAAAATTATATACATATAAATATATACCCTTTAAAGTAATTTCACAAGTTAAAAGCAATATGAAAAACTTGGTAACCAAACACCCAAAACTGCTTTTTTTTCAACCTTCAACTCAACCACAGTTTTAACCAAACACTTCACTGCTTATTTTGAACCACAGTAAAAACGTTTTTTTTTAAACTGTTTTTTTTTAACCTCAATCGCAAAAGCAAAAACAATGTCAAACACACCCTAATACTTGATGGGGCATTTATTATAGGCCTCGATATACCTCTATATTTTCTGAAATAGAATTTATCAAAATGTGTAATTGAAAAACTCAGCCTTCCCTTTCTCAAGCCTGTCAAGAATGGGGTTTCCTTTGTGTTACTAATCATTGATGTTGCACTCTTGATAATATGATTAAGCAACACTAGTAAATAACAACTTGGAAAACTACAACAATTAAGTAAATAACTTTTAAAGCTGCAAAATAGATTTTATAGAATTTGATACGTTCTATCTAAAAACCAAAAATATTCAGAAAAGACTTGTTAGTTCTGGTCTAAGGTTGCCAATATCGTTCCATTTTGGCCCGAATGTTCCGTGCTGTTAAAAAAACTGAGACAAAATAGTGTCATTTTTGTTTCGGTTTTAATTCTGGCTTGTTCTGGAAATACCGGTTAAATACCGGCCGGAACATCTCGGTACCATTCTGGGTGTGCCGTTTTGGCTTTAAAATCCTCTTTAGTTTTGATTAACTTGTGGTTGTGTTTCTAATTTTGATATTATATTTGTTTGATTTTGTATTTGTTTTGTATAATTTAAATTAATTTATCTTAAATTTTAATTATACTTGTTAAATTAATATTTTTAATTTTTTTTTATATATAATTAATTATATATGAACAGTACAATCCCGAAACGCTCTGAAACCGAAACGTTCCGTACCAATAGAAAAACCAGAACGGTATTGACAACCTTGGGTCTAACAGCTTTGACAAGATATATCTAGTATTTTTGACCATTTGAAAAAAATAATTGAATTCTATTTGACCTAAAAATTTATCATAATATAATTTCATATATTTATCTCAACTCGATCTAATAAATAATTTAAAAGATATTTATAATCTCGCAAAACTCATATTGGAACTTAGTCCATCCATATCATGAAATCATGGTATCTCTAATAACTTGTCGACCAAAGTTTTCCTACTTTCGAAGCCTATCTGTAGCCTTCCTCCTGATTGAGAGCTCAGGTTTATCCATCATGATGCTTCAAAACCTACACTCCTCATTTCATAGCTTCTCCTTATTTTGAAACCCTAATAGGGTCTGGGTTTCTTGCGTCTGCTAAGCATTCCGTGGATGAACTCTTTAGTCAACAAAATCCAGAATTGAGGGGTTGTTCAGCCTCGGAGATATGATCCGATTTTTTAGAAAAAAGGAAAAACATAAAATCTAGGGTGTAATAAATGGAGTAATACTCTAGTAAATTATGATCATCACTAATTTGAGCAACAAAATTAAACTTTTCTTTCAAATTTCATTTTGTAAAATAATTGTTTTTTTTTTTTAATTTCCCTGCAGTATGGGGACTTGCCTATATTGTGCGAGAGGCATGCAACGTCGTAACTGACTAAGAACGAGGATTTACAGTCAATCAAATCAATGGGGTTTAGAGGAGAGGCGTTGGCTAGCATGACTTGTGGTGGTCCTGTGACTGCGACTCCAGGCAAATTGCATGGCTACGGGCAAGTAAACAATAAAAAAGATGATGCATTTTACTTGTTTGATTAAATGCTGGTGTGAAACTTCTGTGTTCTTACATTCAAAATCAATATTGTTAGTGATTAATGGAGGATCTGCTCTGTAATTCCTTCCTATTTCTTGAAAGTTTTGATTTAAAAGTTTCTTTTTCTTTTTCTCAAAGCTCACCGACGATTTGTTGCCTCGCTTTTCAGCCCCTCGCAGTGGAGCGCGGGCGCATGAACTATTCGGATTGTTTTGCCGCTTTCAGTGATATGTGACGTGCACGTCAGCCACGTGGATTTCCTGTCCTTACGTCCTCTTTTCTTGTCTCTGCGTGATTGCTGTTTTTGGACGATGAAGATTTTGAAAATTATAATAATTGCTGCATTTCACATCCACTTGACTCTCAGCTTTTACTAGTTTACTTTACAGTGTGTGTGAAGTATTTCTGTGACGTGTCCATGGCATTTATCAATTGTCTTGTCAAGAAAACTTTTTAGGATTCGTAAGATATATAAAGATGATTGCTGATTGCATTTGCTAAAGAATCTCGTGATTTTCCACGACTCGCCATTTTTTGTTCATGAGAAAACTTGAATTCGTGCGGAAAAATACTTCTTGGTCCACTAGTTTTCCTTTTCTTTCTTGAAATTCAAAACTTCACGTGATAATCTTTCAATTAATTCTTCACTCGTTGAAAAATAATGAAAAAAATTTAAAAGTTGTCAGTTAACTATATAATAAAAGAGGTTTCATTAAGTTGTTTTTGAGCTCTAATGTTTTCTGAAAATACATATATATTTTTTATTATGTATTTGTAAATAAAAATGTATTAAATTTTTTTTTTAAAAAAAAAAAACAGCCAGATTTTCCAGTCATCTAGTAGTGCCACGAGCAGCAGCCCACATAAACAATCTAAATTTTCTCTTCGCCAATGACGTATTACCATGTTCTGCAATAAAAAATGATAGCCCTCTCCATGTGTTCTCGCCACTTCGACATAGGATCCCTTCTTTTTCAGCAGTGCAGTGGACCAGCTTGAGCTGGTTTTAAATTCTAGCTCGAATCTATCACCGGGACAGCTTTTCACACACTGGGGTCTGGTTCTAGACAAGCCGTGGTTGGTGAGTTCACTTACTGTAAGCTAACATCAGTTAACTTCCACTAAAAGTGACAATCCAGAAGGGGAAGCTTTCGACAAATGGACTTCTCTTCCAATGAGTTTGAAAGAAAGCTTGGGGAAATAGATAGACTGTTGAAAACACTCATTCTAGTGCAAGGTCCATGCTAAATGATTGAAGAAAATACAAATGTTCCGAACAAGTGCATTTTCTGTTTATTACACTGCTCTACGAGAAGGGGATTCTGTGTTCTATAGCTGTGGTCTACAAAGCCTTTCACAACACGGAATCTTACAGCTGAAGAAGTGAATTCTAACCATACTGTCACCGATCTGAGAGTAAGTTTCAGCATTTCCCAGCAACTCTTCGAAGGGCTTGTTTGATTGTGCCAGTGGATACAGCATTCAATCCCTTGTGCTGTAATAAACATGATGACATTACTTGAGAAATCATGGTAATACTAATAGGTACATGATAAAAGTAGATGGACACTTCCACTGTGCAATCTTGAGCTCATACCTTTGATTTGATAGTCAGAGAAAGGATCCCGTCCATGGTAGATGACTGAACAGAGTGAGAATCTAAATGGAAATGGCTAGCTACATCCATTATCTCCAGCAATATTCCCTCCTTCCAAAGACACTTGATCTCGATTAGAACATCCTCTTTATTCATGCTGACTGTTATATTATCAGCTGAGCCATCTTTTGATACATTATGGTTCATATCTGGTTCCATTTCATCAATGCCAGGAGCCTTCCTCTTATTTGTCAATGAGTTTTTTCCATTTCCAATCTTATTGCTGCCATAGTTGTCAGATGTCCTCTCCGCAGTATCTTGGGGTTTTCTTTTGGTAAGAACCTCCAATAACTCCCTGCTAGATCCCAGTTCTTCAACCTTTCTTTCAAGCTCTTGAAGGTATTCGATCGTGTCGTCCAGAATAGATACTTTATCAACCTGCACAAGCAATGAAAAAATTAACCTATGGCTCCCTGTTCAAGACCATTTAACTCGGCGGAACTAATTCTTAACTACCTTACTGATTGAAGGGACAATTGATTTCAGAATCATAAACCTTTTATTCAGCTTTTCTTTTTGCTTCCTCTCAGATAATACATGGCTCGCACCATTTTCATCAGCTTCTGGCGTCCCTACTGCAACTTTATTGCTATTATATTCTGGGGAGTCAAGCAAGCCATCAGCATGCATCCGAGGAACTTCAAGCAGTATCTTCTTTAGTATTTTTTGTTGAGTTTCACTTTTCAATTTGTGAGTAAGCACCAATCCTGCTTTCTTCCAACTGACAAAGCTCGATTCCTGGTGACAATTCTGGACATTGGGTCCTAAAATCAATGCATTGGAGGTCTTGAAGAGACATGAGAGAACGCTTTGATAATGAAAATCATCGCTTTGAAGGTCCAATGGAGTCAGCTTCGTGTGATTGCAGTCTTGAACATCCAGAAGATTCTGGTCAATTACCTTTCCATTCTTCAAAATAGGGACGGCCCTCACAGGATCTACAATGGTTTGAGATATACAGTCACTAGAATTCAAGGAATGATGGACACTGGTGCTGAAGTCATCATACATGAACTGCCGACTTTGCACTTGGGAAGCTCCTCCTTGTAGTCCTTCAACCATAATCGAATCTGCAGCCGGCTGATCATTTGAATTGCGGGTAGGGGAAGTTATGTCTAGTTCTCCACATCCTATAACTGGAATCGGTTTGGTGTCAAGTGTTTCACGATTGAAGGTGGCACATACAAGCTCTTTGTCGCTTCTTGCACTAGAATTCTTGGCAGCTACTGCGTATGGGATCTCCAAGAACGATGTTTTTATGTGATGAATGAGACTTGGATCCTCCAAAACCTTTAGAAAACAAATTACAATGAAGCAGCATGACTTGAATTGGCGATTGTAGTGTACAGGCAACAAATCTGTAGTTGACAGAAGTATTACCTGCTCGGTCACACCCAGCTCAACCACACCTCTCATAAATGGAAAGCAAACCACGGTCTGGAAGTTTAAACAGGAAAAGTTTGGTCAGATTTTGGTATAACCCATTTATGCTGATTCTAAAATATTCTTTCATAGAGGATGTAATGCATTCAGTGAAAAGTGCAGTGCTATGTGGTCGAGTGAAAAGTGCAGTGCTATGTGGTCGAGCCTATAACAAACTGGAATTCTACTAGGAAACAGGTAGAATTGGTACCTGAATTGATGCACTCTGGGGTCATGTCGCCACAATTCCCATCATAGAACATGATACAAAAGGATAAAAAGGAAAGCAAAAATTAGTTTCTTTTATCATTTTGAGCTAAGTATAACGAGCACAAATTTATTCAGAAATGAAATAAGATCTCTGAAAGGAAACAGAATCCTGACCTTAGCTAGCAGAGAGCGACTGAATACTTTACTATCTGCAGAATGAGCATTGCATAGCCATATAGGGTGACCATTTGCCAATGTTGTTCCTGGCAAGCTATGAACAATTCAGAGGAAGAATTAACGACATTTGAACTCTAAAAATGACTAAATTGAAAAGCCCATTTCCGAAAATGGTGAGGAAAATGAAGTTACCCTTGGCCAATGTCGAATACAAAGGACATGCAAACCAAATAATACCACTCTGTATCAGTGAGATCTTCTGGAGATAATGCAGCTGAAGGTCTTCTAGCTTGTGGACTGGCTTCGCCTATTGAAAGTGACTCGTAGAGTTCTCTTAACTGCTCACTTCTTTGTAAACCCAACTCATCTTCATTGAGCTCTATGGATTGAATCGTCTTCCTCGTTTTAATATCTCCGTTGTAGTACCCATCACCCCACTTCAACACTCTGCAAAATTCACATTTACCGGTGACAAAAAAGAAATACTTTATCATAAATGGTATGTTCTTTTGTTGGGGAAAGGGAAACACATCTTGAAAGAAAGGAACCATGAGCCATCTTGATAGATATTCTAATAAATGTGGACAGTAAAATTTTAGAAAGAGATCGATTCCTTTAAAGCCAAGCCTAAAGTTCAAATCATGAAGCCAAGAATGCCAATTACATGTCAAGATCATTACCATTTGCACAATTCCTTACACAAAAACCAGATTTCACTCTAGCCAAAGAAGATCAAATATATTACTCTTTCTGAAAACTGACAACTCCCTGCACATTCCCAGAATCTTAGCTGACCCACTTTCACAAAAATGATAAATAAAACAAAGAAAATTTTCTTTCACAAGATTCTTAAAATAGATTTTATTTAGCTAAAAAAAGAACAATCTCTAAAAAAAAGGTGAAATATTAGCACCCATACACACAGCAAAAATAGAGGAGATATGGAAAGGTCTGGTTAGTACCCTGGTTGTCTCTCTGAAATGGACCAGAAGATTGCGTAGCTCCACTGAATGCTCCTGACAGCAAGAGCAAGCTGTGTCTTGAGGTTCTCTGGCAATCTCTCTTGGTTTTGGAGATTAGTAGCCATATTTTAAGATCAAAAGGATAAAACTCACTGCTTTTATCAGATCAGACACAAAACAAGAATCTTGCTTTAAGCTTTATTCTTCATTTCTAAACACCAGGAACTTCGACGATGGAACACTTAGTATCTTGATTCTTGAAAACAGCAGAGACTAGAAACTCAAGGTTGGAACTTGTGAGATTAGTAATGAAACTTGGAGAATTAACCAAAGAGGAAGTTCAGCTCCTCGTTTTATCAGAAGTGAAAAACATACTATTTAGGAGATCAAGGTCCCTCACTAGACAAGTGTGGTAATTAAGTTATCTCCTGTTATGAAACAAGAAACAAAACACAAACTTTGATGAGGAAAGGGACAGCAAATGGATGTAGCATCCTTCTTGGTTTCTACTTTCAGTCTTGTAAATGGTGTCCTAATTTATGGCAGAAAAATATTCTAGTGTAGCTACAAAGAGAAGCTCGTGAAAGGTTGGAAAACACCCACCCACCTATTTCCCTTCCTTTTCAAAATCTAAAAAAACACGAAAGAATCAGTTTAAGAGCCTATTTAAAGATCTGGGTCACTGACCCAGAAAACTGAGACACTTGGACCTACAACACTGTCCGCGCAAAACAACTTTCTTCTTTATTGAACTCAACGAAAGTTATATTCACCAAGAAACAGCTCAAAAAATACTTCTTCTGGTCCGCAAGTACGGAGAGGGAGAGAGATGTGCTACAGCTTTCTCTCCAAGACAAGCCGCAAGAAGTTCTTCCATTTGTAAAATTTAAGTGCTTGATTTAGCTTCATTTCTTCCTGGTGTCGAGATCTTAAAACCACCTAAGAAATTTACAGCAGTGTTGTGAGATGAAAGATTTTTCATCCTTTGAATTCAAAGCTCATGCAGACAAGGGAATACAGACAGAGAAAGAGAGAGAGGGGATGTAGATGGAGAGATGGTGGGGCCTCGAGCTATTCAGCAATGGTGAGATCATCCTGTACTACCAATATGCTTTGTAGTGGAATTTCGTGAGAATGGAGTATTAAGTAAGAAAAAACCAAGAATATTTATTATGTTCTTAATATATGACTTTAGTACATTCTTTTTTCTCATTAAAAAAAAAAAGGCAAATTCTTCTTCTCTCACAAAGAATACACACACACTACCCAATTTTCTTACGCTGCACTGTAGGCAGAACTAGAAATTAATTTTTAAAGTTAAAATAAATTAAATTGACAATGCTGGTTGTTTTTTAACATTATAAAAAAAATAATTAGACATTGAATAACCATGTTTAATAAAATAAATTAAAAATTTATGTATATATTTTAATGGAAAATTTTATGATAACAAAAAATGTTTTTTAGCATATTTCGCTATTTTTTATGCAATCAAAGCAGAAAAGAGTGATTATTATAAGAAAAAACTATTATAATCTCATAATAAAAATATGTCAGAATATAAAATTTATCTCCATTGAATATCAATGACCATAAACTTAAAAACACTCTGCATCATTGGTTAATATATAATAACCAATTAAATAATTGCTAATATTATATGAGAATAAATATAAGATTAAATGGTATCCAGTGAATAAAATCTTAAACATAGTTTTTTAAAAAAAAAAGTCGTGAGCGAGTTTAAATGTACAGGGCAACCAATGCATCTACCCTTTCCTCTCTTTTTTTACTCTACTTTTTAGAGGAGGAAGAAAAAAAAGGAATCGCATACATCGCTTGCGTATGAGATTTTGGCCACCTTAATAGCAGAGAATCTACATGGGCAATGATTATTTTGACTAAAAACTCATTTAGTCAACTAAAAATACCCAAAAATCTCAATAAATTCATTTATAATCTTAAATCAATTTTTAATAGATTGTGTGCGTGAAAATAACAGTGTATCGAAATCATTACGATTGTGTTAATTTTTTAAAGTGATTTTTATCGGATATATTAAAATGATATTTTTTTATTTTTTTAATATCAATAAATGAAAATAATTTAAAACTAACAAAAAAATAAAATAAAAATATTTTTTTAAAAAAAAAATTGAAACACAATATTAAATAAAAAGTCTTAAGATTCTCTTATTTGAGTGCATGAAGCAAGTACCATAGTCATGGATTATAATGGATAACCACCTATCAGTTTTTTATATATTTATATTTTATTTATTAATAAAAAATAATACGTGTGTGTATTAAATGATAAATATTGCGTGGGTGTGTTTTATGTTAATATCAAAGGTTTGCATATATCATATTGTATTAAAACAATAAATATTATATAAATATATTTATATTTATATATAGCAAAAATATATATTTAAGGTTAGGTTTGAGTGGATTTCAGATTGGATTTGATAATATTCACACTCTGTTTTTTATCCATCAAGCACAAAAAATACTTGCTCGTTCGGGTCCATGTCATGGCTCGGATTGAAGAGGTGTTTGGGGGCGTTTCAACTGGAGTTTTTATTTAAATTAATGCTCTTTAATTATTTTTTATATATGAAAACTAGATTTAAAAATATATATATTATTTTAATATATCTTCAAATAAAAACACATTTAAAAAAACAAATACTATCACTGTATCGACCCCTGAATTGCTGTCTCTATTTATGGTGAAGCAGGTATTTAGTTAAAAAATAATAAATAAATAAATAAAAAGGTAAAAATGAGGGGTTGGGTCTTGTTGTGAGTTTCCTATCAAGCTTTGAGCGCATGAGATACTTTACTGTGAGCACGATGCCGTGAACTCTGTCAACAGCGTCACGACAGGGCTCAGCTTCACCAATTATTGGCGTGGGTCACGAGTGCATGTGTATTCTCAGAACGAGGACGGCATTCCCGCTTTCTTTTATTGGCTTGTGTTTTTACTGTGATTAAAAAATATTTTTAAGCAAAATTTATTTTATTTTATTTTAAATTAATATTTTTTAGTATTTTTAAATCATTTTCATATGATGATGTCAAAAATAATTTTTAAAAAATAAAAAAAAAATATTTAATATATTTATAAATAAAAAAACACTTTTAAAAACATTCACAGCTATATTCCGAAAGAAGCACGAAATACACGTTCGTGTATTTATGTTAAAAGTTTTTTAGAGTTAGCAAATGATGTTCAAAAGTCATCAACGAAATTCATAGAACCAATTAAGTAAAATATGTTGTATTAATTTTAATAAAATAATAAAAGAAGAAGAAATGACAACAATGTGGGGGAAATCTAAAAAAGAAAAGGGAACGACAGGTGTGCCCGTTTGGCATTATGATCCCACCGGTTTTTGGCTGAAATTTGATTTTTTTTCATTTTAAATGAATATGTATTTATGTGTTTTAGATCATTTTGATGTGCTGATTTCAAAAATAATTTTTAAAAATTAAAAAAAATATTATTTTGATATATTTCAGCACGATAAACATTTTAAAAAATTACCGCAGCCACACTCCCAAACAAGCCCTAACCCTCTTTTGTTGTTAAGCTAAACACGGAAGAATACGATTGCAAAGGGAAAAGAGGGTAAAACTCCAAACAGAAAAATAGGTGAAGAGTGCTCTTAGTCTAAATGTTTGGCCCCTTCAAATAAATGGATGCACGGCGTGTCAGTCCTCTTTCTGGTCTGAGATGACAAAAATTCAATGTAAAAAAAAAAAAAATTCAAAGTTGGATAGGTTGAGGTTCAATGAAAAGTATCATTACATGCTGTTATATTTCAGATTAAAATTTCACGATGATTACTAGACTACTAATGATATTTATATAGTTTTGTTCATATTAGTAATTTTATTTTGAAATGTTTTTTTTCATGTCAAAAAAAAAATCAAATCTCATCATTTAATTATAGGTTTATTGAAAATTGATCTTCATCATTTAAAAGCACATGAATCAAATACGAGGAATGCAATTGGAGAGAAAACACTCAAAACAAAATAAAACAATTAGCAATTAAGAAAATAGGAATCAAATTAGAAGATAAAATATACTTAAAGGATACCATTGCAAATAATTTTATCAAAAATGGATTAAGTGTGAAATAAAAAAAATAAGACCAAATTCTAAAAAAATAAATTGAATCAAGTATGAGGGATGCAATTGAAAAAAATGAACTACAACAAAACAAAATAATTAGCAATTATGAGAATAAGTACTAAAGTGGAAGATAAAATACAATCAAATGATAAAATAGAAAATTGAAAGAAACAAGAGAAAGAAAAGTGGTGGAGAAGAAAAACACCAATCGAATGTCAGTCATATCTCCATCATAAACACGCATCACATTATTGCGAAGAGGATGATTGAAACTTTATAAAGCTATCATGGAAGATGATCACTGTGATGCACCAGTCAAATGACACGAACAGAGATGACACGTCTTCGTGTGAACCCAACACCTCTAATAACTTGTGATTTCAAAACATATAAGATTTATGTTAAAAGAAAGAAAAAAAAAACATCTGGCTACAGATATAACTAAAACAAATATAAAAATGCTTTGAAAAGCATAGGTAAAAAAATAAACTATAAATGATTTAATAAATATTGAAGAATGAAACTTAAAAAAAAATGAGTCTACAAAATTTAAAAGACAAGCAAACCTTATAAACCTAGGTAATCTCGCACACTTGTAATCAATTAAATGCCAGCTTAAAAGGTTTGTCAGGTTCGAACCTTACGGTTGCTAACATGACAGCCACCAAAAACTTACATGGTCATTAATTTCAGGGTCCATGGGAGTAGTCGAGGTGGACACAAGTTGACCCGGACACCCACATTAATAATAAAAAAAAACAACCACTATTCACATGCAATAAATAATTTAATTATTTTTCAAAATAATATTTATATTTATTCAATTATCAAATAACTCTTAACATTTAGCATCTTGTCCAAGAATTAGAGATGGCGTTGAATACGAAGTGGATGCATGATTTTCAAAATTTTAGGTATACGTTGAATAATCGGTGATAAACATGCATGTTGTGACATGCAACTAAAATGGAGTTAGCAAAAGAAGCATGACTGAAAATTTAAATTGTTTAGAAACATCATAATCCTCTAGATTTTAAAAAATCCTCTAGATTTATTCTGCTTTTAAAAAACACATTTTAAAGATGACATGATTATACTTTTCAGTTGTTTTTCTATATATTTATTAGTTTTTAGGAAAATATATTTTATTTTTAATAAATGAATTTTTTTAATGTTTCATTGAAAAATAAAAGGAAAAAAGAAATTCTTAATAATTATGAAATTCAGAAAAAAATAAAATAGAGGTCACAAGTAATCCACTGTGCGCCAAAACACTATTCATCATGGATTGAATCAGTTAAATGACTATTAAAGAACTTTAGAGTAAAAAAAATATTAAGTTATTGTTCGAGAGCATTTTTATATTTTTATCATACTTAGTCTTGTCGTAATCAATTTCTTTTAGAGTATTTTTAATAATATAAATATTATTTAAATAAATATCATACGCATGTGTTGGACATGTCACTGCTTGGGCGGGGCAAGCACGACACCATACGATAATCAAACATCACCTCCATCCTGGCGCTGATGGCCTTTCTCTCTATTTGATTTTCATGCTCGGCCCTAGAAAAAAAAAAAAAAAAAAGCCTTTCAATTTATTTCTCGTCGGGATTGATACTTTCCCTTTATTACTACTTGTTTTATATACAATGATTTATTAAATTAAAATTTATTTTCAATTTTATCCTCTTTTAATTTTTTTCACGTGTAGGATTTGATCCTTACTTTTCTATTGTTACTTGTTTTATTTGATATAACTTTTAAAATTGATTTTTGTTTTTAGAATTTCATCCTAGTGGTGGTGACTAATGAAAAGTCAATTTTTTTCTTTTCATTTTTATCATTAAGAATTTTCAGGATTTTTTTTAATCTCATGCATCAATGGGTTTACCAAGTATTAAACTTTGTTATTTTTTTAAAAAAAAATTATAAAGTTATTCTCATTTCATAACTTTGATAGTAAGATTTATAGGTCAACTACATGTTCTATTTTTTTAATTTGTTCAACTTCTTATTCTAACATTAAATTGATTGAGAGTTGGATCTCATAATTATTTCATGATTTGATTTCTAGAGGGTTATTATGGTTTCATGATCTGGATCATGAAACCATAATAATTTATTTCAGATTGCACTCCATGAGATCATCTCCATCTCATTACATGAGTCACGAGTTTGGTCTCTTGATTCAGGTTTGACAAGTTAACCCGATTTGACTTTGATTATATTTCTGTCTTTTTTCTTACTTCATTTTTCTCAATGTCTTCCTTAAATATTGTGCTGACTCAAAATTAGACAGTTCAATTTTTTTTTCTTCATTAAGAATTTTTAGGATTTTCTTTAATCTTGTGCATCAAAGGTTTTACCGGTATTGAACTTTGTTATTTTTTAAATTTTTTTTTATAAAGTTATTATGATTTCATAACTTTGATCGTAAGATTTATAGGTCAACTACGTGTGAAGCAAGATTACCGAGTTGATTTTGATTATATTTCTGTCTTTTTCTTACTTGATTGTTCTCAATTCCATCCTTAAATATTATGCTGACTCGAAATTAGAGGTCATAATCTGTATTGGATTTGGTCAATTGATTCATATGAGTTTTCAAGTAATTTTAACTGAGTGTTTCTAACTTCGTCATTCAATTTTGAATTTGTTGAGAACTAAGTTTCATAGTTTATTTTTGTATACTTTCTATATGACCATTCCAGTTTTATAATTCATGTTTGATAGGTTGACTAGAATAATTTTTATACTGTAATCTCACCATTTAACATTAGGTTGCTTGATATCTGTGATAACAATTGTTTGAAAAATATTTCTTATTTAAAAATATATTAAAATAATATTTTAATAAAAATAATCATATTAAAATCAACACATCAAAAATATAATATATAAATAAATATAATTTCCCAATGTGGGTCACCAACGAAATGCAAATTATATTTGCCCATTATATAATTATAATCACCGCAATAATTCCAAGAAACACACTCAGACTAGACATCCTAGATTCCCCTGTCACGATTCTAACCTTTCCTGTACTAGGAGAATACTATATTCCTTCAGCGTGCTCATCCGTCTGTAATTTGACAAAACATAGTTGTAACACAACAAATTCTGAACTGGATTTTCAGTTTCCATGTGAATGGCTTTTCCAGGCTAAATTATGAAAACACCCCCCTCAACTCTACTGAAAAAGTATAGGTTATTTGTTTAGCTTCAAATATTATGAACGCAGGCATCGATCAATTATACAAGATCACTGGATTTAATTAAAGATTACAAGAAAAATAACCTTTCCGCTGCACGTCGTTGCAAAACGACAGTGAACTTTTAAGCATCCCACGAAGTGTTTGCAATGAAAAGCAGTATCACTACTCTTTTTTTATTTTATATATATATATAAAGCAACCGCTACTTTTTAAAAATGAATTTTAAACGTGGCAGGCTAATGCATGGATTTCATAGCATATAAATAATAATAAATGCTTGATTAACGTTACACTGATTAGCATATCACTCTACGAATAAGTTGTACCCAAGAAGATCACTACCACTGACAACTGTTTTATTTATATGAGTTTAAGTTTTATATATATATATATATAAACCCTTTAAAATCTTATCGTTCGCTCTCCAATCTATATATGAATATAATAAGAGTCTATTATTTGAAATCATATATGCTTGCACGAACAGAAAAGCTAATTGGTTAAATGATGCTGATTGGTTGTCGAAGTAAAATGAAACGGTCAGTCTCAGTCTATCTGCCCTGGATCACGAACTTGTCTTTTGAATTTTGAAAAAAGAAATCAATTTCATGTTGTTGACGTACGCCATGTCGATCTCTGTTCATATTCATCTATGCGCATGCCTATTGCTAATCAGGACGTGGTTGGACTGGATTTTCAATCCTTTTCAGTTCCTATCGTTCACATTCTAATTTCCAACGTAATTATTGCTTTCATTAACGCTAAGAAACGTGTATAGCTAGGGTTTTGGTTTGGATGAAGAATATGAAGCTGCATGGGCTGCTGCTGCTTCTAGCTAGAATTCTTGGTTAATGTATTTTCAAATGTGGTGTATACATACATACATACATATATATATATATAATATACACAAATCATTTCGATTATGAAATAGGAAGCAGTCATCTCAAAAACTAAAATTAAAAAAATAGAATCGAGAAGGCAGGCAAGGCAAGAATTAATAATAGGACAGGAAAGTATCCCATCAAGTAGAATGGTGCTACCTACCGCCAAGTTGAGAGGTTGGAATTCATTAAAGTATGAGCTTGCGTAGTAATTCAATCGAAAGTCACCATAATGTATGTTAAATCAAAATTTAACTTTTGACCTTTTGGTTTCTTCGATCAAGCTAGCGACCTCGCTGACACGCGTGAGCTGGACAGATCATCGAACTCACCCCTCTGCAGTGATGCTGTTGCTGTTGCTTGTTGTCAATGGAGATGAAGATGAATCCGTTTCAATCCTTGTAAATCAATCTCTGGTTGGAAATCGACCACATCAAATTGTTTTTTTTTTGCAATCAAAATTAGCTAGCTAGCTAGCTAGCTAGGTGGAGGATTGTCAGACCTTTCCTTTCATGTACCTTGACAATTCCACCCTCCCCTTTTTAATAATATTACTCTTTATATCCACGATTGAAAAAAATAAATAATTTGAAGCTAAGATTCTCATCTTGCACGGGTCATTTCACTGCACGAGAGTGTTATGCCGCATGCGATGTATTTTTATTAGGGAATGATTGTATATTATATTTTAAAATTTTATTTAATAATTCAATTTTTTAAGTAAAATAGTATTTTAATATAGTATTAGAGATTTGTTGATCTAGTAGTTACGAGTTTGAAATAAAACACCTCATTTTATTTAATAAAAATCAAACATAAAATAGCGTAGGCTTGTATTCAAATTTTAAACAAAAAAAAAACTTCCACTTAAAATTATATATTAAAAAATAATATAAATTATATTCTAAAATTTCAACCAACATTGTAATTTAAGGTTTTAATAAAATATTTAATTGACAATTTTGGCGCAGCAAATGTGGGCTTCATACGACCTTTTCAAGGGTGGTTTTATTTTGATCCAGGTTTAGTTTTTATTTTTTTAATTGATAGTGATTTAATGTCAAAATATATTTTTTTAGATTCCTAATATGTTTTTTCGATGTTATGGCTGGAAAAAAAATGGGCTTTCTAACCCTATGTAGCCAAAATCTATGATAGCAGGCAGCTTGTTGTTTATTATTTTTCTATACGTTATGAGTTAGATGACATGTAGTCCACTCATAAAAAAAAAAAAAAAATCGGCTCAAACGTGGAGGTTGTTAGAGGCCCTTTTCTTGGGCCTTTTTTATGGTTGATTTTTTATTTATTTAAGATTAAGAAAATATAATTTGTTTTGATTTGATATTTGTGGCATTTTTATGATTTCAAGCAAATATTTTAATATTTAATTAATGCTCTTTTTTATGTATGTCTATTTTTAATGTTATAACTAAACAAAAAAACAAAGTTTATAAACCAAGTTTAGTTTAGTTTATAATAACTTGGCTCACTCGTCTATTTTATATGTAAAAAAATAGTTTCTAAAAAGTAAAATACATGAGTTAATTTAAATAAATTATTGTCTAGATAAATTTTAAAAGAAGGGTATCATCTGCGGATTTTTGTTGCTTTTCTAGTTTTAAAAACAATCGTAGCGAGTGAGATGTTTTTTTTTAATTAAAGTTAATATACGATAAATATTTTATTTTAACGGCGCGTCCCGAAGACTAGAGGAAGAAGGAAACAGACAAGGAAATTAAAAAAAGAAAAAGAAAAAAGGCAAAACACCAGACTGCAAAATTGGCATCATTTTTCTTGAAAATGACAAATTAATATTAATAAACACCACAACTGCCTCCCCACTACCTACTAGTCAAAGCCCATCTCCAGGCGGCGGTTTCCCGGTCATGATCAGAAAGGGAGCAGCAACGGTGGTCCTACTTAGACGTGGACAACCATCACCCGTTCGATCTTTTGACTTTGGGTTCTCTCCTTTACAAAATGGTTCCACGACAACTTCGACGGATTTAGCACTAGCTTTCAAACATGTTGAAATAAATGCTCTCTCGGAAATCTCATTCATGGTGAGTGAAACGAATAAGATCGTGGCGTTTTGTTTTTACTGTGCTCATTGTTATATTATTTTTTAAATTTTATTTTCAATATCATCCCATTAGAACAATAAAAAAATAATTTGAATTAAAAAACTAAAACAGTAAACCATTTTTTATCTAACAATGAATGCAAGCTCATAGTGCTTTGAAACCCTTTTATATATATATATATATATATATATAGAGAGAGAGAGAGAGAGAGAGAGAGAGAGAGAGAGTTTCAAATTCAACGCAGGGAAATGAATTTTTAATAGGGAAATTGTTTTTGCTTTTAATGATATGCATGGTGGCCCAATTATATTTAATGCATTTGTCATTTAACCTGTCACCTTCGCTGATTTGATAAACCAATGCAGAAGAAAATAACACTCTTTATTCAAATTATTTTGTCTACGAATTACTTAGGGCCTGTTTGGGAGAGCGGTAGCGGTTGCGGTTGTGGTTGTGGTTGAAAAAATGGAGTTTTGAAAATGGAGTTTTTAAAATGGAGTTTTTAAAAATGGAAAGTGTTTGGTTAAAACTGTGGTTGAGTTGAAGGTTGAAGAAAAAGGAGTTTTGGTGTTTGGTTTCCAAACTTTCCAAACTGCTTTTAACTTGTGAAATTACTTAAAAGGGTATATATATATATATATATATATATATATGTGAAATTACTTAAAAGGGTATATATATATATATATATAATTTTTTAAAATATTGTTAATTTAATAATGATAATAATATTATGAAATTAATAATTCATGAAAAAACAAATATTATTTTTTATTCTCACATCAAACTATTTGCAATTTCATCACGAACATATATTTTCCTTCCATTAAGACTGATCTGTATCTACACATTTTTTTTTAAAAAAATATATATTTTAAAATTTTTGGTGGGCCGAGGACAGCCCAACCAAATTGGGCCTAAGCCCAACTTTGCTGGGCTTGGGCTGGGCCGAGTGCAGCCCAGCCCAAGCCCAACTGCTTCTTTGCACCCGTTTATCAAACAGGCAAAACGGTGCGCTGCACTGTGCGTCTTCTTCGCGACAGTGCAGCGCACGTAATTATTAACGTTAATAGTGCCTTCCGACCGACCACGACGAGAGCTTCAACGGAGGATACCTACGGGTAGAGGAGTCCGAGGTGGTTCTTCCCGTGGTGGTGGCGTCTGAAATGGTGGCATGTGGTGGCCGGAAACAGCCTTGGAAGGTGGCGGTACTGTTCATCGACCACGACGAGAGCTTAAACGGAGGATACCGACGGGTAGAGGAGGCCGAGGTGGTTCTTCCTGTGGTGGTTTCATCGTAAATGGTGGCCTGTGGTGGCCGGAGTCAGCGTTGGAAGCTCCGGCCACCATGCACCCGTTTGTCTGTTTGGGTAGAGAGAGAGAGAGAGAGAGAGAGCGAGAGAGAGAGAGAGAGAGCGCGCGAGAGAGAACTGTAATTTTTGCACAATTTTTGCATTGTCAAATTTTTGCATGCAAACGGAGAATTATAAAAATGAAACGGGATGGCAAAAGCTCCTAATTCCAGCTTCTCAGAAAATGGCGTTTTGATCAATTTTTTGGTGGGCCCCACATGTTTTTAAATGGCGTTTTGATGTTACCAAACACCATTTTTGCTCCAATCTCCATTTGGCTCTCCAAACTCCGTTTCAAACGCGGAGCCAAACGGGTGCTTAATAAACTTCCACGGAGATTTCCGTATTTATCCTTTCCATTTATTATATCCACGTCCAACCTTCTCCTGAACTTATTTCAAGCGAGCTACTCGAGTAGTGGAAGAACATGTTTTCTTTCTTTATTTTTGTTTTATTAAATTTATATTTTCATGTTTTCATATTAAAAACAAGGACGTGTCTGTCTGAAGGACATGTATGTTGCACTTATTGAGGTTGCAAGATACATGAATCTGATTAAAAAGTATTCCTTTATCAATCGATGTTGATAGCCGCATCAGCTGGTTGGCACCAAAAATAATTGGCTTTTACTGTTTAATGGCCCCTCCAGATTCACCCCGGATGAACTATCACTGTCTTCATCCATAGAACCAGGGCACCAGTGCATTAAACTCTGAATTTACGTATTATTATTTTGGTTTAATTTTGTTCCATCAGGCTGCATGGATCCTCAAGTAAACTCACAGAAAATCAAATTAATAATCATATAAATCTCTAATAATTATTGTATTAGCCATCACAAAAATCAAAACTGAAATCAGTTTTTTTAATCTGAAACTCGCGTTAGACTCAGTCACACTGATAGATTCAGTCCCACTGTGACTTCTTGATTATCTGGTGCCATGTGATGAATGGGGTGGTGGTCCTAGAATGCATCAATCACACTGACGTTGCGACGGCTTATCGTCTCTTTACTCGCTTTTATTTTAGCAGTGGTGCTGTTTTCTCAGACCAGGCAGCGACCATTCTCCTCTGCTGCGAGTTTTAGTGGTGGGTCGTAGGTTACATGACATCATCTTTCAATATCCACTAATATACGAATCTTTCAAATCTTTGTGATTTATTTTACACTCTTTTTTTATTATTTTTCGCTGCTGTTGTCGCTGTTCTTAAGTGATTGAAGGAGAGTGCTTCACGAGACTATTCTAGAGAGAGAGAGAGAGAGAGAGATTGTGTCAAGGTAGGAGGGGGAGAGAGAGAGAGAGAGAGATTGTGTCAAGGTAGGAGGGGGAGAGAGAGAGAGAGATTGTGTCAAGGTAGGAGAGAGAGAGAGAGAGAGAGATTGTGTCAAGGCAGTAGGGGGGGAGAGAGAGAGAGAGATTGTGTCAAGGCAGTAGGGAGCCACCTACCAGTCCACTACCTCTTCTTCTTCGTTCTTGTTTCGCCAAAAACATCCTCAAGTACATGCATTATAAGGGAAAGAATTCATGGTGAAGCTGCACGATCACCTTGAGCAAGGAAGAGCTAGCCTGCTGTCTCCAATAGCAACTACAGTAAGAGGGCTAAAATAAAACTGAAATGAAAAAGATAAAAAAATATATAGTTTTTATTCATTATTTTTATAATTTCAAGAGAAAGTTATATTGAAAAACTAAAATAGTTTTTTTTTTTTAAATTAAAGAGTTATTCTTACATGTTTTTATAAAAGAGCTAA
Source organism: Salix purpurea (assembly GCA_027405865.1). Taxonomy (NCBI): domain Eukaryota; kingdom Viridiplantae; phylum Streptophyta; class Magnoliopsida; order Malpighiales; family Salicaceae; genus Salix; species Salix purpurea. The sequence continues at coordinate 10,271,053 of CM050328.1, read as the reverse complement.
AAATTATTTAATATATTTCTATGTAAAAAAGTGATTTTGATTGTACTTGTATTGATTATTTATTATTAATAAATATTTACATCAATATTATATATGTTAAAATAGATTTGGCTTTTCTAAATGATTTTTTTACCATTGGAGTGTAAATATAAAAAACGTTATACAACAAGCCATATTATTAACAAGGTCACTACATTATTTGATAGCATATTATATATAAATATATCAAGAAACTTATCGTAAAATTTTATCATAATTTAATGGTCGGATTAAAAGATGTTATTGATATGGTATAACTATTCATTATTTTTTTTATAAATATGGCCCTAACAGATAGAATTTGAATAGAATTTTCAGAACAGATTGAGATTTTGAATGAGATAATATTTATTCCAGCTTCTTCTATTTTTTGAATTGAAATAAAATATATTTATATCGACTATTCTAGGTGGAATGGAAGAAAATTGAGAATCCTAGCGGATACTGATTCTGTAATTACCAAATTATCCCTATCAACGGCCAATTCCAGTACAAGTGGTGGGAAGTTATTGCATGTCTTATCTTGTGCATTTCTCATTATCTACTTCGGGCGAGTCAAACTGGTTAGGTCGCCCACTCAGACACTAGTAACTCTCATCGTCAAGCATACGTAGTCAAGAATGTCTAGAGATTTGTAGAATTGTTGAAGTTATTTTTTGAAAATGTTTTTTAATTTAAATTTTTTTAAAACTATATATTTTTTTTAATTTTTAAAAATAATTTTTTTTATATTAATACATGAAAATAATATAAAAATACTAAAATAATTTAATTTAAAATAAAAAATATAAAGAAAAAATTGTCAATTTTTTCAAAAGAAATTTTAAAATGTAATGTCAGGCATTAACTGCAATTGGTGAGGGGACAGTGATGAAGGCTGTAAGTTTCCCATTAATCAAGGTGCATTAATTAATAATTAGTGGTTGATTGCCTTTATTACAGCCACGACAATCTACTTAATGAGTGCATGGAAACGTGCGATGGGATCCTATTTCCTCTTTTCACATGTTTCTGGACGCCTAGGTTATTATTTTTTTGCACGGTTTGATTAGAAGATGTAACCAAATCGTTGAAAACAGACTATATAATATAGGGTAAACTTCACTTTGACCCATATAAAAATTAAATAAGTTTAGATTTCTAGACTGCTCCTGTAGTTTCAAAGAATAACTGATGATGTTATTTCAATCCTCGTGTTTTTATCTTATATTTTCCTTTCCAAAACACCCATACATGGGATAGCATTCCACCAAGGTTTCCCAAATCTCGAGAATTAAAAATTATTTTTTTTACATAGAAAAGTAGGTTCCTTGGTTTTCGTTGTCTGTTTTACCTCCAAGGCAAATATTATTTATTATAAATAAAAGATGCTACAGAATTTTAAACCATGGTGGTTGAAGCGGATCATGACTCACTATAGAAGCTAAAATATAGTTTATCCTGGGCGGGCTGCAATAGCTATGATCAATTTTCTTGAGCACTTTGGTGGATGGCCTCGTTTGAGATCAACGGGAGCCATATTTATTAAATTCTTGTTTGATATTGCTCTTTAAAACTGTTTTTTTTTTTTTTATATAAAATTATTTTAATACACTGATATAAAAAATATCTCCAAAAATTTAAAATATTAATTTAATATATTTCAATCGTAATCCTAATCAGACCATTCCAGCAGAACGTATTCCTTGCTTATCTAAATGATGCTCACTCCCCTGCAAAAGGATTATTAGGCGTGATTATTAGCTATTACTTCAGAACAATCATTTGCAAGCCTAAGAAATCAAACTCCATGAAAACCCTTTTCCTTCTCCCAGTTTCATATTACTCGAAGAAAAACTGATGTCGATGACTTTAGACTCGGCTCCAGCATGCCATTCTTCTTTTCTTTCTCGGGCCCTCGTAGGTTTTCGTTTTACTTGGGCCTGTATATATTGTCTATCCTGAAGGCTTTCCTTTTACTTGGGCCTGTGGTATGTTGTCTATCCTGAATTCCAGAAGCTAGAATGAAAGCAGTTACCAGGGTTTCCGGCATCTCCAATAATTGGCCCATGTCTCTTTTTATGCATTCGGAATTGAAATCCATTCTTCTGGCTTGCAATGCACCTCTGATAAGAAATGAATCATGCTTGATGTCACAATGATGTTATTTCAGTCTGGTAGACTATCCCAGCATTGCCGCCGACAATGCCCCCGAGTAGCACCATTGTTATGAAAAGGTCAAATCATTTTCAATAAAGTCAGCTAGCCACGTCAAGAATATCAATTCACCTACCAGGGAAAAATAGTGTGCAATTGAACTGATGTTAAACGTGCTTTACAACTGATCATGCTTTCACATATCAATAGCCTACAGATCTTATGCACAGTTGTGCTCCCTGGGGCAGCCAGATGTGCAATTTACAGAAAACAATCTTCTGCTAGAATTTTAACATGAGTTACCCTCTCACCATATAATACAAACCTTCCCAAGTAAAACCAGCATGGGAAGCAGATGAAGTTGTATGACAAGTTCTCGCGAGTGATAAACACCATTCAGGCGAGTAAATCCATGGTAGTGGTTTCATGGAAAGCGGAGGAGTTTGGTCACAGCCGAGTCCAGCACATCAACATTTCTCCTCAGGATTTTTCTAATCAAGCATTAAGGAACCCCAGATTACCAGGGATGTCAACCAATAGAAATTACAGAGTTATAATGCACTATAAGAATTTTATAATAGTAGAAAGAGTCGCTTTCCTGAATGCAAAGGCTTGTATAGAGCCCTTGTGGTTCCCAGAGAAGAAGGAACCACCTAAATTTTGGTTGCCTCGGGGCTAGAAGGAGAAACCAGGGAGGTAAGATGAGCCTATTGGTTCATCATAAGCAGCTTAAAGCAGCAAGTGGGGTAAGTGACATGTAAACAAGTATGCTAAGAAAACAAACAAAAAGGATACAGTTGAGTGGCTAGATTCCCAATGTCCTTCATTTCCTCATTCAATCTGCACCATATTTAAAATATCATTAACTATTGGCAAATAAGGATTGTAAACAGGTTTTCAAGACAGCTTAAGTTGGGTTGCTTGAGTAGTTAGGCAACAAAAGGAACTATCTCCTGCTAAACTAGTGTCAGCGCTCTAACCAGTTATCTCTAGTAGACATGAAAAACTTTATAACACTGTTTTAATATCTGGTTTATACTCATAAGAGTATGGCAAACCAATGAGGTGACTGGTGGTTCTAGCAAACAAAAACTCGCACAAATGCAGGTTCAATTCTCAACGCATAGGTAATGAAATACTTGTCCAGATATATTAAGCTGCAAAACTTTAGATTCTATTTTCTAATCAGAAAGACGTTATCCCAGGAGCAATTGAGGGAAATAGCAAGGTGGAGAAAAGTCAAGCAGAACAATCTCATTCAGATCCAGCTACAACCATGTTGCACTCCAAAAATCTTTCACACATGCAGATTATCCAACATTCTTCATTAAATCCCAGTAGGTAAGAAAGAAAAATAACCGTTGGCATTGTTTTTCTGCACTTTAACATTTGAAAACCATGTAAAAAATATGCTTCACGGAACCAGAAAACTATCTGCAAATAAAAAAAGAAGAAGCACAAGGCAGCTTATAGAAGTTGCAACTATAACTTTCCCCCTTTCTTAATCACCATCTGAGAAAAACTTATAATTTACCAGTTAATCAAGCATGAGCACACGAACTTGCTCTCTATGCTATTAATATTACTCATTAAAAATAAAATTAAAATAATTTTACAACCTTTTTTTTTATGAATCAAACCTTTCAAATCTACAACCTTTCAAATTTAAGAATTACAAGTTAATTAAATTATACCTCATACACGAGTTTATGTACCGATTTCCCTTCGTTGCTGCATCAAGCACTGCAAGATACAATAATGAAAGATTTACAAATAAATTAAAAAAATTCACAATTAATAACAACAATAATCAAATTCTTAAAAATAAACATCTAGTTCTATTTACCAGATTCTTGAAGACGAGCAGTAGCATCGCCAAAACATTGCATATGATCAACTGATGTACTAGTAGCCTGCAATTATCACAGAAATAAATAAATTTGCTACACTTCATTTCTTTTTCTCAAGAACCAAACTGAGAGTTAGAAGATGAGTCAAAGCTGACCTCCGAGAGAGCGAAACGAAGTGAAGCGAAAACAGAAGTGAAGCTACCTGCGATGGCTAGAGAATCTCTCTCGATGATTTCAAGTGCCTTGAAGATCTCGCCCTGATTCAAATTGATTTTCGGTTCACGGCGGCCGGGTTCATCGGGACACGTGGCCTGTGGATCCAGGTCTGGTTGTATGATTACTGATTCTGTATCCGTTGATTGATCTCCCAGAGTTGCTGTTGCTTCTTCCATTTCCCGCGATTAAGAGAGAACGAGAGATTTGTATTTGGATATTTTTAATCAGTTATAGATGGGGAATTCAGTGATCTTTGAAAAAGTTTAACAGCGATCTATTTTTGTTTGGGCTTTGTTCCAATTGGATATAGTTTTGGGCTTTTAATTTTTTTAAAGGATCCATTTACGGGAAGGGAACAGGCCCAGACTCAGAATAATAGGAGTCGTGATGATGTGGTCAGCTCCCAGTATGCAACTTCACCAACAAAAACCTGAATTGGAAAATCAAAATTACAAGCCATTAAAATAATCACTTTATATTTATAAAAAATAAAATGAGCGAGTAATAAAATGATCATGAAGTTGATTAATTTTCAAAAAGTTTGAAATTCAGTTAAAAAAACGAGGTATTAGAATCACTGATCACACCAAATATAACAAAACATATAGATTTTTTTTATTAAAAATAGTCTTTCCTTATAAAATCTAATCCTTACCTAAGAATATTTATATTAGAAAGAATCAGAGGTCTAATAAGAAATGTCTAGATAATATGAAAGAATTTACCCAGAAAAATAGCTTGGACCAGGCCCAGGCCCAGGCCACCGGCCAGCCAGGTGGGTCGTCCAGGCTTTGGCTTAACAACCAGTCTACTTTTCTCTCTTTCTATAGTTTTTCTTCTCTTTGCCTTTTTCTCTTACATTTATCTCTCTGGCATGCAATATTTCTGTGTAATATTTGTAATCGGCTAGAAATATGACATCATTTGTGGAATATAAACTATCTTCACATGGAAAAAGAAGAGCTCGTGAGGAATAAAAAAGGTGTGACCTCAGAATAATAGAATCTGACGGCAGGCTTTGCATTGATCCAAAAACACTGTAGACTGTGGAGAGTTTTGTCCTCTACTGTAAAGTCTAGAAGTTTTCAGTCCATGATAACAATGCTCTTCCTCTCTCTCTCTCTTTGCGGTTTTCTGAGATAATTTAACCCTTTGTAGGTTCTCTTGCATCTAATTGTACAAAATACAAACAAGTCCCCCAACTATGTAGAGTATAAAGGCTAGACAAGAAAGACTGGTTTTGCGATTGGTAAATTAAATGAGGATGTCTCCATGTGTGCTACTATTTTTTATGATATCGTGTTTGGTTATGTGCTGTTAAAGTTTAAAAGGATGTTGATGTTGATGTTTTTTTCACGTTAACCAGGTGATTAACTGTAACAAAAAAAACCTACCCCATTGTCACAAAATGACATTGTGAAAAGGTTTTAAATTTTAATGGCACTACAGTGTGTCACATTTAACATAGTTATTTAATATAAAAAAGTTGAGAAATAATAAAGGCTATAAAAAAAATATGAGAGATGAAGCGTGGTATAGTTATCTCATGTCAAAGAGTCAATAAATAATCAATGTGAATATAATCTATATGCAACTATCTTGAATCAAAAGGTTAAGAAATGATCCACGTGAATGTAAAACTATAAGATATGCAAGGCTAAGTATTCACCAATGAATCATATATTTTATGGGCTGAATAAATAAATAAATAGATAAATTAGGTTGTATTTAGGTTATGTTGGGTCACTCGGATTTTGGGTTGACATGGCAAGTTACATGAGCTTAACAATGTTAATTGCATCTTCGTGTTTTTATTATTCGAGACCTGCCTAATATAATATGAACGAGGTCATGCAATAATCTGATTTTAAAATACATGGTGGTTATTTTTGTGATATTATGAATATATATACAAATATACATCAGATGAAACTAGAATCTCACATGGAGATACTAAACATGTGAAATATTTTTTGATAACTTTTAAGATCAAATAGAGTTAAAGAATATGTCATTTCATATGGTTGAAGTAATATTGTTAAAATTTTCAAACTAGGTTTTCAAGTGTATTTTCGGAACATATCCAGAGATATAAATAATTTTGTATAAGAATTGAGTTGGGCTGAAAACTAGAGGTTTTAATATTTTCAACCACATATGATATGTTTTATAATTCATTTAGATGAGAAATGATGACATGTTTGAATTTAAAACCGAAATATGTAAATAATGTATGGAAAATGGAGATTCAGGCTACTTGTTAACCCATTTTATTAAATTTACATCTCTCCATATTTCAAAGACAACCCAGTCATCCATGTTGCATATACTACTATTAGTTTCAAGTTTTTAAACTTGATAATTTGAATTAGGTGAAAATAATAATACTAAGCAATTAAATTACTTACTATTTTTATTAAATATTAAATCGTGTCCATTCCATTTAAAATTACAATCTAGATAAAAAAACAAATAGCATTGTTGGATCCCATTTTACCCCCCAGAAAATAAAATAAATAATAATAATTATAAAAATCAGTAGCATTTGACATCAAATCATATTAGTTAGTAAGTCAGCAGTCTTTCGCGTATATGAAATCCAACAAAAAGTCTTCCATCATCAACACCCCCCTGCTATATCAATGCATTTTTGATAGCATTCGTCTTCTTTTAAACAAAAAAGACAATAAAACGTCGTAGTTTCACTTTTCGATACCTTGTTTTGTTATGGTTTCAATTTCAAATCCCAATAAAATAAACTTATGAGACAAAAACCAAAAGGACTAAAGCAACAAGGCGGGAATTCCACTCCAAATTTTGTGGGGCTGGGGTCGCCATGGACCCCACCTTTCTAGAAACAAATTTCAAAAAAACTTTTTTAATTATTTGAAAAAATAAAAAAATGAAAAAACCCCAAAATTGAAATAACGCGTTCCATTTCCCAGCTTAGATAGACGGACAGAGCTGTTTTTCCTTTTTCGATCTCTTACCCCCAATAAAAAGAAAGGAAAAACCGAAATCAGTTCCGATTTCTTTCAGAACGGTGTCGATCTATACATTTCTTCCTCGAAGGTTTCACGTTTCTTCGACTGCTCAAAAGCCACAGCAATGACTGTTGATTCTTCGCGATCTCATGTTCGTTTCCGCCTCTAACAATCTCTCTCAAGTTCGAGCTTTCATTACTCGCATTTTGACCGTAGCACTCCTTTTGCTTCTAATTTAGGGTCTAATGTCGATCTGGTGGCGAATTTACGTATTTTTGGTCATATATGGAAGTGCATTTGTGATTTCTGTGTTTGAAATTAAGATTTTTTTTGCTCCTGTTAGGTTTTTTTCATTTTTTAAAAATTATTGAATTCATTAAGGTAGCTAACGATGTAGAGGTAAATTGTAGTTAACGAATTTTCGTTGCATTTTTTTTCTAGCCGATGTTGATTAGAATAGATTATTAAACTTGATTAAGCTGGATAATAGTTTTTAGTTGATTTTGGAGTGATTTTTTTATTTTTTTTCTTTTCTTTTTGTTTTTGGTAAAGTGTAGGGAAAAAAAAGAATCTAAAGCCACCGTTTTTAGCTTTTTGTGACAAACTCTTATCTCTTTTTTCTTAACCCGAGCTCAAAGTAGATAAAAATTTTACAATTAAAGTTGCTTAGGTGTGGAAATTAATATTTTGAACATTTATTTTGTGCAGTTCCATAATTAATACGTAGAAGCAAATAATTCTAGAGCATTGAGACATGGATATTTCTCCAGAACGCAGCTTGAGCGAAAATGGGGGATATGACAGGTCTAATGAAGCTCATGCTGATGATGGTAAGGAACGCCCAAAAACCCGTGCTGTTTGTTTTTTAATCCTTTCTTGATTATGTGTCTTAGTTGAGAATTTTTATTTGGTTGCAGTCAATATTCAATCACTGGTCGAGTGGTTAAACCATGCCCTACCTCATTTAAACATGCCACTGGATGCTTCAGAGGAGGAACTGAGAGCATACTTGATTGATGGCACTGTCTTGTGTAGCATTTTGAACAAGTTCTGTCCTGGTTTAGTTGAAATGGTTGGATTTCTTTCATAACAACATTTATGTTGTATGGTTCTGTTTATCTCGTTCTTATTTTTCTAAAAGGAATTTGGATTTGTTTTTTGGGCTTTTAGAGAGGCGGTTCTGAACCTGGACCAGAAAATATCCGAAAGTTTCTAGCAGCTATGGATGAAATGGCCTTGCCTAGGTTTGTACTCGCAGACATACAGGAGGTAAGTATTTTTTTTTTGCAATAAAATCAAGTGTAGTTTGAATTTCAGTTTAATATTGATTCAGCTAGGTATCATTCATTTGATTTTGGGATTCAAACTTGAAGGAAAGCAGAACCAACTGGACATTAGATCTGTTCTTTAAAGGCAATATGATTAAAATAGTCATGTGCTGACACACTAGGTCTACGAATAAGCCATTTCCTAGTTAGGTTTCAGTGAATTGGGTCTTGGAAGGGAGTGTTAAACCTAGTTGATACATTGGATGCATCGTTGCGACAAATTTACTTTACGATTGGCCCTGTGTTTCAAAAGCGCTTTTGAAACGTAGTGCCAAATAGGGCCAATCATGCTTCATCATAGTGCATGTGGTACTGTAGACTTTATCCTTCTCTTTTAGTTTATTTTGTTACTGTTATTGTCATTCCTTTTCAGTTTATTTTGTTACTGCTGAGTTATAATACTTGTATTTAATGTCAGCTATCTTCTGATATGGCTAGCTCAGCATACATATATATCATTGATCTAGTTTGACATCTAGCAGGGCTGGCTCTTGTTGGTAGTTATATGAAATATAAGGTTTAAGGCGATGGGCTCATTATTTGGCCTGGGACTTATTTGCAATTTTCCAATACCACTTGCCTTTGCAATTGGCATAAAAAAACTGGATATTCTGCTACTAGCTTTCATGCCTTTGTCTCTTGTAAATATTTACTGAAACAGATAATATGAGATGTTTTGCAGGGATACATGGAGCCAGTTCTGCAGTGTCTTGTGACCCTTAAAACACACATTGAATTTAATGGTGGGAAAGAGAGCATCCGTGAACATCTAAGAAGAAGATGGAATCTACCAAAAGAGTTTTCAGAAGGAATTGATAACTCGCAAGTGGACACAATGACATATGGTGAAAACTCTTCCATATATGGAGAAGTGAGGCAAAGAGATTCTTTTGATAACAAATATGGAAGTGGTATGGATAGTTCTATCTCATTAAAGTTGTATGAAACAGAAGTTGTACTTGTATGAATTGAAATCACCACTTTCTAATTACATGAGTGATTAGATTAGCTTGGCAAGGTCCAAACAGATCTTTCTGCATTTGATTGGGGTTATTGTGATCCTCTATGGGGCAGCTATGGAAGGGAATGATACAAAACCTGATCTTGGTTAATGTAGGGGGCTGTTTTCACTGCAATGCCCTAACTTTAGGAACCAGCAGCCTTTGGCTGCTAAATTCATTATCATTCTTGAATGGAACACCCAGTCACCCACCTATATATATACTACATATTTATATGAGTTTATATGTAATATTGTCTTATTTTTGTTCTCCTTGTTGTTTCCTATTTAGCATCTGCTGCTTTGGCGCATGATGGTCTTCACAAGTTATCTGAGATGTTCCAACAAAACCAAGGGCCCTATACTGATATTTCCGAATCCAATATTTTGGAATTGATGAAATCAAATGGGCTGGACGTAAGTTTCTGGTATTTGGTGTGTTTGTGTGATGATCAATTAAGAAAGCTAACTTGAAGAATGATGCTGCTCTAATGCATATTTTTCATTCCTTTGAGCAGAATGCCTCTACTCGAACATTGTTCAGCTTAGTGAACAGAATTCTCGAAGAAAGCATTGAAAGAAGGAATGGACATGTCCATCATGTATGCCAATCAGAGGATGCATGGACACCACATGTCTTATGCATTTTCAATTGATATATTGTTTGACCAATAATTTCTTGAGTTCTCTCTCTTTTGTCTCTAAGTGATGTCCTTTATATGCTTTGAATAGCAGATGGCTCATATAGTGAAGAAAGTTGTGCAAGTTATTGAACAACGGGTTTCAACTCTAGCAGTGAACTTGAAAGATGTAATGTTGGGTTGTCTTCTAGTTACATTCATGTGTAATATATTGTATATTGCTTATGCATCTTGATGATCATGTTGTTGCGTACCTGTAGCAAAACAATCTTTATAAGGTTCGCTTGGGAAAGTGCCAATCACGGATAAAAGTCTTAGAGACCCTTGCAGCTGGAACCACAGAAGAAATTCAGGTACCTTGAATAGATTCTTTAACTGTCTTGCCTATCTTATTTGAATTTCACTCAAATAATTGATTTTTGTCCTCATATTTATTTATTCAATATATATATGCAGGTTTTGTTGTCACAGCTACAACAAATCAAGGTGTGACTTTGTTATTCAATATTTCAGTAGCATGCTATTTCTGTTGATTTCTAATTTCCAATGTCAGGGTGTTCTTTTGGTGCCTTTAGGCAAATGCAATACAATTACGATGCATCTTTTGTCATTGAAATTATGTTTACATCAAAGAAGGGAAAAAAAGAAAATAATATAATTGAGCATCTTTTGCCATTGAAATTATGTATACATCAAAGAATGGAAAATAAAAATAAAAATTGAACTCACATTGGTGTTGAACACCTAGTGCATATGACCAAGAACTACAAATTTGCCATGAATTCCTCAGCTACTGCGTTATATATTGGTACCATTTATTCTGGGTGTTGCCTGTAACCTAGTTTGAAATATTTTAGCACCTGATTTTGCAGGAACTATTGTTGAAGTTGTATATATTTTTTTATCAGCAGCTGATGTGCACAATAGTGTCTTTCATTCGTTGTGTATTGTCTTATATTTGTATCAGTTACATGCTACAAAGTTGAGGAGGTTATTCAGGTGCTTTACTGATTAGCGATTCGTTTTGCAAGTGGAAGGTGACAAACTTTTAAAATCAATTAGAAAGGCATCAAATTATAGTCATTTTTCATAACTGATAAGCAAGAACACCCACAAAGATATAATAGTGTTTGTCTGTGTTATATTGCTCTTCTGCAACTCTCTTTTTTTCCCATCATATTTTTTTTTTGTTGCAGATTGAGAAAACTAAAATAGAGGAAAAGAAAAAACTTGAAGAGCAGGAGCTACTTAGAACAAAGCAAGAGAAAATCCACAGTGATATTGAGAACTCAACGCTGAAACATGAACTAGAGACAGCCAAGAAGACACATGAAGAGCATTGCTTGCTATTGCAAGTGCAGGCTGAGGAAACTGAAGTTGAATTGGAGAAGAAATTAAAGGAACTTGAATGCTTCTTAGCAGAATCAAAGAAGAGGGTGAAAGAACTCGAGTCATTTTCTAAATCTAAATCACAGAGATGGAAAAGTAAAGAGGGCTACTATAGAAGCTTTATAGATTATCAATCTAGAGCTTTACAGGTTTGCCACACTCTCTTGTTCTTAATTGAGCTTCTGTTGATGTTAAGACTATAAATTAATAATGCTTTTACTGTTAGGAATTAAGGGCAGCTGCTGACTCTGTAAAACATGAGATCTTGAAGGCCAAAAGGAGTTACACTGAGGAATTTAATTTCTTGGGTAGGATTGACTGTATGCTATAGTTTAGTTTAGTATTGTTTGTCAATTTCCTATATTATTTTGATGTCACCAATGCTTTCTGTGATTTGTGGGGCTTTCTCTCATGCTGTGATTTTTTTCCTTAAATCTTGAGCAGGCGTGAAGCTTAAAGGACTAGCAGATGCTGCTGCAAATTATCATTCAGTTCTTGCAGAAAATCGAAGGCTATACAACGAGGTTCAGGATTTGAAAGGTACACTGCTCCATATGTTTTGCTTGGTATGCTTATTTTGCTTGTGCTGATTGTTGCACTTGTTTAAGGAAATGTTATAGTGCATTTTCTTTGGAGCTTATGCTTATCTATCATCTGATCATAGGCAATATTAGAGTGTATTGTCGGATAAGACCATTCCTTCCTGGACAATCTAAGAAGCGAACAGCAGTAGAATATATCGGCGAGAATGGTGAATTGATTATATCAAATCCTTCAAAACAAGGAAAAGACAGTTCTAGGCTTTTCAAATTAAACAAAGTTTTTGGTCCAGCAGCTACTCAAGGTTAGAGTTTTCCTTTTCTATCTTTTCTTTTTTAAAAAACTGAAGATTGATTTTACTTCATATTTTTCTTTTCTTTTTTTTTACAAAAAACCAAGTTGCTGGAAGGCTTGCATTTAGCTACACATATTTGTATTTTAGAGATTGTATATAACTCTTAGCTCTATGTTCTCGTTAACATATTCTGGCAGAGGAGGTATTTTTAGACACCCAACCACTTATTCGGTCTGTCCTTGATGGATACAATGTATGTATATTTGCATATGGTCAAACTGGCTCAGGAAAGACCTATACAATGGTATGATAATCTATTATTCTCACCTAAACATTTTCATTGTTGTAAACCTTTTGGTTACAAATTTTTCTTTTGTTCTCATGTCTTTCCGCTAGAGTGGGCCTAATATGACATCACAAGAAGATTGGGGGGTCAATTACCGAGCGCTGCATGATCTTTTTGAGATCTCCCAAAACAGGAAAAGCTCCATTTCATATGAAGTTGGTGTTCAAATGGTAGAAATTTACAACGAGCAAGTTCGTGATTTACTCTCAAGTGATGGTCCTCACAGAAGATATCCTTGATGTTTATTCTTTTCAATTTTGTTGTTTGTTCTTGGTTATATTTTTCATGGTGGGCAATTTCAACTCTATAGCTTTAACTGGGTTGATCCTGTTATCCTTTCTGGTTCCTTATTGATTTATGAATGCAAATTCTTGCTTTCTGGTTGGCTAGTTCAGAGTTTGCTCCAACTAATCTGATTTTAGTGCTAAAGTATTTGTATTTCTCCTAACTTGCACACACTTGGGATTTGGAGTACAACCCAACCAAATGGTTTGGCTGTTCCTGATGCCAGCATGCATGCTGTTACATCAACTGCAGATGTGCTAGAATTAATGCACATTGGGTTAATGAACCGTGCAGTGGGTGCTACAGCTCTAAATGAAAGAAGTAGTAGATCCCACAGGTTGTCTCTTTTATGATGATTGTTGCCACAGTAGGTTTTAACAAATTGTTTTTGTTTTAACTGAATTCTTATTTTGCAGTGTTCTCACCATTCATGTCTATGGCATGGACTTGGAAACTGGTGCTGTTTTACGTGGTAACCTACACTTGGTTGACCTTGCTGGTAGTGAAAGAGTGGATCGATCTGAAGCTACTGGAGAAAGGTTGAGGGAAGCACAACATATAAATAAATCATTATCTGCACTTGGGGATGTTATATTTTCCTTAGCGCAAAAGAGTCAGCATGTGCCATACAGAAATAGCAAACTAACTCAAGTACTTCAAAGTTCATTAGGTGCTATTTTATATCTAAAGTGCTTTGTCATAATTTATGATTCATAATGTCTGATAAATTAAATTGATTCTCCAAGTCTTATTAAAATGCACTAATGGCTTCCCTTAATTCCCCCCCCACATTCTAGGTGGTCAAGCGAAGACCCTTATGTTTGTGCAGCTTAATCCTGATGTAGATTCTTATTCAGAAACTATAAGTACTTTGAAGTTTGCTGAGAGGGTTTCAGGGGTTGAGTTAGGTGCTGCAAAAAGCAACAAAGAGGGAAGAAATATCAGACAACTCATGGAACAGGTTGAAAATTTATTCATTCATCAATACTTATAAAAGTTGTGCCAGATTACTTTAAATTGTCTCCTAGAATAGAGATAACTCAAGATTGGTGAATGTTCAGCCATGTAAACAAGCACATGCGAAATGAACGGGAAACCCCATTAGCCAGTGTCTCCATACCAGCATATATCTCTTTTGTCTTTGACCTTTAGTAGCATTATGTTTGCCTGCCCTCATGGAGTGACTGGCTTCTTCACCTTCCTAGGATATCAACATTCGAAGTTGGTAGGGGTGAGAACGAGGAGATTATTGTTCTGTTGCCAATGTTATTTGAGCAGCTCAGTTGCTTAAATTGGAGTTTCCTTGAGCACTCAATAGGCTTTACCTGTTATCAATTTTTTTATAATCTGCATTGAATAATTTGAGTCCATTTGATTCAATATATTCAAAGCCAACCTTGCAGGTTGCATTGCTTAAAGAGACAATTTCAAGGAAAGATGAAGAGATTGAGCAGCTACATCATCTCCAGGGGAGTGGCAATGGAGTGAAGTGTGGTACGAATTCAAGTAGGCATGATTCTTCTTCTCCAAGAAGACATTCAATCGGGAATGCACTACTTAACCATAGGCTACCAGGAGGGAAAGGTTCAGGGCTTTTCGAGAAAGCATCTTCTGAGATGGACAACTGTTATGGGAACAATGAAAGACACTCTGAAGCTGGCTCTGTAAAGTCAATGGATGACTTTGAGCAACTCAAAACTTTGCTTCCACAGTCAAATTCAATGGATGTCTTAACACTCAAAAATGAATTTGTATCCCGGCTTAAGTTAGGTGAACCTGGTGTTGATCAGAATGATAGAGAAGACCTTGATCTCTTGGGCTTTGGAGATGCAGATTCGGATGAGCGATTAAGTGACATATCTGATGGCTGTCTTTCAAGAGCTGAAACTGAAGGCTCTCTGGGTAGTGCAGTAGAGTTCACTCTTTTCCCTGAATCTAAACCATCTGAATTTGCAAAACCAGCCGGGAAGGCTGAGAACAAGAGGTGAGTACGCGTCAATTCCTTGATAAATTTGAATGTTATGCAATCATTTTTCTGGGTTCAGGCAGCTACTTTCTGATGTTTTCCGATACTTCTCATTTCAATTCATTAGTCTGCAGCAATACTACACTCTGACCGCCACTCACAGTTTTATCACTAAAGTAAAATAACAGTGTAAAAGCTGTGATATTCACATTATAAATTGATTTGCTTTTCCCCAACCTTTTCAGTCGTACTAAAACTAGGTTATATTTAGAAGTTATTGCTCAATTTTTACAGGACCTGCTTTTGTATCATATGCATACATTCAATGCTGCTATACCTGCACTTTTACTGTAGTTAAACTAAAATCTTTCCCTGAAGGAATAGGCTGTTGGATTTTCTGGACTCCATGTGTAATGGGCATTTGTCTTTGTTCTTCAGTCTGATAGTTTCTGGTCAATTGTCCTGCTCGTCTCTTTCCTCATTTTGTATATGGGAAGCCCCCATTGATTTTGTAACACCGTAAGAACGCATTTGTTTTATGATCCTATATGGCATTCCAGTGCATAGTAACGCTCTCGCATCTCTTTTTTCGTAGATTTTATATCACTTACTATGCTCTGTCGTTTCTTCGAATTTAAAGGTGTTTTTGTATTGCAGTTGTTGAAGACAATGATTTTAATCAGATTTATACACCGCAGTGTTGAAATGAATCCCTGGCCTGACAAATTTTGCTGTTTTCAGCAGATTGACTATTGCATCGAGGCTTCCTAAGCCTTCGCCAAGACTGTCGCAGACAAGATTACCACACCTGACTCTGACTAAGAGCTCTGCCTCCAAGGCTTCATCGAGTATGTATATTTCATGCTTTAACCATTTATCTCCTCCTATGATTATCATGCAGGGCATGTTCTCATATAGGTTCATGCAGATCGATGCCGTATAATTTAATAATCTCTGACATCTCTATCTTCCTCTTTATTCTCTTTTTTTGTCCGTGAAAGGTATGTCAGAATCTAGGAAACCTCCTGCAAGCGGTTTCTCCGCAACCAAGTCAGGGAAACGATGGCACTGAAAGTGGAGGGAGTCTTGAGATGGTAGAAGAATTGACACTTAACCTTAGCAGCTGGTGTCTCTAACTGAAAATGATTATCGCCACCTCTAGTTGCTTCCATTTGTCTCGTGGAAGTGTTTGTATTTGTATATACTCAAGGATGGGCAATGGTAACTCATGTTGGTTTAACCATTTCGTCACTATTTATCACTTTTTTTTGTTTTTATTTGACAATGCTTTCTCTCTTGTTTTTCACTCTTTTTTTTTTTATAAAAAAAACAGTCCAAAGGACAAAAGAACATAGATTAATATTAATTAACAATCATTAACATGTACTATAAATAAATTAACATTAGCAATTAAGGATTAAGAAAAGAAACTAAATTGGGATGCTGTTTTACTGTGGGCGTTCACTTATTTGATTCGTGGATTGAGTGGCAAAACTAATTTAATCAAGCGTTTAGCTCTATTTAAGCAGAACTATTCTATGCTTTGTTGATCCTTGCGCCTTCACCGTAAGTGGTTCGCTCCAACATTGGAGAGTACATTGTACTTGAAACTCAATACGGTGTGAATATGGGATCAAATTAAAATTTCATGACAGGTGCGAGTTAGTTTTCCTTATTCCACAAGAAATTCTAATAAGTTGTCATTTTTACCATTATTATAGTCATGAAACTACAGAATAATAATTGAAAAATTGATTCTATACTATATTTTTTACTATTAGTAAAGAAGGAGATGTAACATGAAAAAATTCTCATGATGCATATCTAAAATCAGATATTTAAAAAAAAAACTAAACTGTGTGGCGTTTCCATTGTAGCAACACTTACAATTCACTGTAGATTGGAACAATGAAATGACTATTTTACCCCCTCGGTGCACCTTCGTTTAAACGCTGGAGTCAGAGGTATTTTCATTTTTTTCTATTTTTGTGCACAGTGTAATAACCGAAAATGCTCACTAATAAGACAAAAACATGTTTTGCTTGCAGGGGTTAAATAGTATTTATCCCATTTCAATGAACAGTGTCAGAAAGGGCTAACTACCGATCTGCCCCAATTAAAGACAAAAACACTTCAATAAAAGGAAGGGTAAGTCAATAATTGACACTTTCTTTAATTATTATTCTCCATGTTTTCCTTCAAACACTTTTTGGTGAAAAATATCATGGCGAGATCTCCATGGCTATTGAAATCAAGAAAAATCTCCATTCAAATCTATAGATCTCCAAACAATATCTTTTTACACGAGTCTTTCCATTTTCTATATTGCAATATGTTCTACTGGAACTTGACACAATAACCGACATGTCAACCATGACTGGCTAATGATAGCACAGCAATTTATGCACCATGATACTTCTCCTTCTCCACGAAGAAAGTCTTAACACATAAATACGTCTAGTTACCCAGCAAAGACCATCCTCGGCCACTCCATAAAAAGCCACAAGTCAAGAATGCCTAAAAAAGCCAGAGCACTCAACTAGAGCCATATCAGACTACAATTTCTAGCCATTACATCTAGTAGATACACTCTTTTTTTTTTTATTTATTGATTTAAATATCCCATCTTTTCATAGGAAATTGTTTTCTCGAACAACCCAGGCCGGATACAAAAATCTCATCATTTGTACTGGTCTAGAATGTAGCCATTATAAACCCCATTTTTTTTTTTTTTTATCACTAGTCCATGATATGATCATGAAAAACCCTGTATTCTATCTATCTAAAGTTCTTTCAGGGATTTATCACAAGCAATCCAACGTTAACCCCTGTCTGGATGGGTTATAGTTTTATTAGAAAGGGCAGGGGAATTCTAAACCACTTTATCGCGCTGCTCTTGTTCCCCGAATAAAATCTACTGTCCTGTATCGCCCGAATGCATGTTTTACTGCCCTACATGGGCCTTGATCTTTGTTTAATGGGCTCATCACGGGCCTTGATTTCCTTAATGGTCCCGGCTTCTCTGTAATTACTGTTGCATCCAAGATAATGATGTTGTGCTGTTTGATTTTTCAAGGGAGGTCCTGAAAGATTTGTAACAAAATGTGGGGGCAAAGCCCTGGTAGAAGTGATCAGGCCTGGAACTGCATCGCCGGAGTTTTTGAGCTTGACTCTGCCGTCGGGCAGATTTGGAATCTTTTGAATCCTCATGCTGTTTCTGAAACCAAGGATCAGAGAAATTTTAATATATATTTTTCACCGTTTCATTTTTTCTCAAGGGAACATACGATGCCCAGGTAGAGTTGCTGTTCATCGTCGCCTTCTCTTTCCACGCTCCAGCTCGAAGGTACGAGGAGCTACATTGATGCTGTCTGCCAGGATGAGTAGGTTTTCTTCAAGAATTCATGAAAGGCTAATATGAAAGCAGAAATTCATGAAAGCAAGAAAAAGATGACAGACACAAGGGCCAAAGATTCTGGGAAAATGTCAAAATTGTTGCAAGATTTTGTTTGCTACATACAAGTCACTGTTATGGGAGCATGCTCTAATGTCAGCAAGAACATGTCCTATAAAAGGAAACCACAGCATGGCTGAGTCATGATTGTAATCAAGGACAGAAAATATCTGAAAAGCAATATCATTGTTTTCGGAATCCCAGTACCCAAGCGTGAAAAATTATTGAGCCATCAGCTATTGAATAAAAAGAGGTAAATGCATCCACATGAAGTATTGTATCCATCGAGGTTGATGTTTTCGTAATCCTGTTTTGGTTGATTTTTTTTTTTTTTGAATTAGAATGAAATGTTTTAGTTGAAGTTTTCATGTTATCGAAATAAAAACATTATTTTTTTAAAGAAGTTTCAATGGTTTTTTAAGATGTTAACATTGGAACTTCTTATTATGAAAATACGGTGTTTTCATTCCGATAACATGAAAAATTGATAAAAATATAGTTTAATTAAAAAAAATTATATTGATATCTTGAAAAAACATTAAAACAACAATATATTAGATTAATTCGGGTCAATCTAGATTAACCTTTCAAATGTATAACATGTGTTATAAAACCACAATAACCTTAAATAAAACATATTATAAAACTCATTGATGAATAATGAAATTGAGGAAAAATTTAATCTAAGAAAACACAATAAAATAATTTTTCTAAACAAAATTATGAATCCAAATAATATTACAAGAGTGTCATTGTCAATCTTGCAAGGTCATTATATTCTTTGATTGCTCTGAAAATTTAACCTAATATATATAAAAATATATCAAAAAACTTCTCGTAAAATTTCATCTCAATCTAATTGTTGAATATGTAACAATTTGAATTGACAACCTTGATTTAACTAGATAAAAGTAACCCATTATTCATTATTTGGAAGTTACAGCAATTTTGAACTCCATATCTCCAAATATATTATTATCATTAATAACAATATAATAAAAAAAAGTATAAGACCCCTTGTTTCTTTCCACTCGGTACTTTTCCCTCCCTATCAAGTTACAGTTATGGACAGCAATGTGTTTCTTTCTATTTCTAGCTAAATGAAAAATGGAAAAACAAAATGGAATCAAATTATACATCGAAAAAATTCTGACGAGCACAGCTGTTTAAGGGATGCTCGTTAGCATCGGCAAAGATTACTGCAACCGGCCATTTCCTGCCGCCGGCTTCTCGATCATGAAAAACTTCATTGAATTTTATCGGTTCCCAGTAATTTGCGAGCCTGACCAGCGTTTCTCTACAGGAAGCATTCAGCTTTACAATGCAAGCTGTCGAGTCTACACCCGGGAAATTGGAGAGAAGGGAGGGTTAAGCACGTAAGACTGCCGGACCCCTTCCACTTTCGTGGATGCTTTCCTTTTCTCCTCCTCCGTGACTGTTCCAACGAGGAACTTCACTTCCTCCTCAATAAGCATTTTCAGAGAATTGCAATGTGATAACTGATCGCCTCTTTCCTCTCCAGCCACACCAGTGGCTTCTGTACCATGCAATGCAGCAACACATATGGAAAATGCTTGTAATGTGGATAATTGTGCGTGGAAATCAACAGCATACTGACCCTCTTCAAGAACAGTCATGGTCAATGCTGGTTTGTTCTCTTTTGTTCCCTTCACAAAAATAGAATCTGGTTACAGCTAGGAAGAAACTAATTACACGACTCGTATAAACAGTAAAGCAAAGTTGATCATATTCAGTGTCTGGGATTTTTTATTTTTTTTGTTTATCCCAGTGTGAGAATTCCATTTTAACCATATCAGCAAAGCAAAATATCCTCGAGTACCAGTCAGGCAGCTTACCATAAGAAAAAGTTCCAGAGGCCGCTGATTATCCAGGAGTGGTTTGTCTTCAGCATAATGGATGCCAGGATTGCCAAAAACGGTAAGGGGGCAGGCCATATCCCAGCCACCACAGTCACAGCCTCCACCAGATCTCCATCTATCAAGCAATGAAGAAGGACCCCGGCTATCACCGCTTGGCAAACTATGATTGCCAGTTGGAATCACCACCCTCACCTTCTCTGGATTTTCTTTATCTCGGATAGTTTTCCTCCTTTGCTCACCAACAGAAAGGTTGAGCAGATTTGAATGCATTTCATCACTACCCTTGTCCCCCCTTTTGTATTTCAGGCTCTCTCTCCTTGAGAATGGGAGTTGAATAACAATGGCTGCTATTTCAAGGTCTGGATGCAAAACTGCAGATGCCCACGGATAAGGATTGGAAGAATCAAAGTTGCCTCTATCAAAAGCATTTTTTGGTTGATGTTTAAGCTTCACTGCATCACAGTTGGCATCCATCTCATGACTTCCACCAACCAAGCCTGGATTAGCGCTGCTGCCAGGTCTAACATCAGGGGAGTCTTCAGTGGAAACTCTGTGTCTTCCACGCGCAATATCGTACATCACAAACTCTGTCACCAAAGAGTTGTCAAAGTTCCCACCATCTTTTAATTTTGAACTAAAATAACATGAAACCTGCATCTGCCCCACTACCAACGATTCCTTATTGCCATCAGTCAACCCCCATCCAGCAGCATTGCTCTTTTTTCTACTGGAATTGGAGTGAAATGTATAGACCCAATTAAATGCATTATTTGCTTTCCATGCCTTGGCTACAAGAACTTCTTCCGGGAAATCTAATGAGAACTCAAAAAATGGCACCCCGTGTTTATTTTCCAACTTCAGACGACCATGTAGGTGAACTGGTGAACACGCTACATCTGAATGATGGTGATCTTTCTTGACAATCTGAGAATCAAAATCTACCTTTTGATCTGTATGTGAGAAGTCATGGAACAAATATTTCCGGAACGTCTGATTCCTTCTCATGTATGACACCCCTGTAGTTTTGGCATCACTTGGTTCAGGGACATGACTTAATGGACTCCGGAGAGACTTGGACTTTGTGAATGGATCGAACATCATCCGCATGGGACTAAATCGGGACTTTGAGCTGGCTCCTTTAGATAAATAACTTTCTGAAGAAGAAGAAGAAGGTGAACAGGGCATTTCTAACTTAGCATAGAGTGATTTCTGGAATGTCAGAGCTGTATCTCTTTCCAGAAGCTCATTACCATCATTTATTGGACCAACAACCTGCTCACATCTGAAGTTTGGATTCCCAATCGAGCCCCTTCCAGCAACTCCAGCAGAATGTTTCTCTCTCTTGTCCAAATTCGGACAGATTTCAATGAAGTCATCTGATGAGCATGGCTCTATGCAAGGTCTTCGAACAGATTTCAGATTCAAGTTTGAGCTCG
Source organism: Salix purpurea (assembly GCA_027405865.1). Classification (NCBI taxonomy): domain Eukaryota; kingdom Viridiplantae; phylum Streptophyta; class Magnoliopsida; order Malpighiales; family Salicaceae; genus Salix; species Salix purpurea. Next base: position 10,249,268 of record CM050328.1, on the reverse strand, counting down.
CAGGAGATCTCTTCTGCATGGTCTCTTCATCTAAGCTATGCAGAGAGTTAGCAACTCTGAAAGAAAACGCACTGTCACTAGCACGCGACAGTTCAATTTTTCTCCTTCCCTCATTAGAACCCATTTCCTTCATTCTCCATACTTCTCTGGAACTTTGATACATGGATCCTCGCTTTGGCTCCATGTGACCTTCTGAACCAACAGGTCTGGACAGAACATTCTTACATGAGGAACTACGGTAACGACGGAAGCTAATCTCATTGTAGCCCTCCTTTACCCTCAAAATATCATCTTTACGTGTGAGTTTGCCATTCACACTTCTCTTTTCAACTTCTGAGCAACGTCGATGAGGAAGAACAGTATTAGGACTCAGATCTGAGACGCTACTCTTCTCAGAATCCAACTCCATCTCCAGTTCCATTTAAAGACCCTAAATTCTACAAAAGAACAAATCCAAAATAAGACGACAGATATGGTAATATCTGAAGAAGAAAAGCAAAAGACCCAGAAATGTGAAAGTAGCTATATCTATGTAATCTGGTTATAAAAATCTCAGAATCCCTATTCATATATGCAAGGATTGATTATAATTCCTACAATAATAGCAGCTAACTTCACTGGGAACTATACGTCACCAGAGACCAGTAGTCTTGTAATCAGTAAAAAAATCATCTGCATTTATAAGGATTATTCAATTGCAATCACATGCATTTATTTTGACACTTGATTTAACATCCAGCAACAGACAACAAATATCTATCTGCTTTTAAGCAAAGCAACTGTACAAATCACACATGAAACAGACAATAGAAAACAGCTGCCTGCTAAGAACTTGAAAAGCCAGCACATTCTTGTTTACAAAGATCAATCTGCGCATATGAAAGAGCTGTCTCTAATATTCTAATTTTGAAGAGCTAATATAAAGGTTGAAGAAGTAGTATAATGACCTTCACAAAAAATCATTGTTTCAAAAAGCATGCTCCACATTTGATGATTCCAAAGTTTGAGATCACAAAAACCTCAAAAGAAACTAACTTCGATGATCGATAAAACTGAAAAACTTGAACTAACAAGGAATCCTATGATCTATGAAAATTTAACTCCCTGAAAAAAGAGTAAAGTACCAGACATAAAAGGCTATATACAATTATTAGCAACAACTTTATATTCACTTGCATTCTAAGCCAAAAAAAGAACAACTTGAGGAAATGGTAATACCCCACTTAGATCTCACAGTGTGAATTCAAAGAAAAACCCGACACACTGCAAGTAGCCACAATCATATCCATCCAATCTCTTCTACGAAATGACTTTTATCAATATAAACAAAAAACAAAACAAAAAAAAACATCTTTAAGAACAGTCAGCCATGACCCCAAGAGTGTTTACACCCTCAAAGAATCGACAAAAGTACACAGTGAAAGCAAGAGAAAAGAAGAGGTAGACCAATGACAGTGAAGCATAATAACCAAAAAAGGTGAGTTTCAGAGAGAGAGAGAGTGCATGCCTTAGAGATATAGAGTGAAGTCTCACTCCTCTCTCTCTCTTCTCTCACACACACACGAACACGCACACGCACACTCACATGAGAGAGAGTTTCGACAGAGAGGTGCTAAGCTTCTGTTCATGTCTACTAAAAAAGCCCTCTTGAGTTCAAATCATGATTCGCAGCTAGCTATGCTGCTGTCGTCGTTGATAACTTGATACTGCTGCTGATGCCTGTGTTTTCTTTTCAGGTTTTGCTTCATTTATTTATTTATATATTTGTTTTGATTTTCTTTCCCTACACCTTTTGGCTTTTTAGTGGGGGGGGGGGGGGGCTCATGTATGAAAAGACATCCATGCCCTTCTAACAAGGATGAGCTCCATGTGGCTGGGCGGGGGTGATTCTGGGTATTTGGACGTGTTTTGAATGAGGAGGGACAGATTCGCTGCCACATCTTATTATCTTATTGTTTTGGGAAGAGCAGAGGGGAGGAGGCATCAAGACAAGACGATGCCTACATTTAATTTAACTGTTTCCAATAATTAAACAAGTGATTGATTTTAGTGCACCAAAATGCAGATCCCGTTTGACTGTAATTACTATAAAGTCCTCGGTGTTTGAAACTGTGAAATTGTTTGTTGGCAGGCTTGAATTGATTTGTTTGGAATCCACTGTATATAATTTGAGAGAGAATGTTAATGATTTGTTTCTAGCTTGCTGAATAGTTTTTGTGGCGGGCACATAAAAGTGGGCCTGTTCTCTGGAGGGGTAGTGATGTCATATGGAATCTGTCAGCATCCCTTTCTACTTCATGGTCAAAGGCGAATATGGTAATTACAAACGCATGATGGGTGGCTTGGGCGGGAGCAGGCAAAACTGAAACTTAGGCAGGCAGGCAGGCAGTCTCTCACATCTAACCCACGCACTCTCCCTCATAGAATCAAGCTTATTTTTCTTATTTTTTTTTTTAATAATCTCATTAAATGAAATCAATCAGTCTTGAACACGTGTACCCACCAGCATTCGACAATAAACACTCCTCATTTGAAACACCCATCCATCCCCCATAAAACGATAACTGAGGTCCACCTATAAAACCTCAACCAACGTGTTAAATCAACTCCATCAGGGTAATAAATGAATCAAAGAGCATGTAGCCGGTGGGGAATCCTCTCCTCTGTCTATCAAAATGAGGCACACATTATGGCATAAATTAGCTCGTAAGCAGCATATATAACTTGCAGTGCTTAGAAAAGCCTCGTGAGGATGCTGTCTTTCTTGCGGCCCATGCATACCGACAACCACCTCGGTATTTGCTGTTTATCCACTTCGGTAGAGATCCAAACGGCTATTTCAGTTAATTTAAAGATGCATGGACGAACAGGGCATGCCAATGAAATTAATGATTAGGGGTGTCCAATGAAATTCCATCCGACAATGATTAGGCAAGAACTCTTTTAAGCTCGACAGTATTCCAACCCTACTCCTGTACACCGACTCTTTGTTAATTATCTGATAAAATAACCTAACCTTCAGAAACGGGCATGGCCCCCCTTAGGACAACTGTACAAGCAAGCAAATTCCTGGCTGTGCTTCCTGCTCAGCATTCTTTCAAATTCAAATTTCGGGATTCTCTTCGATCTTGACCTTGTTAAATGATCTCTGGTTTTCCATGACGGGCATATACGGTTCGCTTGTTTTCTTAAGGAATTCAGCTGCCTTGTCAGATTCACGGGGACTCACTAGCTTCTTCTCAACCTCGTCAAACTTAGCGGTTGCCCATGGTGCAGTGCCTACACTTCTGGCAGAACTCGGTGTATCTATTGATAGCATAGATACCTCGTCCCTGGATGCATACCAGGAATTGCCACATGCAATACACTCCAACTGAAACCGGATAAACTAAAGTCAGTACAGCGATACAGCTTGCTTATATATTTGACATTATTTTCGATGTCAAAAATAATAGTGGTGTAGAGAACAAGGTTCAGGTGAAGAAAACCTGGTAGCGGGCTCCATGTCCTGCTTGGATGATGTCCCTTAGTCCCACTTTAAGCTCGCTGCATCTTGAGCAACGAGCATCAGTCATCTGATACACATGCAAACAGGCCAGCCAAGAAGTTAGAGCACAAGCACGCATCCGAGTGTACAGCCAAAAAAACTCTAATATCTCAAAGTTAAAACCAAAGTGTGGTCAAATGAAATAACCTGCATACGCTCTGACTCCTCAGGCTCCTTCTTTGCAGTTTCCTCTGCTGTTAAACCCTCCTGAAGATAAGTTTGTTAATTCATACACTTCATGAATGCTGTACATATTCCAGATGCAAATCACAAGAGCAGAAATAAACAAAACAACAGCGAGAATGAAGCAATATAACTTATACCTTTAATTCATTTGGTGACATGTTCAATATTTTCGAGGGCTCCAACTCTCTGTTTAGCAGACGGCAGGCTAGAAATGCATTATTCTGAAGTTTTTTCAAGGAAGAAAAAAATATGTCAATATTCTCAGCGAAATAAGGTAACACGCTCAGTCAAAAGCTGGAAACTCAACACTATTAGTTCGAGATGCATCCTGTTCCACCACAGAGTATTAAGCATATGAATCTGGACCATACTCCACACAATAAGATCAATACTGCTTCAGGCAAACCTACCTGAATGCTTAGTTTTTCATTCAAAAGCTTTTGGTAAAACTTCAATCTTTCATTTCAATATGCAACTAAATGCGCATGTATTAGCATCATTGATTTTAATAATTTACTTGTTTTCTCTTTTAAAAGAATTTCATTAAAATGCAGACAGAAAATGCTTCAATAATTTATTTTGGTACACCAGCTAAACACATACACATGTGAATCACTAGTATCCAAATGTAAAGAAACGGTAACTGCAGTCCCTAAATGACTGCACATCATTTATGAAGAGTGTACTCAACTCCATTGCAGTATTGCACCTTTATCCCAGAGAAGAAGGGAGGAAGAGTATCCATTCCGGGTGAACCCCCAGAGCACAACCACCTTGAAAGAAAGGGAAAGCAAGACTGACCTTGAGGTTGAACACTAGCTGACGCAACTTTTGATTATACTTCTGAAAATCAGAGGAAAGTGCATCATGTGATGCCTTCTCAAGAGCAGTTACTGCAGGAACAGCAACATCTGGCCAGGGAAAAGACTTGCCACCCTGTCATGTACAGCAAATTAGAGTGCTGGGGTCACAAAATCTTTGAAAATTTCAAATTCCTATCCTTAATCTGCTCCTAATAAAGATACCAAAAAAGGAATTGGCTATATCATATGCCAAAGCTAAGTACACAACAAATTATGCACCTTCACACTATTTTCTTCAGATCCATTTGCAGCTCCATGGGACTTCTGCTCTTTTTTATGGTCACAGCCATCAGAACCACCTTTTAGTTTATCATCATCAAGGTTGCTGTTAGAAGAAATGCACATATACTGAATACACTGAAGAAGCCGCTCCAGCCATTTGTCTCGATGGGTATCACCAGTCAATGCATCAAACTTTAACAAGATGGCATAATACTCCGAGCCATTGCCTGTACAGCTTCCTGGTGTTTCAGCTTTAAAACTATCAGATCTGGTAGTTGCTTCTTCCTCCCTTGACACATCAAGAGGTGAAACAGTCTTTCTCCTCAGAGTTCGTTTTGACTTTGTTGGATCCTCCTGTTCAGGAGGAGGAGCGGCAGGAGCATCTTCAACTTCAATGTCAGGAAGGTCTCCCATCCGTGATAGAGTTTTCTGAACAAGAAGATCAATTTCGTGCTGCTTATTATCTTCATAATCCTTATCAGTAAGCTTCCAAAGCTTCCTCTCCACAGTGTCATACACTTTCCGGACAATGAAACCAGGATATTGTTTGCGATTTGGGAGCTGTTTGTGAACTGGGACAAAATGCACCACACACTTGTGCATGACAGACTCTGCTGGAACCTCATCACGATGAAAACTATAAAAAAGCTCCCTAGTATCACGTGACTGCCAGCTTCCACCACCTTTTCTCTCAGCCTCCTCTGGGCGATAAAACCACTGCCCAGTGACCATCATGCTGCCATCCTTAGTCTGAGAAATATCCTATCAACAGAATAACACTTCCATTGGACATGATGGAAAGTGACGACAGAAATATTGCATAATAAATACAGAATGAAAGCCAAAAACTCTGGATAAATTTACATGTTAAGAGTATTAATTATGATTACTGATAAGGAAACATTAAATTGGCCCAGCAGTGTGTACTTAGAAACTTTTACCAAAAAGACTTATGACATAATAAAATGCGAGAAAATGGGCGGTTACAGAATGGGATTTTCATTCAGTGTGGAGAAGTTTAGTTGCATCCTGGGAAGTGGAAAAACAAATGGAATCTAAATGATTAAATTGCAGAGGTATGCAACCCCCATCCCTTTTCCTACTAGTGGTTGGGGGTCTTCTCATAATCTTGAATGTAAATTTATTCCCATTTGAAAAATGACTGAACCCCCTAAGTTTATTGAGATTCATAATTTACCACTGTTTTATGCAAGGAAATATTTTAATATATCATTCATTTAAACCAATCACCCATTATTTAGTTGAGGGCTGTTCATCATTAGAATCAAACATTACTAAAGATGATTAATTTCAAACCAGCACAGAACCTGCACAGAAACTCAAGGAAATTTGCACGGCATTAACCACAAAAGAGTCTGATAATCAAAGTGCAAACCATGCACCATCAAAGAGAAAATACTGAATAAAAAGTGAAGGAGACAACCTTATGAAATTCAAATTAGAATATCTAGGCATGAGATGCATGTTTAGCAAATAGGACACAGAACACATAAGGAACTAAAATAATAAGAAATTCTATGCGTTACCTTAATAATTGCCACATAAGGTTTTTGCTCTTTATCTTCGGGAACTAGAAGGACAGGATCCTCCTGCAGAACAATCAGAGAAGAAATAAACAAATATCCACAGTAATGATCATATGAACAATTAGGGAAGAACAGTAAAAACAAATATAATTCCACGAAGCCCCTGAAAACCACTGCTCATTTACAGGCTAAGCATGGATAATACAACAGCTGGCAGCTTAAATTTTAAAATGTACTTCCTACAAAGGCCAAAAGCAACGAATCTAAACATATGCACAGTCTCAGATCCTCAAAAAAAAAATACTTTGAAGCAATAAATAAAAGATTCCATAACAAAGAAGAAATGAATAATGAATCTAAATTCCATCAATCATCATTTCAGTTCTTGTAATTCTGCATTTTCTCAGTAGCCACATTAAGCTTATCAGTATACTTCATAGCTCATTTTCCTTGCCAAATTTTGCTTAGCACACTTAATTCCATTATCTAATCAACTCAAACAATTTGGATTTACACTTCACTTGACCAGGTGTAGAACAACAATCAACAGATCCATAAAGTAAAGCACACAACAGCTCACTAAAATAAGAAAAAACAGACAGAAACTCAATCTAAGCTTAAATCACCATAAAGTTGCCGGCAGAACCCAAGGAAAACCTAAGCCAAATCCTCTCCAGAACTAAATCCAGCACCCTTCAACCACCAAAACTAATGTCAAAACACAAAAAAATAAAAAAATAAAACCAAAGTCAGAATTCAGCCAAACAAAACATACTTGAAACCCCCCATCAGACAATACCCCAAAAAACAAATGAAAAGCAAACACATTAAAAATCCCCTCATTAAACCTAAATTCACCATGCCTGCCACGTTCACAAGTTCAAATAACTTCCAGCAAACAACCAAAGCTCTTAAGAAGCTTAAGAATGAGAAGATTCATTCAATGAACAAATTCAACTGACAAAATTAGAGCGCAAAACCTAATATTTCTTCCCCAAAAAATGTAGCTAAATTGCAAAAAGAACCCTAATTGTACAAATTAAATTAAATGAAAAAAACTCACAAGTTCATATCTATTCCCATCAAACTCAAAAGCATCATAATGAGTTCTCCTCCCTCTCCCTTTCCCCGAAACCCTAGTCGAGTCCCCAAAGGGCTTCGCATCCTCCTGCGGCACCTCTTCCTCCGGATCCTCCTCGAGCTCTTCCTCTGCTTCATCCTCCGATTTCACTTCTCTCGCTTTCTTCCTGGGTCTTCCTCTCCCTCTCCTTGTCGTCACTACTTCCTCCTCCTCCTCCTCCTCCTCTTCATCTTCTTCTTCTTGAAGCTTCATTTTCTTCCTCTTCCTCTCACTGACGTTTGCAGGTCTTGTGGTCGTTGATGATGATCGCGCCTTTGGTGGCGCCTCGTCTTCTTCGTCGCTAGTGGAGACCTGAGCGAATCTTCGGTTTCCCATATCGGTTTTGATTTCTTCGGTGCCAGCGGCGGTGAGATTATGTTGCCAAGATGGAAGAAGGTGGATTCATTATATAGGACAATAGTAGAATACAGAAATGCCCTTATAAATTGAGCTGAACCACATCCATGCCATTGAGTTGAATTCTCTAGTGTCTTTTTTTTCTTTTTACGAAGAATTACGGTAATTATTAAGCGGAGCTTGTTTTTCTAACATGACTTGAAGAAGTTAGTCTCACAGTTTCAGCAAATACCATTTGCTAGTGATGATCAGTGTGAATTTCATGCGCTAGACGTTGTGAAAACTCTTTGATTCAGATGCATTGTTAGAAACTTAGGCGGCACACAAAAGGATTGGTAAAAAACTTCAGCACCGAATTGAAAACGCTTATTAGCATGAAAAGGTGGTTGTAATTTAGACCTTTCATGTTTATGATCTGTCCATGGCCCATGATCAGATTCATTTGACTCTACAGTGCACCAAGACGCAGCCAAAAATAAGTTGCAATGTTAGACCTGTGTAGACAGCATAATTTTGGAGCATAAAATGAAGTCAGGCAGCAAAGGTGGCAGAGAAAAAGATAGCAAAAAGATGAAAGCAAAACGAAAGGAAGCTTCACTTTCTGATAACCCCTTTGTGATCTTCGCATCTTAAACACGAGAATGCTTATCCTACTTGTATAAACATTGAACTGGTCAGATTAATAATGTTTCGACAACTCTATGCTTATCAATGCCAGTCATTACATTAGGATGATCGGAAATGCTAGTTAAAGTCCTTGTCGGTTATCTTCCACAGCTTTTGCTGTACGGCATCATAAACTTGCTGGTCAATAAAACCAGGATGTTTTCTGCAATCTGGAAGATGCTTGTTTACTGGGGCAAAATGCACCACACATTTGTGCATTACACATTTTGCTGGGACCTCAATATAATGGGTACTGTAGAACAGCTCCCTAGTGTCACGGATCTGCCAGCTTCCACCACCATGGTTCTCGGCCCCTTCAGGGCGATGTAACCACTGTCCAGTGACCATCACCATATATAGAATGACGAGTCTGCTGGTCTCAAAGGAAAGAGATGACACCGAAGTTCTTAGGATGTGTTTGGTTGGTGTCCTGGTACAGAAGGGACAAACACAGAAGGAATAGAAATGTATTTGGTTGGATGGATGGAGACCAAAGACATAAATGATGGAGACCAAAGACATAAATGAAATCTATCTCCGGGATAGTTTTTGGAGTGATTTTTTTTACTTCCAAAACAGGAGGTAAAAGGGGACATGTCTCTTCTATCTCCGTTGTCTTAGCTTCTTCTGTCATGATATAGTAACCAAATGCTAGTGCTAAGAATAAAATGAAAGCAATCTAAATTAATTCAATTGAACACGTTGAGGAAGAGTTTAGAACAGTTAACAATCAGGTGCATATCATTAAATAGAGACATCAGTAAAGGTGATCGACTTTTCCCCATCACTCCCCAATTCATTTGCCCCACACAAACTCCAAAAACTCAACAAAATCAATCAAATCGTTTGATCAATAACACAAACCAGACAATAGCTACCCAGAAAACAACGGCTAGAGTCCTCACAGCACAAGAATGAAAAACCAACTTTGAAAAGCTCCAAATTTTCATATCTTCCGCATTTTTTTTTCAGCAACCAACAAACCAAAGTCCCGGCTCCCTGCTAGTTTAATGACAAAATGGAAAGAAAAAAAACTAATGTTTAACACACGTTTCAAAAATACTATTGAAAAAATTTTAAAAAAATATATTTTTATTTTTTACTTCATCACCAAAAATTATTTTCATTTTTTTTTGAGTAATTAAATGAATCGTGCTATGATCACCAAAAAACGCCATGTTTTGGTAGAAGAGGCTTGAGGTGGTAGGGGTATATACATTTGTTATTTTACAAAATTGAGTCCACAATTTCTGACCACCTTCTTTTCTGGAACAAAGCTTGAAACTCTTCCTCTTTTTTCCATTCAGAAATGTTTACGACAGCTATAAAAAAAATGGCCATGAAAATATCAGCAGCAGTCTAAAATGCTAAAATGATTTTCCTAAACATTGGCTTTGTTAAACTTATAATGTTTCGACTCCTATCGTGTTCGTTTCTCCACAATTTCCTTCAGGCTTGTCCAAGCTTTTCTCTTTCTTTTACTTGACGTGCTGCTGACAGTTTTTTCTGCATCCATTGCAGCAGAGCTGCTTTCAGACAGCTCTGTACTTTTCGCTGATCTATTTCTCTTTCTCTTCTTTGCATCCAGCAGGGAAAACTCGCTGCTTGGTTGTGGAGTTTCTGGACTGTTTGTGACGCAAGTGCTCACCGATATTGCTGGTAATGCAGTCTCGTCAATCTTAATTATCCCATCTGCCTTAACTCTCGCAAATGGAGTTGCTGGACTGTTCATGATGGAAGTATCCACGGATATTGCAGGCAAAGCTGTATTGTCTGTCTTGATTATCTCATCTGTCTCAATCGTCGGAAATGGATTTGCTGGATTGTTCATGATGGAAGAATCCACAGGTATTGCAGGCAAAGTTGTCTCGTATATCTTAACTATCTCATCTTTGCTACCTGTGCCTTCCTCCGAGTTGGCAGACTTTTGAAGCATGGACTTGGCAGATTTTGATTTTGCAGCAGGCTTGGGCTTGGGTGGGCATATTTCCTTCATATGGACTTTAGGAGTTCCTCTTTTTAGGTTAAAATGTGAACAGTAGTGACATTTGTAGACCACGTTATTCTTCGTCGATGTATAAAACTTCTTGTCCCGATGCCTTGCCTTTGCTCGATTCTTTTCAATTCGTATTGTGCAGTTAAAGCCAGGCTGAAGAATTATCTCACACCTGCAAAACAAAGGATTCCCAATTTAGGCAGAAAATTCTTACTGACCATAACAAAATTGAATTTCAACCACAAAAACAAAAGGAATGAAGCTAAGAATGGGGTCGCAACAGTGATCTCCCAGTCAGCAAATGTTCATACAAGCCCTTCTTCATCAGTGACAGCACATAAAGATTAACCATTCAAGTAGAATGCCATTTCCACACAAGTAGAAATTCAAATTAGACGCAAACAAATAATGCTGCGAGCAAAGAGGATGTTGACATGTGCCCATTGTACTTCGTCACATTTTGTTTGGATTGCCCTTACCTTGCTTCCCAATCACAAGCTCAATCTATTCATTTTCGCTCACAGCTTTCTAATGCTAGTAAAAACACCTAGATGGCTAGTGACTATTTCATGCAGATCAAACACTTGAATGATGATCTAGCTCTTGTTCATCAGCCCTTGACATATGATGATATTATCACATATATTCTTGTTGTTCTTGGACCTGAATATTACTCCCTAGTCACCACAGTATCTACTCATGATATTAGAAGAGGTCTGCCCAAAGTTGTTCACTTGTGAGGCTCATACTGAGCACCACACTCAAACAGTTTCTTTAGCAACTGCTCGGCCAATGTAGCTACCAAAACTCCAACCTGCAACAGATCTCATGGACATGGTTTCCCCACTATCCTAGGAAGCGGGTGTGCTTGTGGATCAAGCCAAGGTAATTCTACCTTTCGTATACTATCTAATCCTAATTTGTGGATGCCCCCCCCCCCCCCCCCCCCCCCCCCACTACAAACATTATGATCCTCATTTTCTGCCGCCACCAAAATGCTCAAGCTAATCTCCTCACTGGTCAAAATCAACAAGAATCTGATCCAAAGTGGCATGCTGATGCTGGAGTGACTCACCATCCAACAAATAATCTGAACAATCTCGATCTCTATACCAATGAGTATGTTGGTACAAATCAAATCCACGTTGGTGATGGAACAAGTTTGACTATAATTCACACCAGCATTGCTTCTCTCCTGACACCTTTACAATCTTTTTTTCTTAATCAAATTCTTGTTGTTGCATAAATTACAAAAAACCTAGTATATGTTCAAAATTTGTTATGAATAATTGTGTTTATTTTGAATTTCACAATTCTTTTAATTTTATCTAGGGTTACTCGGGGAAAACTTTGTATTAAGGTATAAGAGATTAGCCAATTTCTATACTAATAATAATAAACCGGATATATAGTTAATAGCTGGTTTGGTTGTTAAGCAAGAAATAAACCAGTATAAAGGGAGAAATGCAAGATATTTGTAGATCAAGAAATGAAATTAGCCAATTTCTATAATGATAATTGTTGTTGTTGTTGTTGTTGTTCAAGGACTTGAGTTTGTCCTTGACAAATTGGTATAAGAGATGGTTCTACTCTAAGAAACTCAATCTTTCATCATTCAATAGGAAAAATGAAGGTGGAAAATATAGGTTGGGAGCACTAGAAGAGCACAATTGTAGAACTAGTGAGGAAATACAAGAAATTCATTAGGAATTGCAAGATATCAAAACTAACATTCATAAATTTTGGGGAGGAGAAAAACAAGAAGGGTGATCAATTGAATATACAGATGGAAAATGTGATAGCTACTCTCAATACTCTTGTGGCTTGTAGAGAATGTGACAGAGAACAAAACGATTAATTTAAAGTTGAAGGCGACAATCTACCACAAAGAAGTTGTAGTTGTGGGGAGATGTTTGGGCAACAAGAAAATCACAAAAGAGGTTACAATGTAGCATTGTCAAGGGTAGAACTGACTTTTTTTAGTGATGGCAATACAGGGGGTTGGATAAAGAAATGTAGAAAATTCTTAAAAATGTATTTTGTGCTTGTACACCAGTGGGTATAGATTGCTTATCTTTACATGGAAGGAAAACTTGAGATTTGGTGTGAAGGGTTCTTGTTAGGAAATGCTTATCTCACTAATTGGGAGGATTTCTTAAAGGCACTTTGCTTGAGATTTGGAAGTTGCGGTGATGTTATTAAAGAGTTTAGTAGGCTAGAACAAGAAGAGAGTGGAAGAATGTTAGGAAAGATTGGAGGAGCTGAAATCTTTAATGACTACTCTCAATCCTTCCTTGCCTGAATCATATTACATATTCAGTTTCATTAGTGGCCTTAAGAACATTAAATTGATGTTGAAGATCCTACAGCCTTCATCCTTAATGCAAGCTTTTGATCAAACAAAGTGGCAAAAATAGTCTATTGTTGCAGCGGCTAGAAGAAAAGGGATGGCTTTCACAAGTTATTCTTCATTCAACAATGGAAAGGTGGGCAGGAGGTAATCCATTCCATAATCCCCCGAACCAATTTAGAACTAATATGCAACAAGGATCAAAACAGTATTCAGAAATATTGTATGAACAGAGAAGAAAATTGGGTGTTTAAAATGTGGTGAAAATTTTGTGTCTAGACATAAATTTAGAAAGGAATTCACAAGAAAGAAGGTCTAGAGAATGACAGAGAAGGATTTGTGGATGTGGATGAGGGTATTAAAAATGGTGCTCCTTCAGAAGAAGGCAAAATAGATGAATATGGCATGTCATTAAATGCATTAGCTTAAACATGTGCACATAACAAAATTAGAATTAGAGAGCTGCCGAGGAAAAGAAATCATTATCTTGATTGACAGCGGTAACACACATAGTTTTATAGATGAGAAGGTGGTTAAAAAGCTGTGACTGTGAATACTATTGTATTGACAGTAACAGTAGCTGATGGCAATGCATGAAATGTGATGCTCTGAGTCCTTAATTTAAGTGGTTCATGCAGGGGCATGAATTCCAAAGCTAATCTGAGATTACTAAAGCTTGGAAAATGTGATATGGTGATAGGTGTTGTTTGGTTGAGAGTTTACTCACCAATCCTATTTGACTTTATGAAAATGAAAATTTCTTTTAAGAAAGATGGGAGGATGATAAAATTAAAAGGGATTGTGGAAGAACCTAGTTTATAGAAGGTGTTAGATGTGGAGATTCAGAGGAGTTTGAAAGAGACAGTTTGTAGCTTTATTAGCCAGTTTTTCTTACTGGGGGCATGTGAGGAATTGAAGCAGAATACACAGTTGTAGAAGTGGAAATCTTATTGGATGAATATCAGGAAGCGTTTGAGGAGCCAAGGAATCTTCCTCCTGCAAGACAGATGGAACATAGAATTCCACTAGTGCAGGAACAAAGCTAGTTAACATATGACCTTATAAGAGTTCCTTCATGCATAAAGAGGAGATTGGGAAAATAGTGAAGCAAATGTTGAATAATGGTATCATCCAACCCAGTTGTAGTTGCTTTGCTTCCCCAGAATTGTTAGTCAAAAAGGACAACACCTGGAGATTTTGTAGCTTAATGATCTAACCATAAAGTAATGAGATTAGCCAGTTTAATCAGTTATGCTAGGATATGTGTGTGTGTGTGTGTGTGTGTGTGGAACTTAGCTGTACAATTGTAAAGTGAAGATTAGAACTTTCAAATCTCTATTCTTTCTCAGACTACACACAAAGCAATGGCAACAATAAGCACCGTAAAATCATAATGCTCCGTCACTCTAGTCTGAAACGAGTGAAAAAACCCGTTCTCAAGCATAATTCGTATTCAAATGTTTGCACCATGACTTGAAACTAATAATATTTCACAATCTATTCGCCAAGAGAGAAAAAGGACTGTATCTAATGCCAGCAATGTGCTTAAGATCAAGCCAACATACGAATTCACCGATAAACTCAAAATCGACCATTCAAACAAGAACAGTGTCATTGAATTGAACCCATAAGAAACAGACCATCATATATAAGAGATCCAGAAAGTGTATTGCCAGTATAAGTTTAAGCTCAAACGTTTGAACTAACCTCTGGCACTGAAACAGAGCATAAGGGTCAAGTGGAACACCCAAAACCTCTGCAGATGACGCAAATTGACGCCCGAAAAAGGCAGCAAGAGACGGGGTAGATGCTTCTTCACTAGCCCATGATGCAAGATTCTGCAAGTGTTCAAGTTTCAGTAATGACTTAGGGTTGTGATTTCCGCTTTTTGTGTTCAGTACGAATGACTTGTTAGACGCTGTTAGCGTGTTCGGTGGTGGTTTTTTGCTGCCGCCTCCTCCTCTTCTCTTTCCCATGGATTTATTTCGTTTAGAAATTTTAACGAATAGTTGGTAGAAGAAAACGGAGGGTACGCATTTGAGATTCTGGAAGGCAGGAAGGAAGGTTGATGACGGCGTCGTGTGATGATAAAAAAAAAAAAAAAAAAAAAAATACTGTTCAAAGTTCAAACAAGGAAAACGGTTAGCTGCGCTAGTGCTACCCTGTTGTCCGTGACGGGTCGGATTCTCTTAGAGCCCGGTTTGGTATATGACGTGGCAAAGATGGATCTTCTAGAAGATCAACCGGTGGAGGGATCAGCGTGATTCGAGAGAGCAGATTGAGTCGTTTGATATTGTGATGTATTTAAATAATAGTTTTTAAATTGTTAAATTTATTTTTAATATTATCAAACAACTTCAAAATATAAAAAAAATCAAGACTATTATTAAAATACAATATATTTATCAGCATCTTCCACTTGCGTGTACCTCCTCACATTTAACAGTTTCTTTTTAAAGAAAAAACATTTTATATAATCTTTACACGCTTGTATTTTTCTCAAAAAAATTAAAAAAAAGACTCAAGTAAATTCAACGAACTAATTAGTCATTTAATCAAAGGGATGAGATTCTTTTGTAAACAGTCTTCCTCCATTGGGAGACATAACTAGCGTGTAAAGCAGGTAGGTTATTGAAAAAGTAATGAGGAGCTTAATTTTGATTTTGGGTGCGGGGATGAATTCTAAACGTCTACGTGTCATCATCATATCATGACAGGCCGTAACAAAAGGGGGGGATTTTCCCTGGTGGCTGATATTTCCGTTTGGGTAGTACTGGGCTGGATTGTCACTTCAAGATAGACTTGGATGTTTTTCTGTCATCGCGTGAGGTTTAGAGTTCAAAACTAATTTGAGTTGCGACTTGGAGTATTTGACCGACGTTATTGGTTCAATGTGAGAGCAAATGCCCTTTGAGAGCGGAGGGGCCCATGAGGAGGTGTCCATTTTAACGGTCCGTGGAAGCCAATCAAGTAGCAGGTGAGGTGTCCATTTTAATGGTCCAGGGAAGCCTATCAGGTAGCCAGTCATCCTTGTCCGAAATAAATTCCACCAGTCATGCTTCATAGTATAGAAAATGACTTCGATTCACTAAACTAGAAAAACACGAAATAATTTTCAGAATAGTTCTAATCATTTTAATGTTGAATGTGAAGAAATAAAAAAAATAACAATTAAAAAAATGAAATTGAATTGGTTGGGTTAACCCTGTAAATCTGTGACATAAATAGTAAAACTTGATTGATCATATAGAAAGAAAATCATTCGAGTTTCAATCTTTAATAATTATATTTTAAATTATATATATATATATATATAATGAATAATAATATTTTGTGAGGTGGTGCACAATAAACACACCATGTCTTTTATAGATTTTTTTTGTGTGGATAATAATGTGTGAACATGTACGTGTGTTATAACCTTAATAATTTAATAATATTGATTAATAATATTTTTTTATTTAACCTTTTTTAAGATATAAATAATATCTTGATTAAATAATATTTCATAGATATAGAAATTTACATGTATATATATATATATTAACGATCAAGATGTTTTCAAACTAATATGTGTGTAAACTGGCTTGTATTCAACTCAAAACATGGTAATTTGTTTTTTTTTTATTCAACCGAGATTTCAACAGAATTTCCTCTTAATTTAAAAATTCCAAGTTATCAAGTTGTTACACATTCTTTAATTTCAAATCCTCATCCAGTATTTACCCAAATTTTAATTCCATCGATTCATAAATTAATGTAACACGGTGTACTTGTTATAATTTAATTTTTTTATATTAATATATAAAAATGATTTAAAAATATCAAAAAAAAATCAAAAATATTTGTAAAATATAACACCAAACAGTATACAAATAAGAAAGAATGTGCGGCCACCCTACATGGCCACGTGGTTGAATGATATCCTTCACTGGAGATTTTTAGGCCGAGAAGTCAACTCAATCTGTAGTCCCCGTGACCAGATAAATTTCATATTAAAAATAATAGAGAATTAAAGTAAACGGGTTGTGTTTTATTTTTTATTTTGTTTTTCGAATAAAATATATTAGCAAATAAATGGTTATCTTATCGTCACGTCCTTACATTAAAAATATATTTTTTTAAAGCATCAATTTCTATATTTTAAACCAAAAAAAAAAAACATAATTAATGTTAGGTATTGATGGCAACTTTCCTGTCGGGAAAAAGCTTCAATAAACGTCATGCGAAAAACGGATCTACAGCGAGGTTTCAAATCAAGAGCTCATTAAATTAATTGTTATTTTTTACATTAATTAAACACCACATGAACACAAGGGCACGTGAAATGCCTTCACATTAATTATTAATTAAAGGAGACTCGTATGTTTGAGCATTTACTTTGGAAGTTGCTTTTAATCATGATGATTATAGATAAACCAAATATAAATTAAAAATTAATTTTCTTAGCATAATTGAATCCTCGTGTTCATGAAAAGAAATCTCTAGCGCTTTTCTCTTCCACGTAACAAGCATTTGTATGCTTTAATTATTTATATTTTTTGTGCGTTGTAATTGTGATTTTAAAATATTATAAATTATATATTAATTAAATTCATGCAAAATTGTCATATATTAATTAATTAATTAATTACACACTTTTAAAATTATGGTCAAGACATAGCATAAACATACTGCACCAAATAAAAAAATATAATTTTGATATCTGATTTCCGGGTTTTTGTTTTTTTTAAAAAAAAAAACAATTCACATTACATTAATTAGAAATGAAATACGGATAAGGTTGATGGATATAAGTAAATATAAATTATCTGTACATCATGTGTATCAAGGGCTTTACCTACTTATTGTAATCATGTCCTATCGTAAGCACACGACAGATAAAGCATATGCTTTTATATTTATATTTTTATTTAACTTAATTTTTGTTTTTAGTTATATAAAATCATAATAAGAGAAGGTCAGGACTTAAAACTGACACGTGCACAGCAAACCGGCCCCTTTTGCCGGCTTGACCGGTCTCCTTGTAAACAAGCAAGCCAGGAGGTAATTATAAGCCACAGAAAACCACCACCTTTCCTTCATCAACAAACAAACGCGCACACATTCACAAATCCCTTCCTTCCTCGAAGAATCTCCCCTCTCCCCTCTCCCTTTCCCTCTCCTTGCTCACCCGTAAAATCTTTAATCAACGGTTACCTACCCCCAGGTTCTTCATTCCCTCTTTTTTTCCACTCTAAAATTGGTAGAAGTTTTCTTAAATTAGAGGTCTTTTTTAGTTGTTGTATATTTGCGTTGTTTTAGCTTTCTGGGGTTCAGTTTTTATAGGTTTTATAGCTGTTTATGTTTTTTTTTTTGAGGTTTTAGATTGTTGGGATTAATGGGTTATGCTTCGTTTGGCTTTTTAAGGAAGCAAGCTGGGTTCTTTTTAGAGTAAGAAAGCCTTGCTTTATTCTTGTCTCTTTTAAAGGTTTTAGAGAATATTATTATAAGACCCTGTATAGCTTTCTATCGAAAAGTTTAGGTATTGATTTAGGGGAAGTTAAGTTAGATTCGTGTTGGAATTTGTTGGCGGGTTTGGCTATTCTGAGAACCAGTAAACATGGCGGATTCGATTGCTGCAACATCTCTTATTGGGTATAGGCCACTCGGTGGGGGATTGTCTGTTAAGGATGGTTCTTACAGGAGGAAATCTTTGAGTAGTTATTGGCGTCCTGTAAATGAATTTGTGGGAAAAAAGATTCTTTATACATCTCCTATGTTGCCAAGATTGAAAATTGATAGGTTAGTTAATGCCTCGATCAAGGCTCTGGCAACGGAGCTTACAAAAGAGGCATACTCATTCAGAGAGGAAGAGAGAGTGCCACGGACTTGGAATTACCGAGTTGATACTGGTGTTGCTAGAAAACCAGGTTTGTGGCCACCAGAGAATAGAGCGGACAATCCTTCGTTGCATAACCCCTTGATTCGACAAGAAAGGATGGGTTGTGGTTGGTTAGGTGCTATATTTGAGTGGGAAGGTGTGATAATTGAGGATAATCCTGATCTTGAGAGGCAAGCCTGGCTTTCTCTTTCCCGAGAAGAAGGGAAACCTGCTCCTCCAGCTTTTATTTTGAGAAGAGTAGAGGGGATGAAGAATGAGCAAGTGATATCTGAAGTATTGTGTTGGTCGAGAGACCCAGCAGATACCAAAAGAATGGCTACGAGGAAGGAAGAAATCCACCAATCTCTGCAAGGTGGGATATATAGATTACGAACCGGTTCAAAGGAGTTTGTGAATATTTTGATGCGCTATAACATACCAATGGCATTGGTTTCCACACGTCCAAGAAAGACTCTCGAGAAAGCAATTAGAACCATTGGGATAGAAGGGTATTTCACTGCTATTGTAGCAGCAGAAGATGTTCACAGGGGGAAGCCGGATCCGGAGATGTTTATTTATGCAGCCCAGCTTCTAAACTTTATACCACAACGCTGTATTGTGTTTGGGAACTCTAATCAGGCCGTAGAGGCTGCCCATGATGCTTTTATGAAGTGTGTAGCTGTTGCTAGCAAGCATCCTGTGTATGAGCTTGGTGCTGCAGACCTGGCGGTGAGGAAACTAAATGAACTTTCTATTGTTGACCTGAAGAATCTTGCTGGTATTGAATCACCAGAATTTGGGCCTCCTGAGCCGGAGCCGGAGCTGGATCTGGAGGAGGATAATGGTCGATCTACCACAGTGGGAGTTGATGATATTTTCTGGTAACTCTTGTGAAATTGTACAGTTTACTTTGTGCTTCATCAAATTCTTGTTGAAAATAGTTACATCTTGCACCTCTCACAGAATCATTGCCGTGTATAAGATATAAAAAGGATTAAAAAGTAGAAAGGGGAAATAGAAGAAAAACAAGGGGGGGCATTCTGCATTGGGACTAGCATTACTTTATGATGTATGTATCCGTAACTGGTATATAATCCTGTTTCAGCAATTTGTTTGTGTTGCTTCCCCGATTTCTGTGTGAACTTTAGAATTGTTTCAACTGTACGTGTAAAAATCGTGCACAACATTACTCGATGTGGTCTCTGTTTTTCATGCTGCTCACCACACTTCTTCAGCATAAGTGCTTAATTAGTGATTTAGATGATTAGGTTAAGACTCACGAGTCCCCAAGGGAAGGGTCGTGATGGCAAAAAGGTTGTAATCTTCACAACAGGTCTTGAGTTCGAGTTAGAACGTGTATTTTTGTAAGAGCCTGGAACAACCGGGATTTTTCTTGCTCAGAGCCCAAAAAGTATGCTTTCTGAGGTTAGGTTTCCTTTTATTAAAAACATTAAAAAAAATTAAGACTCACGAGCTAGTTGTAACGCATTGTATGTTTCCTTGGAGGTTGGAGTGGTTTCATTGGTTTCTCAAAGGTTTGGAATGTTTGCCTGAGCAGTTTGGCATCTGTAATTCCATTGCTTGCTTCCCTCCAAGGGACCAATTATTTGACTTCTACAATTATCAGATCCCTCCATGTAAGATTTTTAACAACAACACTCAATTCAGTTGTTGTTGGAGAATGAACTAGCCTTTGTGGCCAGAGTGGCCCCTTTCGTTAAGTTCTCGACTATTCTCTTGTAAAATTTGCTCGAAAGTTGAGAGCTGCTTCGTGTTGGTTTCTCAGGGCCGGGGACCGGTGTGTTGTTCCGTCCGTTCTCACAATACGGTACTGAGTTTCTTCCCAGCTTCTTTTGAGTTCTGATCCAAAGGGACCGATGACCAGGATGTTGACGAGTCTACGTTGACATTCCAGGAGGAGACTGGAAAATGATTTTTAAATTCATGATTCTTCTGATTATGAGAACTCTCTCGATCTGACTCATCACCAACTGCCTGATTGTTGTCTTGTAAGATAAGGTGGAATCCAAGTTGGTGCCCAGCCTGGAAACGTATGCCACCAGATTGTCACAAGCACACAGCAGCAAAACTTAAAAACTTCTCCTAGCACCATAAAAAGAAAAGAACAGAAAAAGGGACGAAAGCAGGGGAATGTGCAATCCTTTTATTGCATTCTCAAATTATTTTGATGGGTTAGATGTCAAAAATATTTTTTAAAATAATAATAATAATAATAATAATAATAATAATAATAAATTATTTTAATATATTTATAAATGAAAAATATTTTGATAATCAACTCCAAACTCCCTCTTAATCACTCTAAATGATCGCTTTCATTTAAAATTATTTTAGGTTATTATGAGACTACTTTCAAATGCATATAAAATGTATTTTTTTGTTTTCATTGAATATGGCATAATCAATAACTTAGCTCAAGAGATCCATACCACAACCGAGGGAGAGGAAACCTGAAGCTACAGCAAGAGCTGTGATAAAATAAATCAACAAGGCAACAGCCGAAGACTTTAAAGCCCAATGCGTCTGGTGGGTCCAAATTTTAAATCAGCCAAGATATCTGAAGAATTTAATATGTATTTGAAATGAAGAACGTGAGTTCTGGAATAAAAGATGATTGCTGAAATCACAGCAAGTTATATTATTTTTGTCATAAAGCTTGATGTAGATACAGTAGAGTTTATATACAATGGAAGATGGAAGCTAAGCTGCAAAATGGACAATAACGGGAATAATCCCGTTATGTAATAAATGCTAGATATTGAGAAGCACAATAGTAATTGCTTGTGCACAGTATTCTATTTTGGTAATTAAGAGCACTGACTGTAATTAAGAGCATTGTCTTCAACACTCCCCCTCAAGCTGGATCAAGAGGGTTTATAGATCCAAGCTTGCATAATAGACGATGAAACTGGGATGATGGCACGGCTTTGGTAAACACATTGGCAAGATTGCGGTCCATTGAATTTAACATCCAAGACATCACCATTTGATCTTTGGCTAGCCACTGTTCAAATTCAGGGGAGTTGCTGTCAGGGGCTGGTTCTTTGCCGTTGATGAATCCAAGCCGTGATCGGCCTCCAAGAGCACTGGTCACTGCTCTTGACCACGGTAAGTAGTTAAACTCATTGAGCAATACTGTAGTCATTTTCTGAGATGGATTAGCATCACTGTCGATGCTTGTGTAATTGACAGCTACTCCTTTTTGTTTGTTTGTTGATTCTTGTGAATCCATGTGTAACAGACAGCAATAAACAAAAAAAAATTACAGAGCAAGGCTGTAGGATCACAGATCTGATACCATGAAGAATTTAATATGTATTTGAAATGAAGAACGTGAGTTCTGGAATAAAAGATGATTGCTGAAATCACAGCAAGTTATATTATTTTTGTCATAAAGCTTGATGTAGATACAGTAGAGTTTATATACAATGGAAGATGGAAGCTAAGCTGCAAAATGGACAATAACGGGAATAATCCCGTTATGTAGGGGTGAGCAAACCGAACTGAATAACCGAGAAAACCGGAAAAAAAACCGAACCGAAAAAACAAACCGATTAAACCGAGTACAAAATTATAAAAAACGGTTCGGTTCGGTATCGGTTTTGTACGGACAAAACCGATTAACCCGAACCGAACCGGTTCGGTTCGGTATCGGTTTTGTACGGACAAAACCGATTAACCCGAACCGAACCGGTTCGGTTCGGTTTGAAGTGTTAATATAAATACAAACTTAAGAAACCCTAAAGTAAAAACGCCTCTCTCCTCTCGCCTCCCTCTGACTCTGCAACTAAACTTCGGTTCCTAAACCTCTCGCCTCTCTACCTTAGCAAGCAAAGCAGCCTCGCCTCTCTGTCTCTGCATCTTAAAAGTTAAATCTCCCTCCCTCTCGCCTCCCTCTGCATCTTAAATCTCCCTCCTTCTCGCCTCTCATTTCTCGGCCTCTCCCACTCTCTCGCTCTGGGTTTTAAGTTTTCACTTTGGTTTTTACATCCATTCAAGCCCCTCAAATTCTTCTCTCGCTGGATTCAAGCTCCATTTTCTCTCCTGTATACCTGTATCTCCCCAATCTAGATAAAAACCCTCCTAGATTCTCCTAAAGTTAACATCTTTCAACTCACATTTCGTTTGCTTGTTAGCTGTAAAAAGCAGCTCACGACCTCAGAACCAAAAACAGGACAAGTGATCTGACAAAGCAAGAGAGGTGAGAGAAGAAGAAAAAAGACAAGAAACCATGAAATTGAATGCCCAGAAAGATCCAGATAAGATAAACCCAAATTCGGTTTTATGAATTTTTTAACCAAAAAAACTAGACCAGACCGAACCGAAAGTGGTCAGTTTTGAATAGATCCGGTTCGGTTTCGGTTTGAAATTTTTTTTAAAAAAATCGGTTTGGTTATTTTTTTGATAAAAAACCGAACCAAACCGAAAATGTTCATCCCTACCGTTATGTAATAAATGCTAGATATTGAGAAGCACAATAGTAATTGGTTGTGCATAGTATTCTATTTTGGTAATTAAGAGCACTGTCTGTAATTAAGAGCACTGTCTTCAGCAATATCTAAAATTTATGATTCATAAAAATAAAAGGAAAACACTTTAAGCTATCTCTTAGTAAATTAAATAAATAAAATAAAATTTTATTTTACAAGCGGATAATTGAATGAGAACCAAAGCATTTTATCGACACTTCAAGATCTCATACGCCGACAAAAAAAGGAAAACACCTGGATGAACCATGTCCTGTTGTTTTCCGAGAATACAGTGTTTCATTGATAGCTTTAGGTTCTTGTTATTAGGAGATAAAGAGGTTGAAAATCTTGATTAATTTTTCTGGAAGTTTCTGATATATATATATACTAGCAAATTGCCCGCGCGTTGCCGCGGGTTTTTTTTTTGTATATAATTTACAATTTTGAGTTGAGTTTGTAACGTAAGCATAGATTACATCTTTTATAATATAGGTATTGCGTCATAAACGATCACAGAAGAGCGCACACTAACATTGGAAAAAAGAGCAAAATATTTGAATAAGAAAAAAACAAACTTACTTAAATCATTATTGTGCAGATAATAAAAGTATAAAAATCAATTAATAGAAAGAGCAAAAAAGAGAAAACAAAAGGGAAAAGGAAGTAATATTAATTTAAAATATTATAACAATAGGAACATCGGAGTCTTAACATTTAAAATTACTATTGCCGCTAGAATAAAAACAACAAAAATTATTAAATTATACCGAGGGGAAAAAATAAAAAGCATGAAAAAAACAGCAAGCAAGAAAAACCAATTAAAAAATAATTATTATTATCATTATTATTATTATTATTATTATGAAAGAATAAATAATTACTATCATTATAATAATAGAATACATAATAACTATTATTATAATATTAATAATAATCACTATTATTATTATTATTATAATTATTATTATTATGTTAATAATGAAAGAAACAAAAATAAATGAAAGACTAAAAACATCCTATAAACTTTAACAAAAGATTTAAAAAAAAAAATTATTGCTATTACTGTAAAAAAAAAAATATGAAATTATCTGGAGGGAAAAAGAACATTAAAGAAATAGCAAGCACGCAAAACAATTTAATTATTATTATTATTATTATTATTATTATTATTATTATTATTATTATTATTATTATGTTAATAATGAAAGGAAAAAAACAATGAAAGACTAAAAACATGCAAGAAATATTAACAAAAGAAAAAAAAATTATTATTATTGCTATAACCGGAAAAAAAAACTTATTATCAAATTATCGGGAGAAAGGAAAAAAACAGAGAAGCGTAAGAACAAAAAATAATTAAGTCATTATTATTATTATTATTATTATTATTACTATTATTATTATTATTATTACCATTATTATTATTATTGTGTTAAATACATTTTTATATATACATGGACAAAAGTAGGGATTATTTTAGAAATATAAAAAAATTAAAGTATAAGGACTTAAATGAAAATCAAATATAATGGGCTGAAATTAAAAAATTAAAAGTCAAAGGGCTGAAATGCAAATTACATTTATTCTAAATTGAAATCAGAGGACAAAATTGAAACAATCGGAACTTTTGTACCGAATTGATTGAGTTATATACAGCCAACCCGAAAATTGAAAGTAGAAGGACCGAAGTGCAACTTTGCCATTCCAGAGAGAGAGAAACGTTGCCGGCGGCTTGAACCGGCCCCCGCCGCGTCTTCGGGCATGTGGTTGTGACACGCACCACCGCGGGAGGACGACCGGGCGGAGGCGCATCGTTCTGTCTGCCGGGATCCAATTTTCCGCCACCGGAGGAGGCCGCACGCGCCGCCTGAACAGGGCGTGAGACGGGAAACCGTCTGGCGCGTGCGCCTCACGCCCCCAGAAACGCCGATTAAATAATTTGAAAAATAGGGACAATTACCGTTCCACCCCTGCACCCAATTCATGGTTTTTGTCTTATTAGGGGCTAAAACCGTATTTAGCCATTTCCGAAAATAATAAAAAATTAGAAAGTTGCGGCGGACCGGACCGGACCGGGCCGGTCCGACCGCGTGCAATTACGCCGGTGCCCCTCACCCGGACGCCTGTGTTTTGTCCTATTACCAGGGACGAAACCGTCAATACACTGTTCACAAATGAATATTTTAAAAAAAAAATAAAAAATTAAAAGGAAAAACCGATTTTATCCCCGCCTGCCAGCCCCTTCTCGCCGCGCGCCCGAGGGCCATTTTCGGGCGTGCACTGTTAAAAGAACAGTGAAATGTGAGTGTGTGCACAGTGCAACTTCCCATGGCTTTTATTTGTTTTGTAATATATATATAGAGAGAGAGAGAGAGAGAGTTTCTAAATTCTAACAAGAAGGATAGTTTGGAGTGTAGTGGCAGTTGAACAATTCGTTTCCCAGCCAGGAAAGTTTCAAGTAGGAAACACTTTTTTTGTGTGTCGTTGGTTCAGTGTAAGCCGCCAGGTTGAGTGGACAGCTAATCGATCCCAGGCAATGTGACCCAGAAACGTGTCCGTATTTACTATTGATTATCTTAAATTATTTAAAAAAATATATATTTTTGAATTGTCGTTTAACCAAAGTAGTCAAATCCGTTCCGTTCCAGCCGGAACATGCCATTCCCTTCATAAATCGGGACAAAACGGCGTTGTTTTTGTCCCGGTTTTAATTCCGGCCTGTTCCGAAAATTCCGCCCAAATTCCGGCCGGAACACCTCGGTTCCGTTCCGGGTTCATAAAAAAAAAAATCAAAGGGAAGTAGACGAAGAGATTCACAGGACAAATCATTTAGCGTGAGACTGGTTTCTTTGGGTCGTAAGAAACCAGAACTTTGTTCTTGTACTCCAGCAGAATTTCACCATTTTTCAAAACACACAGAGCTCGAACAACCCTTCTATTGGAAGCATTCTTCCAGATTCAGAGGCCGGTCCAGATTTTGCTTCAAACCCTTTGGTAGACAAGATGGGTGCAGGATGAACAAATTCAAAAATGGATACATGGGGTTCACTCGGATTATTAGTGATGTGAAGGCCTTTCTGGAAGAAGATATGGTTGTGGGCGCCATGGATGGACAAGGGAGGAAGAGCCTTGAAAACAAGTTATTTTCATTTGAGCTCGTGGTTGGAATTTTCAAGATTCATTTCCTGAGGTGTCCATGTTCTGCTGTTTTTCAGACACATTGACTGCAAATTGTTCTGATCGATGAAGCATTTTCCCAGTGAAAGAAAGAGATAAGATATGCAAGTGGGAGTGCTATCGACAAACACGTTTTTTATTTTTTAAACAATCAAGATATTATTTTTATATTAATGATGTAGAAGATGTTTGATTTATATTTCTTTTATTTTAGAATATTTTACTTTCATAATATTTTGAAATTTTAGAGATGTTTCTAATTTTAAGATTATATTTTTTTGACTTTGTGTTTGTATTGTATAATTTAAAGTTCATTTATCTTGAATTTAAACTATACTTGTTAAATTAATATTTTATTTTTTCATATATATAATTATTTAAATATGAACAGTACAAAACCGGAACGGCACGCCAGAATGCACCGAAACTGGAATGTTCCGTTCCAAACAAAAAACCGGAACAGCGCCCGGAACGGATTTGACTACTTTGCGTTTAACGTGAAAATAAACAGGCTTCTCAGTGATATTTAACATAAAAAAACTGAGAGAAATTATGGTAAATTATATTTATTAAAAAAATAATATTGATGCGTACTCTTGCACTCGTCAGCGTGTAGATAATCCTTGCACCCTTCCACCAACGAGTGAGAGGTTGTCTAACCATCAAATGCCACATTCCGAGATGACTTTTGAAAGGTTTTAGCGTTTCTTGCTCGAGAAATGATGTGAGCACCGCCATTCATGACGGTTTGGCACCGGCAAACCATTTTTTCTCTCTTTATCTCTCCACTTAAATTTTCATGTCGACCCCTTAAAAATCAATGACGACCCTTTTGTTTGTTTGTTCTTCAAATTTGATCTATTTTCTTATAATGATTTTTTATTTTATTTTGGATAGTTTATAAAATTGGTGTGTCTTTTTAATTTCACCAATCTTGGATTTTTTTATCTTTCAAAACTGATCATTATTCCTTTTATTCTTTTATTTTTCCAATTGATTTTTTAAATTGATTTCACTGTCTATTGTTTTTTCTTCCAATCAAATTTAATTCGTGTTCTTTCAATTGCTTATCTTTTGGCCTTGACAAGTTTTTATTTGAGATTATTTTTTTAAATTGGTTTTGTTTTATGATTGTAATCTTTCTTTTTTTTTTTTTTTGCTTTGATGAGTTTTAAAAATTGATATTTTTAAATTGACTCATAATAAACTTCTTGATTGAAACTATATCTAATGTTTTAAGGGTTGTGGGTTTTTAAAATTTGATCAAGTTTAAGATGTTTGTTTGAGTTCGCTTGGTTTTTACATATGCCTTTTGATTTCAGCCATGTGAATTTTTCAATCTTTAAAATTTTATTCTTGTTATTTTAATTGCTATTTATTTATTTGAGATCATTTTTCTTATTTTTTTCATCATGTTGCATCCTTATTTTTTTTATCAATACTTTTTTTTCGATCTCGTCATTTTAAAATAAAGTGTTTGAGAGTTAGATTTCTTGATTGAATCCATATCAAGTATTTCATGAGATACGACTTTTAGAGATTAGACCAGAATTAGAACACCAGAGATGTCAATCACGTTCCATTTTGGCTGAAGCGGTCGACATGTTCTGTACCACTTAAAAAAAAGACAAAACAACAATGTTTTTCTCTTGGGTTAAATTCCGGTCAATTCTGTATTTTTTGGCTAAATTCTAGCCGAAACATGTCAGAATAATTTCGCTTGTGCTGTTCCGGTCAAATAATATTTTTTTTTAAATAATGAATAATTCTACAATATCAATCGTATCTCTTAATCCAACAGTTAGATTGAGATAAAATATTACTAGGAGTCTCTTGATATATTTATATATATCATGTATATCTTAATCCAAGGTTGTCAATTCCGTTTCGATTGATACTTTATTTTTGTAATTGGAACAAAATGTTTCGATTTCCAAGCGTTTTGGCGCGTTGTTTTAGGGTTATACTATATATATATATATTAATTAAAAAATATAGTTCAAATTCAAAAATTAAATTATTTAGAATTGTGAAATTTAATATAAAAAAATACAGGATAAAATAATTTTTCTAAACAAAATTATGAATATGTATAATATTATGAGAATATCATCATCAATCTTGCAAGATCATTATATTTTCTGATTGCTTTGAAGTTTTAATCTAAAAATAATCTATTATGTGACAGATAATTTTTAATTTCACCCCTTTCAAGCCTGGTTCTAATTTATTAATCATGATTTATTATATTTTGGGTCATTTTTATTTTTTTCTTCAAATTTAATCCTCTCTGGATGTTTTGGCAAATCTTATTCCTATTTTTTGTCGATGCTTTTTTCTCTTATAAGTTTTTTTTATTAGTATTCTTTTCTTAATCTCATCGTTCAAAAATTAAATTTGCTGAGAGTTAATTTTGTAAAATTCAAATAATTTTGTTTTAATATTATCTAAGAACCATATAAATATTCAAAAGTAAGTAAACTAACATTTTTAATTTCTTTGAGTGAAAAATAAAGAGGGCTAGACCCAACTCATGACCCAAGTCAAACATGTATAGGTTCGGAGGCTACCCCCATGCTTTCAAACATCCAGGTTGTTATTGGAATTTTTTTTTTCGTGTTATTAAATTTATTCTATTGAGATTTTTCTGATAATATTAACAGTATTATAATATATTTTCAATATATTTTATTAATTAATCTTTTCTTTCTTTTCTCTTTGTTCATTTAATATTTTTTTCAAAATTAGGCTCAAAACTAAAAATAGAAGTGGTGATGTGTAAGAAGCACAATAAAATAGAGTGGAGTAGACTGTAGAGCTTAAAGAGTTTGTATGATTTTGTATTTTAATTTTTTTTTTAACTCAAATTATTTTTTTGGTATTTTTTAAATTATTCTAATGTACAATATTAAAAATAAAACTTAAAAATATATACAAAAAACAAAACACGGCAGCTGAAAAGCAAAGAAAAGAAAGCCGTGGATTATTGTTTGGAGTGCCGCACTCATTTGAGTTTTCCTTTTCTTTCTTTCCTCACCCTCTAGTCTCTTTGCTTTCGCTACAAAAGACAACCCAGCCCAACCAAAAGCTCTCTCCATTCATAGCTGCAGCCTCTCTCTCTAAAAATACAATAAAATTTCTCCTCTTGCAAATTCTTCAATCCATCAAAACCTGCTGCCATCTAACTCCTACAATCGTTTATGTTTCTCTTCTTCTTTAAGGTAAAAATTCCGTCCTTTTCTTACAAGTTTCTGGTTCATTTGATGCTTTCGTTGTGTTACTGGTCTTTTTGTATTATATGTTTTTAATCTAGTGGTACGAATGAATATCGCGTTGTAAAATGGTGCATTGGGTATTGTGAAGGCAAGGAGAAGCGGAGGATTTTAATTTCCTTACCATATTTTTTGTTGCTAGTTTTTGTGAAGCGACGTGTTATTGATACTTGATTTGATAAGCTAATGTGGGTACTGTTTTATCCTGAAATGATAGGCAGTATTTCTTAAACTTTTTTTTTTTTTGAGTTTTGGTCACTGAAAAATTAAATGATGAAGTTGAAAGGGGCATATGTGATAGTATTATCATGAAACATGTCTTACTTCTGGCTCCAATATGACATGCAATGGCTAAACCGAATAAAAGTTTTTTTGGAGCCGCAACGCGCTCTCGGTTTAGCTGAACAGCCAACTTTTCTGGTGTTTTACCACTGGCTTGAATATAATTTGTTTGTGTTTATAGTTTTCTCGCTGGATTGCTTGGTTTCTTTTGATTTTGACCATGTAAGTTGTAATTGAAAGGATGGGTGGGTTGTTGCAGGCATGACGCTGCTTGCCCAGGCTGGTCCATCATACTGTATACCTACGGGGATAAGCCGCTGTAAAACTGCACAAAATGTGGTTATTGCTATGGCTAGTAGCATATATGCATCTAAGCTAAAGGAAACACCTCCCAGATTCTCTTCATTGTCATGTAATTCTAGCAAGACACCTCAGATTCTGAGTTCAGAGAGTCTGTCAGTAGGAGTGAAGAGAGGGCATCGAGTTGCTGTTGCCGTGAGCCCTCCTACAGAAGATGCTGTCATTGCCACAGAACCACTGACAAAAGAGGATCTTATCAGATACCTCGCCTCTGGTTGCAAACCTAAGGAAAATTGGAGGTAAATTCTCTATTCGTGATTCTAGTTGGTTTAGAGTGGTATCCTCGTCTCACCGGAGACCTTGTCACTGGCTGCAACCCCAAGGAAAAGTAGTATATTGTCAAAAATTTGCATAGATAAAAGGCTCTTCTGTTGCCCATTACACCATTCCTAAATCCTGCAAATCGTAGCTATTCCTGAATTTTTGCAATTCTAATACTCTGCACAAGACATGTACATATCCATCGAAGGTCAATCACGATCCAACATATATCCGTAAGGGCTTGTTGTACCCTTCTGACTAGTCTATCTCATACTTAGATCTATGCATGCTTTTCAAGTTGTAAATCCAACTACCTTCTGTTAAAGAAAAGGTTTTTGCTCCTTGTCCTTGGTAACAAACTTGTTATATCATATTTCATTTTGTTTCGGTTCCTACTCTGCCCTGTTGGGTTTTTGTACTTGACTCCTTGTATATGCTCATTTACCGTGTTGTTTTTGCAGAATAGGTACAGAACACGAGAAGTTTGGTTTTGAGATTGGAACTTTGCGTCCAATGAAATATGAACAAATTGCAGAGTTGCTTCATGGTATTGCTGAGAGATTTGACTGGGACAGAATAATGGAAGGTGACAATATCATAGGACTTAAACAGGTAAAATGGTCATAATGGTTATCTTTATTTCTTTTTCATTGCAAACTGCATCTCATACTTGTGCATATCTTATACTCTGCTATGAACTTATTTTTACTGTTTATATACAAACTAATTGCATATCTTACACAGGAAAGTTTTGTGCTGTTTTCTCAAATGACCTCGGTTGTGGATCATGTGGTTTTAATTGTTCTGGCCAGGGGAAGCAAAGCATATCATTAGAGCCTGGTGGTCAGTTTGAGCTCAGTGGTGCTCCTGTAGAAACTTTGCATCAAACGTGTGCTGAGGTTAATTCACACCTTTATCAAGTAAGTTGAGATTATTACTCATTAACGTGACTTTTTGCCTGAGGTTAATTCAATCTTTGGGTTTGTTTCTGGTAGTAGAACAATTGTTTTTTTTTGGCAAAACACTGTTTTTTGCACCATCCCTGTCATATAACCTCGTAATATCATCTGGGCTAATATGAGATTCCCTGATGGTGCTGTTTTCTTTTTTCTCAAATGTTTTATGACACACATGCACTATGTCCTTCTGACCATGCTGTCTTCATATGATAATTTTACCAGGTGAAAGCTGTTACAGAGGAAATGGGAATTGGATTCCTAGGAATTGGCTTCCAGCCCAAATGGGGACTTAAAGACATACCTGTTATGCCCAAGGTATAACAATCCAATCACTTTATTCTTGTTCCCATCCAATCAACTTGGATGGAAAATATAATAAGACATGAGCTTGAACATGCTTTCCGTGCAAGACAAATGTGCCCAAGCAAACTTTTAATGCGAGTTTTTGTGACATTTAACAGAAGGATAGAATAAATAAAATTATGATCATACACCTTTGTATTCTCGGTTTTTATATTGTTTCATATCTGACCTTTTCATGTCGAACCTTCATAGTATACCATGAATGCTTCCTTCTTTGTTACATATGGCAGATTGTGTCCAATCTCTTGAGAATTGTTTAGTTTTGCGGCTTTAAGCTGATTTATCCAGCCAACTACACTCCCTAGTTTATTTTTTCTATAAGCCATCTAAAGTTGCATAAGTAGACTGATTTAAGTGTTCATGCCTAGAGGAAAGACTCTACAAACACATGGGCTACTTTTTAAGTATTGGAATATTTCACAGAGGTTCCTTTCCAGTATATCCTACAACATACCATCAGTGATATTTAATTTATGTTTGTTATCCCAACGATACTATGCTTCTCATTTAATCCCTTTTTTCAATGCTTTTATTTTTCTTTTCATTTTGTTTTTGGTGCTGTTTATAATCTTGCTTTCCCTTGGAAATTTGATTGCTTGTCAACTGACATGTATTTTGTCCCAGGGAAGATATGATATCATGAGGAATTACATGCCTAAAGTTGGCTCGCTAGGACTAGATATGATGTTTAGGACTTGCACCGTTCAGGTTAGATGAATTTTGCTTTATTCACTGGTTTGGTCATTTTGAAGCAGTTTTTTGCCTGGTGTTTAATTCTTTATTCTTGCCCGGTGGCTAATTTTCTAGCATAAACTTCCTTTTCTGTCTTCGATGTTTTGTTTTCTAATGTACATTGATAACTTTTTATATATAAAATATTAAACTTTCAATAGGTTAATCTGGATTTCATTTCTGAAGCTGACATGATAAGAAAATTTCGTGCTGGCCTTGCTTTGCAGCCGGTGAGAAACTTTACTAAATTTCGAGTTTTTTTCCAATCGCATTTTTTTCTTCTGATTCCGTGATATCTTTTTATTGGAAATAAACAGATAGCAACAGCTCTATTTGCAAACTCTCCTTTCTCCGATGGAAAACCAAATGGCTATCTCAGCCTGAGAAGGTTTCTAAACGTAATTGCACTGTTGTACTTAATATGAAATTTGTTTCCCCTGGGCTTCTTAGTGACGTCTCTTTACCTGAGCAGCCATATCTGGACCGATACTGACAACAATCGTGCTGGCATGCTTCCATTTGTTTTTTATGACACCTTTGGGTGAGTTGTTAACTTGTTATTTGAGAGGAAAATAACATTTAAGCTTTAATTTTGGGTTGGGGGTGATGGGGGATGAGCGGATTCAGAAATCCATCTACAGAATCTGTATTTCTGAGTTATTTTTTATTTTGAGCACTGATGTACAGAAATCTAAATTGGCATCGACTATGAGCACAGATAATCACTATCTGTGTGCCTTTACATCCAAGGACATGTATAGTTTAGCTCCTTGCTATTTTGTTTGTGATTAAGAGGAGTCATCATCACTCCTGACTACTGAGTTTAAAGGGATTTAACATGGCCAGCATTAATCTCGCTTTTTTAATCAGTTCTCGGATAAGGGGTAAATAAATATGTGGACACATGCTCATTTCTGCATACAAATACATGTTACATGTATGCTTGCAAGGTTAAGTCCGTTATGTATGCACAAATACTCGCATAAACAAATTCGCCCACACATGGTGCATGAAATTGATTATATGATGACATTTCTGTTTTTTTTTCCTTTTGCAGGTTTGAGCAGTATGTGGATTATGCTCTTGATGTTCCAATGTATTTTGTTTATCGGGAAAAGAAGTATATTGACTGTACTGGAATGTCATTCCGGGTTTCTTTCTATCCTTTATAGCCTTGTAATTTAAGGTTTTTGATTTTACACCATTTTTGCAGAAACCTTGCCCATTTAATCAAGCTACTAATTTTTCAAGTACTAATGGTGGCCATTTTATATTTTGCAGGACTTTTTGGCTGGAAAACTTCCCTGCATTCCCGGTGAATTGCCAACTCTTGATGACTGGGAAAACCATTTGACAACAATATTTCCCGAGGTTAAATGATGTGTATTTTGGCTCTTTTGCCAAAAAAATATCTTGTTGTGATCTTGGCTCATTTAACACATTGCTTTCTCTTTTTTTTTCAGGTCAGGTTGAAGAGATACTTAGAGATGAGGGGTGCTGATGGAGGGCCTTGGAGGAGCTTATGTGCTTTGCCAGCATTTTGGGTAGTTGGCCACTTTGATCCTTTTCTTTTTCTTTTTTGGTTGCATGATTTGTCTCTGTCTGACATGATTTTTGCGACTGAACAGTAGAACAGTTAGCAAGGATGTAAAACTTGAAAATTTTAACCTTGTACCCATAGCATGGTTTATTGCTTTGTTGTCTTCTTGTTTGGCACCCTTTTCAACAGATCTGTATTCTTAACAATTGAATGGAGGATTTTATTACTTGCCCCCATTTAAACAATATCATAAACTCATTTTGATTTTTGTTTCCAAATGTCAGGTAGGGCTGTTATACGATGAAGACTCACTTCAAAGTGTTCTAGACATGACAGCTGACTGGACCTCTGAAGAAAGACAGATGTTAAGGAATAAGGTGACCCAAAACAGTTTTAAAACGGAACTCTCAATCACCATTCCTGAAATTATAATATGCCTAACACAAGAACTGCAGAAGTGATTTTTTGAGTAAGAGTCAAGTTGTACGATGTTTCCTTTTAGGATGTCATGCAGTAAACTGAATATAAGCAAAAGATCGTTACCCTGTTGAAGTCCAATAGTAAAAGTCTTGAGCGTGTTGTGTTCCTTGTTGGCATTTCTTCGTTTAACGTGAAAAGGCTGCCATAGAAGGATCCACAATATGGTGGACTGAGATAATGGAAATTTTAATCTTGAAAGAGACTTTCTTTTACTTTTTCTCAACATTCCTAATGCAAGTTCATGAAACCTGACATTAAAGCTAGAGGCATGGTTTAGTTTCTAATATCTTCCATTTCATCATATTTATGTGAGTATTTGTGGTGTTAATAAGGAAAGTTCTTGCTTGCTATTTATTTTTACCCCACGACAGAGATGCAGCCTGTATGTCTTCTGTAATCATGACAATGAATCTGATATAAAATTGTTTTATAAGGTTCCAAAGACAGGTCTAAAGACACCATTTCGGGATGGACTGTTGAGACATGTTGCCGAAGAAGTTCTAAAGCTAGCTAAGGTAACTTTATTTTTTTCCAATAATGGTAGTTGGCTAAGTTAATCTGCAGACTGCTTTTCTTCAGCTTTAGTAAACACTAGGTTATTGCTTGCGCTATCTTTATGGCGTGGACCAAATTCTTTTGGAAATGTAAAAAGATAATATTTAGACCATCAAAAACTTTTAGGCATTGTCATTAAACCAATTATAATAAATTTAAACTTGAAATTTTTTATTTTGATTTCTTATTTAGCTCGAGTTTTAAATTAAATTTTATAAGAACATGACATTGTTGAGTGGATAAGTCCAAAGAATAAAAATTAAAGGAAAAAAATTATCAAGTTCAACTTAGTTTGTTTGTCAACTAGTTATAGACTACATTGGGTTAAATTAATTTTTTAATTTTTTAATGCAATAAAAATTATAAAAACCGAATCACAATCAACACAAGCATTAAAAAACCAAAAGATAAAAAAAAAACCAAATGGCAAATAAAAAAACCTCGGGTCTGTTGTAAAAACGCTTAGGTGCGTTGACTTGAGGCAGGCCCGCGTGTCTAGGACTGTCACAACAAAAAATAATAGCTGCCCTAGTGCTCGAGCTCACCACCTTCTAATCAACATGTTAAACCAAGTGATCTACACGACAAATATGTCGTCCAATAATTTAATAATATATTAACTTGGGTAAACTGACCCAGTTCTTTTAGTTGTTTTGATAATTGTTCTTCAAACATACCCTTATTTTTCTGTAGGATGGATTAGAAAGGAGAGGCTTTAAGGAAGTTGGTTTCTTGAATGCAGTGTCTGATGTGGTTAGCACAGGTAAGTTAGAAGTGATTATTACTTCGTTTTTGCATGCTTCCCCAGTAATTTGGCTATGTTAACCTGCATAAGTTGGTTTTGTTAACGGTCATGATGATTGATGATTGATGATTTTATGGCAGGTGTAACACCAGCAGAAAAGCTTTTGGAACTTTACCATGGAAAGTGGGGGCGGTCTATAGATCCTGTTTTTGAAGAGCTACTTTACTAAGGTGAATTAGATTTTTGTATCCCTGCAGCAGTGTCCTACTACTGTGTAATTCTTCTCTCTCTCTCTCTCTCTTTTTTTGGGTGCAGACCTTGTTTATGTTCTGAACTACTTTTCTTCTACTGATACTCTGATAGTTTTTCTTATACCGAATAAATTCCAATGTAAATCTTTGGCATGAGGATTCTCACTGAACTCCGATTGTGTGCTTTACACAACCATTCAATATAAAGCTGCCCTCGTGTCACGCATCATCCTTCTCATCACCCTTGGTGAAAATGGTTAACCCGATTTGGTATCTAATTCTATTTTCTCAAATTAACCGGGTTTTCACAAATGGATTATGATGTTAGTGAAGTGTGTAACAGAAATATGAAAGGAAGGAGCATCAAAACTTAACTGCTCCATGTTTTCATTCAAACACTGTTAAATGGAAAATAAAATGTCAGTACTCATTTTATGTTTATGTTTTCAGCTACCACCCTACATTTCCCCACCATAGTAGGACCTTCAATGCTATGCTCTTCCACGAAGTAATTAATTGTTAATTGCTTAGCCAGGGTTTGCCTTTTGTATCCCTAAAACCTCACGTGATCTTGTCCACCAGCTCTATCTCAGGCCCCACCCCCCACGTCGGATCCATGTGGGATGCCAGCACCCAACAGGTACCGTGTGCTTCCCGGACCCGCCAGAGATAGATACGCCACCGTCTTACCATCTACTAAGGCAGCTATCCATGCAACTGCTTTGTTTAGTTTCTCCCGTTTTTCAGGCACTTTTTCTTGATACATAAATTTCATTTGTTTGGTGAATCCAACCAGGGAAAGATTCGGGAACTGCCCATCATCCCTGCCACTCGAGTAGGTGTTGAATGACTTGAAGACGATGCTATAACAACAAATTTCTAGACACGGATCCATGAGCATCATAAAATTTGATCTCATTCAACCTTTTTTTCTGTTGGTAAAGTAAAATACTAACATAAAGTTTTGAGTCAAAATACAGTCAGCTATCATTTTCCCTTTCAATTTAGCCTGCGACAGATGGAAATGAGATCTGTCGAGTGTCTATCGTGTATTTAGGTTTAATAGATTATATTAGAAGGAAACTACCAAATCACATTTTCCTCTTTCGGCTCAATACTAAAATCACATTTTCCTTTTTTGGCCCAATGGAATTTTCTTGAACCTCGTACAACAAAAAGGGATTATATAGTATTCATATAATCTCATTAGGTGATGTGTAGTCATTTGTCATGTTACAGGGAGGACTTAGCATAGAATTCCAACGTCAAGAAGCCAACTAGTCTATTTGTCATGATTTTTGTGGCATAACCACCTTATTAGTCCGAACATTACCAGAGTACCCTCCCCTGTATGTCTATCATCTCATTTCTGTCCGAGTGACCAACTTGTCTGAAAATATCTCAAATAATGGAGGTTTCTGTTGACTGCTAGGTTTATTGATCTGATGCAAGACGGTAAATTTGTACCAGGTAAAAATTTGCTGGCAATGTGATTACCTTTCCTGGTGCAATGAAGGTATCAGGAAAAAAGATTTTCCTGTATATTTGCATGATCAGTAAATTCTCTATAATATGACAAGAATTCGATAGTTACTTGATATTTTTGATTGAGAAAACGGTAAAACTCCATAACCCGCCAAGGAATTAGAGACGTTGATCAAAAAGAAAGAAAAGGCGTTAAGGAGCGAGTAAAGGATCAGTATAATTTATGAAATGTTCTCGTTAATACACTAATTCAGAAATGGTGGATTGGAAGCTCAAAGCAGTTTAGGAATCTTAAATGACAGATAGAAAGAAAATCAAAATCATATTGGAGGTTGGGTTGGCTATTTTAGATTGAGTGAAGCCGATGTATAATTGCAACTTGTTTTTTTTTTTTTTTTTTATATATATATATATATATATATATATATATATATATATATATATATCACTTTCTGACACGAAAATATGAAGCTCGCCTCCTTCAAATCATATCCCTCTTGCACCTACTAAAGCCCTACAACATTCCATTCTTCCTCACTCTCTCCCCTCCAGTCCCCTACCTTTGTCCCTATACTTCTTCTCTTAACATTTTTTTTTAAGATGAGAGAAATCCTTCATGTCCAAGCTGGTCAGTGTGGGAACCAGATTGGTGGCAAGTTTTGGGAGGTTGTGTGTGATGAACACGGGATTGATCCCAAAGGGAATTACGTCGGCAACGCTAGTGTTCAACTTGAGAGGGTTAATGTTTACTACAATGAGGCTAGCGGCGGTCGCTATGTGCCTAGAGCTGTGCTGATGGACCTCGAGCCAGGAACCATGGACAGCTTGAGGACTGGTCCCTATGGGCAAATCTTTAGGCCTGACAATTTTGTTTTTGGCCAAAATGGAGCTGGAAATAACTGGGCCAAGGGACATTACACTGAAGGAGCTGAACTGATCGATTCTGTTCTTGATGCTGTTCGAAAAGAAGCTGAGAACTGTGATTGCTTACAAGGTATAGCTTCCGCATCCTTACATCTGCAGGTAAATCGTGTCCAGTTTAGTCCATTTATCATTGCTTGGCACACGCTGACTTTGATTTCTTGAATTGATGACTGATAATGTTATCAGGCTTCCAAATCTGTCATTCTCTGGGAGGTGGAACTGGATCAGGAATGGGGACTCTGCTCATATCAAAGATCAGGGAAGAATACCCTGACAGGATGATGTTGACTTTCTCAGTATTTCCCTCTCCCAAGGTTTCTGATACGGTGGTTGAGCCCTACAACGCAACCCTCTCCGTACACCAACTAGTTGAAAACGCTGATGAGTGTATGGTCCTTGACAATGAGGCTCTCTATGATATCTGCTTTCGAACTCTAGAGCTCTCCAATCCAAGCTGTAAGTCAACCATTCCTAAATTTTTCGTCCTTGCTAGAGTTCATGCCTCTATAAATTGCAGAATCTCTGATATGAATGCGCGAAATTACATCACAGTTGGTGATCTTAACCACTTGATCTCAACAACCATGAGTGGAGTAACATGTTGCCTTCGGTTCCCGGGCCAGTTGAACTCTGATCTTCGAAAACTAGCCGTGAACTTAATCCCCTTCCCACGTCTCCATTTCTTCATCCCATGGCTCACAGCAGTACCGTGCCCTAACCATCCCGGAGCTGACACGACAGATGTGGGATGCTAAGAACATGATGTGTGCAGCTGACCCTCGGCACGGTAGGTACTTGACAGCCTCAGCTTTGTTCCGAGGCAAAATGAGCACCAAGGAAGTTGATGAACAAATGATAAATGTGCAGAACAAGAACTCGTCCTATTTTGTCGAGTGGATTCCAAACAATGTTAAATCAAGTGTTTGCGACATTCCACCAACTGGGCTGGCAATCTCATCAACATTTATGGGAAATTCTACGTCTATTCAAGAAATGTTTAGGCGTGTTTCAGAACAATTTACAGCCATGTTTAGGAGAAAGGCATTTCTGCACTGGTACACTGGGGAAGGAATGGATGAGATGGAATTCACCGAGGCTGAAAGTAACATGAATGATTTGGTTTCTGAATATCAACAATATCAAGATGCCGCCGTCGATGAGGAGGAGGAGTACGATGAAGAAGAGCCTATGGAGATCTAAGGAGATAAATTTGATCTGGTTATCTGCCAATGGCCATGGCTCCAAGGATGAGTTGTTTATGTTACTGCATGGAGCTCAATATTTGAATGCTTTGGGCCCTCGATGACCGTGAGATTGTGAATATTTATATTTATAATTTGTGAGTATAAAATTTGTATTGTTGTTTTGTTATAATGTGGATTGAATATCGTTTTGTTTCATCTATTTTACATTACCTTTATTTTTTCTCCTAATAATATTTATTTTACTTAAATTATTATTTCTTGAAAAATCTCAACGCCTTAATTTTGTAGAAATCGGTACTAGAGTATCACACTTGAATGAGATATCTATGGGAAGTAATTTGAGCATCACTGTTTTTCTTTAAATTCTTGAAATCCCTAGTTTTCAAATGAGATAGTTAGCTATCTATAAGTTTAATAATTTATTAAATTATTTGAGGTAAAATTTCAGATGCTCAATTGTTCATGTAATGGCTCGTTGGTTTTCTCTTATGGGCCTGGGCTATCTGGTCCGGTATTAGCTGGACCGGCCCATTGAGCTGTCCAGCCCTCAGGAGACAGCTCTTACCATGACAGAGAAGAAGAAAAAGGCTGAGAGGCAGCACTTGAATGCTGTTTACACAGTAACAAGCCACTGCTGAAAAGTGAAAAGCAAAAATATTTGATTAAAAAACTTGGCATACAAAAACACCTCTGCTTGTGCAGCCACAACCAATAGCACTCACTGTACATGAATTACAAAGATTAAAACAACATTTTCTTTTCATCCTCTAAAAGCAATTTGAAACAACAGGTGATTCCATCTACAAACATGTAATCTGTCACAAGAATGTCTTATTTATTCCTCCAGATTTTTGTATTGGAAAAGGTCATCAAACAGAATCAGGGGCATTGTCCATGCGTGCACGAGTGACCATTATGGCAACACCCAGCAACTGACCAAACCTGCCCATCATCAGGTAATGTTTCGAAAGAATTCTTCAAGATGACAGCCAATCAATGCATGCAGTAGATCGGAAGGAAGCCTGCTCTTTGCTGTGAGGTCAAAACTCAAAAAAACCTTGGATCATCCTGATTTGAAATTATTCACCATTGGTAGTCATCTTAAGGAAATGAGCAATCCAAGAAGAGGTTTATTTTGACCCTTGTCCTTCTGCTATCATGCATTCGAGTTCCTTTTTTTTTCCAGAGCCGATCCCTCTTTTAGAGCTGCTTGTGCCTCATTCTCCTTTCCCAGTATTAAAAGAGCTGCTGCTTGCAAATAAGATGCAATATGCCAAATAGGGAATATTGCCTGGGCTTGCAGTGCATCATTTAGGGCTTCCTGGGGCATGTCACTCAAGAGGTAGGATAGACTTCGGCGTGCATGAACGGTTGGGGAAACCATGGTTCCGATATTGATGAACTGCAAATTGATAAAATGTTAGCTCAATTCTGCAAATTATATTGAACAATTTGGAACTTATGATTGCATCGGAAATACATAACCCTACAAAAAGAATCCTACTTTTGAGATCTCAAAGTTCTGTAAAGATGATGGGCTTTTTTTCTAGTTTGATTGTATTATCATCACCTCTGCCTGTACTCTCCACATTAATAAATCCACCTATTTTATCCACTTCAACCAATCTCAAAGGTCATTTAGCAAAAAACAAAAGAAACCAATTGACCTGGGAATAGAATTCAGCGGCAGCTCTAAAATCTTTGTGCCGGAAAGCAACATCTCCCTTCTTCTTTGAATTTAACATGTCCTGCATTTGGTCGGTCCACATCTGGAATGAGAGCTACAAGACAGTAAAAAAGAAAAGGCAAGTGGGTCATAGGAAACAATGTTACAGCCGAACCAGCCAGGCATATGTAAGAAATCAATGACACATGAAGTAAAGGAGATGCAAACATAGGATGAATGCATCCATGAGAACTAAGAATCAAATGATTATTCACAAGCATCCATGTAAAATCACCAGGGAATAAATGGCAAAGGTATACAAACATGAGCACAGAAATACTTAAAACATTAACTAAATAAATGCTAATGGTGAAATTCTGAGCATCAAGCAATTTAAAAAAGACCAATCAAGAAATATCAAGTGACATTCTTTTAATATTGTCATTACTAAAATCAGAAGTAAGGCATTCAAATGTTCAAGGTCAAAATGATGCTAACATAGCAAAACCTTGAAGCTAGAATGATTTGTCAATTTCTTAATTTTCAATTCCATGGATCTAATATAGAAAAAATGAAAATGAAAATATTCTTTAAGAAAGCTTCAAAAAACATCATAATTTAACATAACGAAAACAAATTTTGAATCTCTGATTAAAGTGACAAAAGGCCCAGATGGTTGCATTAATAGCATTCCATTACTGTTACCATTTTATTAAATCAGAAACAAACCTCAGTAACTGCACCCTCATCATCTTTATAGCCAAGCTTTTCTAAAATCTCATGTATGGCAGTCAAATCCTTTCTTAAACAAGCCTCGCCAAGTGGTGACATTGGTAATGCTGCAGCTGCATCTTGTATCCCCATCAATTCGTGCGAAGGAACCTGCAAAACAGACTACTAAATAAGTCCATTGAAGGATAGAGTGATTCAAAACCTTCAATACACACCAGAAAGACAAGAGAATGGGGGTATTGTAGTTTGTAAAAATTCCAAGAAATAGGTCAGCACCAAAACTCAAAGTAATAAATCAAAAAGAGCCATTCCAAAAGTTGTTTTAATAGACACCACCATCCGAGAAGTACTGCTTGTTGCAGACCATGACAAAAAGCATCGTTTCATCCACAGAACACATTTCCAGATATCAGGTCACGTAATTGAATAATCATTCTTATGTTTATGACTAAGAATGTCATTGATTTAATGGCTTTGAGGGTAAAATGAAGTTGCTGCATGTCGAAGGACTCATTTGGGAAAGTCAGGGCATTATACAGATAAGATGCCAGATACTTAAGAATAACTAGATAACGACCAACCTCGGTATCCTTCTGCAGAGGGATCAAAGAAGCGACTAAAGACTTAGGATTTGGTCGCTCCCGGGGCTCATATTGTAAACAGCGTGAAG
This sequence comes from Salix purpurea, assembly GCA_027405865.1. Taxonomy (NCBI): domain Eukaryota; kingdom Viridiplantae; phylum Streptophyta; class Magnoliopsida; order Malpighiales; family Salicaceae; genus Salix; species Salix purpurea. The sequence goes on along the minus strand of CM050328.1, from coordinate 10,206,402 downwards.
CTAACCGCACTAACTCAGTTCCATCATCATTTGCAAATTGGCCTTCCAAGCAAGAATCTGTCAGCATTTGAATATTTCTGTCCCTTATCAAGTCCAGTGCCTGAGATAAATTGTGCAGTAAACTATTAGCTGCCAATTATGTGATACTCTAAATGTTCAGGAGGATAACAAGCAGCACAGTTATAATAAATCTCCTTTTATTGTTCAAACATGCTTGGTTCAACTCCAATCAGGAACAGCAGCAAACACTATTAATTTTAGGAATGCATATACATCTAGAACAATAAAAATGAACAGAATCACTATGGCTAGTCACATTGCAGCCACAGCCTTTATCCCAGGCAACGTCCCAGATTATGTTGTGATTCCAGTGGGAAGATAGAGCCTTTGAGGTGCGCAGAATAATAATTGAAGAAGTTTGCAATAAACCGACTAACAGATGCATAGTGTTTCTGCATCAAAATGATCCTATTGAGGAGGAGACTTACATGGCTGGGAGGAATATGTTTCCCACTGAGAAGGTCCAGCAAAAGGGTGCCAAAGCTATAAATTGCACTTTCTGGTGTTACCCTTCCTATAGAATGAAGGAAAAATTGAAGTAATATAGGAGATCAACTAATCAACAAACCACGATTATGATAACTGATTAGGCAAATAATGGATGAGCATAAATTATGTTAAAAACTTGAATGATCATTGTGATACACCATCCAGGATTCAATTGAAACAACAATTCCATATGCCATATATACAGAGATCAGGGTGAAGCTTGCAGGTGGAGGAACATTTAGCAAGTTTGAAAGAATTCAGTACCCGTCCTCAGATACTCGGGAGGTGTAAATGCCAAGTTTGTGCTGTAACTTTTTCCATCTTTCTTATTCTTCATCAGACCAAAGCATGAAAGTCTAGGGTTGCCCTCCTGATGAATAGAATGATGAGATGAAAATGGACTCTGTTAAATCCCAACTGTGGATACTGGACACATTAAAAGATAATGAGATACTTACATCATCAAAGACAATTCTATAAGCATTCAGATCATGATACAGAGCACGTCCCTTGCTGGTACAATATTCTAGAGCCTGCGCAAGATGTAGTGCCACTCTAAGTCGCATTGCCCATTTCATTGGCTGTGTTTCCCCTGAAGAATCCAGTAGGTCAACATTGAGTAGTGAGAAAATTTTAGGAGGAATAAAAGAACAAGACTGCTCCTTGGTATCATGGTTTGGTGACAAAGCAAGAGCTTAAGCTACTGCAATGACAAGCAAACCAAGAGCAGATCTTTTGTATCGCAAGAACCTATAGCAGTACAAATGTTGTTGTTTGTAGCAGAGAGTATAAAAGAGAACCATGTTTTTTCCTCCATAATGTACTGCGGGAGCACACACTTCCAATAATAAGAATGATAATTGCTCAATTGGACACACAAGCTTGGAAATTAAAAGAAAGAAACTCACAATATCCACTAAATACTAAAGGAAAGGAAAGGGCACCAGAAACAAACTTACAATGGAATAGGTGTTTGGCCAATGTATCATTGGGCATAAATTCAGCAACGAGTAACCTCTCATCCCCTTCACAACAACAGCCGAGCAAATTTGCCAACCTATGGTTCCTCAGCTGACCAACAGTTCTTGCTTCTTCCTAAAGTCATGGAACAAGAAAATAATCATGCTAGTGGCAGTTGCGAACAGTAAATGGAAAAGGCAGGACAAAAATGTACAAGGTATTTGGTGAATAGAAAACGCTTTGCTTCACTTACCAAAAACTGCCTGGCATCAAGCCAAGCAGATCTATCAAACCGTTTCACAGCAATCCTTTTCTGACTCTCAAGCTTCCCCTTATAAACCACATTTGGAGCCTTTTCCCCATGTTCAGAAACTATATTTTCTACAGCAAACCCAGATGTTGCCATCCTGAGGGTTTCAATGCTGTATTCACGGAATGCAGGCAAATCATCGAGTTCACTCCTCTCTTCATTATCTACAAAGACCAAACAACCCAAAGATCAAAATGACATCACATATATAAACGAACAAAACCCTCCCATTTCCCTTACCCTCATTGCGGTCCTCGGGAACCGATCCATTATAGTCAGAACTCCAACAACACTTGGTGAGCTTCGAACACTCGCAACCCATCCCAATAACACAATTTGAAAGCAAACACTAATCAATTCAAATCTTCAAAGCCCAATTTTTCTCTAGCTCAACCACTCCATTAGCTTCAGCAGACCAATCCTTTCTTAAGATTTTACAATGTCTCGATGAAAATCATATAAAAAAACTCCAATTATCACTGCAATCAGAATAGAAAAGGTTAGAACTTTTCCCTCGAATGCTTTTTTTTAGAACAACTCAATCAACCTATGGCAATAACAGTACAATTCAAACATTTCATTCTGCAACAACCCGAAGCTACATAAGAACAAAATAAGAATCTTATATTGTCACATCATCAGTTCTTTGAATTTGAAAAAAAAAAGGAGCAAATTCCTAATACTTATCAAAACAACACCATTTTCATCAAGTAAGAATTCTTCATTTCCTTATGAATCCAAACTCCCATTAAAGATATGCAAAAAAGAGAGATTCCCAGAAGCTAATTTCCTTTTCCTTAGCTATCTCAACAACCAACCAAAAGAAAGCATCGAAAGAAAAGTAAATAAATACCCTATCAACAACGATTCCACTGAGTCAACTCAGTCCAGCAGCAGCAGCAGCTATGTCAACAAAACTTTATCTCTCCCACCATCTCTCCCTGCATCAGCTTCAAGTGATTCACTTTATAAAAAAACAAATCAAACCCACAAAACTTGACCCAAAAAACCACACAAACAAAGAGCACAAAAGAGAGAGTCCTGAACGTGAATAGAAAGAGCTAAACATAAAAGACTTAAGCTTTAATCAATTACTTGATGTGTAGAGGAGAGAAAATTGTTACAAGTTTTGTTTTTGTTATTTTAGTTTGTGTTTGGTAGAGAAAATACATGGAACATGGGTTTTTGGAAAGTTGGGTTCCTTGTGTTTTTTAAGTTTTTGAATCCGTGAGAGATCTTTCAGCTCCTTTTTTTCTTTCTAGGTGAGAGAACAAGAATTTTTCAAGGATTTGAGATTTGGATTACTGTATCAAAATTTATTATAAACTATGTATGTACAAAATTTATTATAAACTATGTATATATATATATATATATATATAATCTTAGTTAACGACTAGGTGGGGGGGTCTTTGCTGTTTGCTTGCAGTGCTGTGCGGGTGTTTTTGCCGACATGACGCTCCATTTTCTCTTGTAGTGTTATTAGTTTTAGTTATATGAAATCAAATATTGAGATTCTGAAAATAATTCAGCTGTAAGAAAATCATAAAAATGATTTTATTATTATTATTATTTTTTTTTTGGTTTTTATGGTGAAGGTACTATCAGATTTTCGTCACAAATAATTAATTTCATGTAGCATTTACTTGGGATTCATATAGAAAATGATCCTAACATGAAAACAACATTGTTTTTACCATGAAACTTTAGCGAATCCAGAGCATTGTTTCAAAGTCTAGATAAAGTTGTTGTCAGAGTATTTTTTTTATTTAAAAATATATTAAAATAATAAAAATATTTTGTAACATCCTTTTATTTATTTATTTTCATTTCTTAGATGATTCAGCAAGATTTCACATGCTTTCAATATCAACATGACAAAACACATTTTAAATAATTATTATCATAATATTAAAAATTCTCTTCCATCACTAACATGGCTGCTAATGTCGTCATTTTCACTTTAATAGCTAGTTGCTTGTGCTTGTTTAGAAAATAGATTTATTTATTATTGTATAAAAAATATAATGAACATCACATTAAATATGTCATCTCCACCCCATGAAATCTACAATCATTGACAAGGCTTTTAATAATAATCACAGAAACAGAAGATTGCCATAATTGAGTAAACAGGAGGCCTATGCATTCTGGGCTTCCTCGTACTAGAATTGTTCTTGTCTTTCAATAAATTTCATTGCATGGGACTAAAATTGAATTGTTTTGCTTGTCGTCAACCGAGCCTCTGAAATCACTGGCAAAGCTTGAGTTTTTTTGGGAAAAAAAATTATTTTTTATTTTAGATTAACTGTTTTAGTAGTTTTAAATTATTTTTATATGTTGATTACAAAAATATTTTTTAAAAAATAAAAAAAATATTATTTTAATATATTTATGAGCGAAAAATATTTTCAAAAATAAATACAATCATACTCTCAGACAGACACATAGAAAGATGGGCGTTGATGAGCACGCACACAAGTAATTGAAGCATCATGGATATTTCACTTTCATACTCGGGTATTTGTCATTTCATTTCAAAAATATTTTTGAAAAGTAAACATGGTGTCAACTTGAATGGCTTATGACATGAGATTATTAATGGGCAAGTCAATCACTCGTAAAATTGTTGAGTAATGAATTAGATCTAATTAAGATGTTTTGATAAAATTTTATGTTTAGAGTTTTTTAAGTGTTAATAATTAAATTTTAAATAAAATTAATCCTAGGAAATAAATCAAAGCCAACCCCTTTGATAACTAATTTTTCAAAAATACTCATTTATCTATCTTGTCTTTTAGAAACTAGTTTTTAAAAATAAGACAATGACAATAATAATATAAAAAATGAAATGAAATAAAATAAATTTTATCTTATTTAAATATGTAAATTCATTGACCAGTCAACTATTTTTAATTATTATTATTAACATTGGCTTTTGAGTCGAATCTCAACTTCGAGGCAATTTGACGATTGCCTCTCTTGACCGCAGGGATGTTTTTCTTCGGCAAGTCAATGGATTTTTTTTTTGTCAAAAGAAAAATTCTTCGCAGAAAAAAAACACGTTTACAAGTGCGGTTAGGTCTGGAAAACTTCAATTCATTATCCAGTTAAAAAGCTCTCATGTCTGTCTGGTTTGAATAAAAATTAGGATGAAACTTTATTTTCATTGATTTGATCCTTTCAAATTCTTGAAAATAAAGAGGTAATGTTCTTCTCTAATCAAATCATTCATGATCGTTTGTCACTTTTAAGCTTGATTGTCTTGTATTTAGCTATGAAGAATGAGTCAATGAGATGAAGTGTTTTGTTTTGTGATTTTATGATTTTTTATATGAAAATGAAATGAACATTGTGCTAAGTAAGAAAAAACTATGTGTGACATGAATTGGTAAGAGAAACAATAAAATTAATTATCGTTTAAGTCAATTATTCAAACTGTTTGATAATTATTCAACCATTAAAAACACCAATAAAATAAAATTTAGTAGTATTCAGATGTTTGACTAGTCATGTCAACATGACTTCAATTAATTATTAAGAGACGTTGCTTTATGACAAAAAATTTATGATTAACACAATAAATCTTAAGTTTGAATTAAAGCGTGCATTTTTTTTTATAAAAATATAGGATAATCAGGGTTTTATCTATTTACCTGGATCCACAAAAATATATTTTTTCTAGAGATAGAATTTCCTTGTGTAAAAAAAAATGAATTAGATTAGTTATTTTAACTCATAGTAAATTATTACTTTTTTTTAAAAAAAAAGACATGACATGATTTTCCAAAATTAGAAACGAAACCGTGCATTACTTTATTATGAAATGTGGGGATGTTGCAATTTAAAAAGAGGTTCCAATATGGCCGCAGGGCAGTGAATCCAGAGTTCAGATACCAGAGAGGTAGGTGCAGGACAACTTGAAACCTTTATTTAACAATTTATTTAGTCCGAGTAACTATAAATTCGTGCGTTCTTGTCTTCGTCCGCTTGTGCTATTTTTCTTGGTTAACGATCAAAGCAATCAATGTTGGTGCTACATTTGCATTCTTAGTACATAAAAAACGTTGTTGGCGATGTATTTTCACGTTGTCTGAAACCTAATCACCTCAATAATTAAAACCCATCAAGCACAATTAATCGAAGGTAATAATAGTAAATCATACTGTACCCCTCTGTTTTTGTTTTAACCTGTTCTCTCACACCACATGTTTGTAGAAATGTCGCAATGGAACTTAGGGAAAACACAATCAAATATCTGTATTTTTGCTATTTGTTCTCGCCTTGATTTCAGTTCGATTATGTACAAGATTAGGGAAAAAACTGTGTTTTTAATTTGTTTTTTTTTTTTTTTTTTTTTTGTGTTAATGTAATAATAGATGAAATATGTGAGACCATTGAGCTTGTTCCATGACTTAATGAAGACAAGCGCAATCAATCAAGGGAGGTTGCTTGGATTGGATGTTGGTGACAAGTATGTTGGTTTAGCTGTCTCTGACCCACTTAATAAAATCGCTTCCCCTTTAAGGTATTTATTAAGAACTACTGTTGTATTTCATTTTCCTTACAATGCCAGTTTCTTTCTTCTGTTCGGTCATTCTGTTTTTCAAGTTTGTGTTTTTGGGCTCTTGTTAATTAAGGGTGCTCGTGCTGTTGTGTTCTACTTTCTTTGTTTGTTTACACTGCAGTGTTTTGTTAAGGAAGAAAAGTAATATTGAATTGATGGCTACTGATTTCCAAAGTTTGGTGAGTGTTTCTTTTCTTTTATGTTTTCCGAAGCTTGTTCCTTTGTATTTCCCTTGTTTATAGTTTTGAGAGCGTGTCCTGTTGCATTATGGTTTTGCTGTTATATACCCATTTGCGAACTATGCTATTGCTGGCATAACAGCAAAGCATTCTCAATCGCTCGTAGCTCAAGACTCAGAAGTCAGAACGCTGTAAAAACAAATTAGGTTTTCTGAGGCATGTTGATCCTGGGTACGATTTATAGCTGCTATTCCTTGTCTGCTCATGTTTAAGTGCAGATTTCTGAACTTTCCTTGGGTGGTTTCATTGTTGGCTACCCTTTTGACAGGCAACGAAGTGCTCCTGATGTATGTTTCAATCCTGTTGGTTATCTATTTGATCTTTTCTCTTTTACTTATTGCTGATGTTTTGTTTTTCCTCTTTTAATAGGCTGTGCGGGTGAAGCTTTTTGTTGATGACCTATGCAGAACAGGGAAACTTGAAGGTTTAAAATTCACATATTGGGATGAGTGTTTTACATCAAAGGTGCTTGCTTATTGTTAATTGTCAAATGCTCACTTCATTGTTGAATTTTTTTATATGGCCATAGGTTAGAGGAGCAGATGCTAGGTCGCTCACAGTTTACGTTGCTTACAGAATGTGGAATTGCTAGTAAAGCCTTTGAATTTGCATCCAGTTCATGCTAAATCTATAACGGACAAGTTTGCTGCGGTTGGGATTCTTCAGGTATCTTATTGTAAATCATCCCTTTCAATTTTCAACCATTTTTGAACTCGGTATAGAAGAATGCTCTTTCAGTACTGAGAGTCGTGTCTTTTAACTTGTTTATTTGTGGCAGGGTTACCTGGATTATGTGAACAAGAAGATGAAGTTAGAGTCTGCAGAATAGGGTATTTCAAGTCAATGTAAGTGAACTCTTTTATCCAAGGCAAAAGAGCTAGATTTTATGATATTACTCCTGGTTCTCAATTCCAGAGTTCCATAAATAGTGCAGCGCCTCGTTCTCAAGCCAATGCTTGCTCTGGTTGCCTGCCAAGCCCAGGAATCATCTAGTATGAGAGTAGGTTCTTGGTAATGATTGACACAGACTTGAAAGAAGGAATCTTTATCGCCAAACAGTTTCTTGACCTTAGCATGTGATGTATATTCTTCGTGATTTTTGATTGAGAATGATGGTTATCCTTTTCTTTGGTAATCTACATTATTTGAAGGGTTAAAACTTGCAGTCTGCCTCTCAGGCGTGCTGATATCGTCATTTTTCCTGGTGTCTTTATTTCTTGCAGATGATTAATTAGGTGGGAATTGGGATAGAAGGCGGTGAACTTGTGCGGACCTGTTTCTGTGGAGGAGTGAAGACCGAAAGGATGGTTCTTCGTTTTTCTTTTTACCCCCTTTTGTGCTCTTAATGTACGGAACTTTGGATGATCTACCTTGCTTACCTAGCCATACTTGACTAAGGCCACGAGGTTCTTCCTCATCTGGTTTCCTGGTTCTTTTCATATCTTGGACTTAAATTTTATTCAAAATTGAAGTCAATAGATTTTATACTTGGTTTCTGTTTGATGTGCATATAGCATATAGAAGCCAGTAGCCCTTTTCTTTTATTCCATCTCTCCTTTTCTCTTAAAAAGTTTAATGGGTTTTTAACCGCAGGAAAATAACCAATGTGAAAAATAGAATACACACAGAGCAGGCTAAAATATAGAGGAGAGCAGGTGAATGCTCTCTAGTTTCAGAAATGGCCCAAAGGACTGTTTCTTTTTGGGCAGACAATATTTTTTACCATTTACAAGACAGGGCAGTTTCTTGTTTAACAGGATCCTAGACACACACATATAATATATATATCAAAAATATTTATTTTTGTTTTTATTTAAAAATATCTCAACAAGAGAGTAAAAAATTATGTATAAAGTTAATAATTATATTGTTGAAGAATTTTTTTTAAAAATATATTTACATTATTCAAAAAATTATTTTAAAAATTTAGTTTTTTAAAATAATTTTTACCATTGAACTTGCCAGTTCGTAGACTTGGCTTTTCATAAAAAAATAAATTAGGAAACATCAATAAAGTAGGTTCGTAGGATGTTTCTTGTTTATCCCAGAAAGCATGCTTACCAAGTTGACAACACACTGGCAAAACTCGGTTGAGGTTTAAAGATTTTGTTTAATCTAATTGAATGTTTATTTTTGCATTTTAAAAATGTTTTTGCATAAAATTATTATTTTTTTATTTGCTTCAAATTTTTTTATAGTATTCTTAGATTATTTGGATGTGTGAAGATTAAAAATAATTTTGAATAAATAAATAAATATTATTTTAAAATAAAAAATATATTTTTAAAAAAACTATTAATATTTTTTTAATAGACAACAACGGAAACCTAAATGACCATGTGTCCGTACTCAAGGATCAGGCCATTTTAAACTTTAAAACAAGCCCAGGTAACATGTTGAAGGCTACGACGAGCGAAGACAATTTAACAAGGAAACGTCATTTTCCTAGTACCTGGAAAACCTTCCCCTGCTATCATCAACTCCCCTCCTTTTCTTCACTAAATTTTTTAATATTATTTCCTTGCCTTTAAGAAACTCTGTTTTGTTTGGTTCTCCTAACAAAGGTCTCCTCAAAAGATCCCTTCTCAGTTTTACATCGAAGGAGTAGATACTGTGACCAGAACCAGCGAAAGTCTCATCTCTTCTCGCACCACAAGTTGTACGAGGAGAGAGACAGAGAGAGACAGGAGAGAGAGAGGGATCACTGTGTAAGGTTTGGTACTTTGGTAGGCCACCACACAATGCACTTTTGTCAAAATACTATCCTACACACACTGACCTGACTGTAAAGAAACAAAAGGCAAAGGGCAGGTCTTTAATTCAAAAACTCACATAATTTTACATTTAATTTTCTTCTCATTTCCGTCCCCCCCCCCCCCCCTCTTCCCTGTACCAGCACCTGCATTTCCTCTTCCTTATTTGCAAATCTAGGGTTTTCTTTTCTTTTGTTATGGCATGGTTCAATACTATGGAGTTGTTTAGCCTTTTTGGCTTGTGTAACCTTCAAAGTTGCTCCTAATTCTGCTCTTATCATTTGTTCACAAAACAAGTTGTTTTTTGGGTCTGAGACGGAATTTCTTGCTTGTTGAGCATCGTCTTCTTGCTAGGTTTAGTGGGCTTGGTCAATTTTTGCTAGATTTTCTTTATTCTCTCCAGTGGTTTTCTAGATTTTCTTGCAAGTCATCTTAGAAACCTTTGAGAATTCCTTTGTATCTATTTTTTTTTTTGAGGTTTTAGGACTAAAAGGGTTTTCCTTTCCTTTCATATTTTCACCTCTTAACTTGAAAATTTGAGATTTTGTTGTTGTCTAACATTTGCACTCTTTATAAGAAAAACCCTTGTAAAACCCTTCTCTTGAAACCCTCTCTTGTTCCTGTAGTTTAGTCGCTATTTTTCACAACGTTGGGTTAAATTCAAAAGGGTGTAAAACACACACCTTCTTTAGCTACTAAACAAAGAAGGAAAGAAGAATAAGTTATATCCCCCCCACCCTCTGATCTTGTACTGCTGTGATCTTGCTCTATTTTGCTCAGTAAATGCATGGATGGAAGAGAAGCCATGTCATTTTCTAGTGGGTCATCTCCATACCATATTCATAGAGGAAGTGGGTTTCTTGGGCCCGGGTATGGATCACAACATGGGGTATCGCATGCCGCACCTGCTTTCAGATCCTTGTCAAATCCTCACCTTGCAGCTCAATCAAATCCCCGGTCTGGCTCAACTGTGCCAGCATTTTCAATAGAGCCACCAAATGTCAATTTCGGTCAAGACATTAACGTGGCTGCAACCTCTGAGGTGCAAGTTGGTGAACCAGTGAAGAAGAAGCGAGGGAGGCCCCGTAAATACGGCCTGGATGGGAAGGTTTCTCTTGGATTTTCTCCCTTGCCAAATAATCCTAAGCCATCTTCAGGGGAGGATTCTTCCACCCCAAAAAGAAATAGAGGGCGGCCGCCTGGGAGTGGAAGGAAGCAGCAATTGGCGACTCTTGGCAAGCATTTGAATTAGATTATTTTGTAGTTATATGCTGTTGTAAGCTATTAGTATGTTATCGTATTGGCATTTAATGTGGTTTGATAATCAGTTAGAATGCAGGGAGTTCACACTTGCTTAATATTAGGAAGTAATGAAGTGTGGTCAATAGTGATCTTGTCATTCTATTTTCATCGAAGTTTTTGATTTGCAATGTTCTGCTTTTGTTATCATAATTTTTCTTGGACATACATGCTAAGCTTTTATCCATTTAATTGCCTTGCTTTATTCTTTCAAAGCTGTTGCCATCTGTCAATTAAATCTTTTGAATGCTTATTGTCCTAAAGCATTTTTAATTTGTCTTGATGTCAAATTTGATTTTGATATTTGCGTTGTCTTTAATATATCTAAGGTTTGTTGGTTTCTTCCAATTTCTAAAATGTTTATAATTGATATTGCAAGGTGAATGGATGAACAGTTCTGCTGGAGTAGCTTTTTCTCCGCACGTGATCAGCATTGGAGTTGGAGAGGTTTGCTATATCCTTTGTAATGTCAATTTTTCACGGACATTTGACATGTGATCAAGTTGTGAGTTCTGCTAATTTAGATCAAGATTCAGTTAGCTTGAAAGGTTTTCCTCCATGAAAAACATTTTACTGGCCACATTTATGATCTCTTAAATATGAAAGATTTAGCTTGTCTTAATTTAAATGGAATTGAATGCATGAGTTTTCTTGCATTTTGGAGGGGAGAAGTACCAGTAATAGGATAGCTGTCCTTACAAGTGAACTTGTAAGATTTTCTTCCATGAAACACGTTATGCTGGCCGCTTTTGGACTTTTTAAAATATGAAAGAATCTAGTCATAACATCACTGCAATTGAATGCATGAGGTTTTCTAGCACTTGTGGAGATGCAGAAATAAGAATATCAGGATACTTGCCCTGACATTGAAGCTTTCTTAATGTTTTTGTAAGTTTGTGTTTTGTCCAGTGTGTGAATGGTTTAGCTATACGAAATATTTAAACAGTTTGTTGAAAACAAAAATTGCATATCAATGGAGAAACTTGATGTGTACGCATCCTCATGCATAATTTCCCAATTTCATGTTGAATTGAAACCTGTTACATTGTTCCTTGTAGGATATTGTTTCAAAACTATTGTCATTTTCCCAACAGAGGCCAAGGGCTATTTGCATCTTGTCTGGCACCGGTACAGTTTCCTCAGTAACACTCCGTCAGCCAGCATCTTCTGAGTCCTCTATCACATATGAGGTTAAGGCGGTCACATATTTTTGGATATTTTTCTAGATTTAACTGTTTCCTTTGAGTAACTTAGCTTCCCTAGCTTAATTTAGATGAAAATGCTGATCTGAAAATTGGATGTTAATGTCAGTATACCAAACTTGTATTTCTCTTTTCCTGCCATAAGTTTTATAAGCATCTAACAAGTTTTCTGACTTTTTTCATAGTATAGTTGCTCTTTTCTCATCATCTAATATGTCAATGTACTGACATAATGAATTCCTTACTTATTATTGAGTTTGAGCATGTCTAGCTTCCTGATACTTTCTTATTTGCCTTGTTATTTATTATAACACTGAAGTTTTAAGAGCTTGTGCAAACAATGTAACAGCTGTTAACTTGTGGATTTTTGGATCCACTAGTGAAGTAAGAATCAATAATTGAATAACAGAATTCTAGCTGGTAGTTGAAAGCTGAAGTTTAGTAGCTGAAGGTTATGATCTATTCAAATTTTGACAAAAGCCAATAGTTGGAGTTTCCTTGAAGGTCTGGAATTTGAATATGGAACATAAATGGGATATGTTATATCTAGTAGGTTAGGTTTTAAGCAGGGTTAAGTGTCTAGTGTTGGTCATAGACTCATACTTTCACGACTTGCCTGGGATTACATGGATAGCAAATGGTGTATGGGCAAGGATTCTAAATTTGTTTTGAGGAACTAATTCATTGGTTTCAAATTATTGAAATATCAATTAATCTGCCACCTAAGTGCAGATAACAAAACCAATTTTGATTATCATTTGTCTTAAACTCTGGGCATAATCATATATCGGCGTTGACAAAGACAAGAGTGCATACCTGGCATGAACATTCTGGACCAGTGATTAACTGTTACTTTGAACTTTAGGTGCAAGGTTCCAAAATCCAGACGAAAGAGCAAGCATTTGTCACTTTCTGGTAATGCATCCAGAGATAGGATGGTCATTCTTGGCTTCAATGTTATTTATTTTGTGGTAGCTCTTGCATGTTTAGCCACATTAACTTAACTTGTTCAGCAAGTTCCAGGGGTAGCAATCACTTCTTTACTTTCTTTGAAAAATAATGATGTGCTTTTTGATGTCCATGTCATAGTGGATTAAAGAGGCACCAGAGTTTTGGCAGATTTAATGTAAAATAAGAGCTTTTGAAGGCGGTCATTTGAAGTATTGCTATATGTTTGGCCACACTGAATTGTTTAGTGAGTTAGAGTACTGAAAGCACCTTTTGTAGTGGATTGAAGCCGGTGGGGAGTATTGTGGTTTAATAGGGAAAAAAGTTGCAACTCAAGATGGATCAATCTGAAAATGCATTTGGTCAAGTAATTTTTCTTGATCTATCATAGTGATGAAAAATGAGCTCCATTGCGCGCAAGCTGCATGATCGTGAACCTAACAAAATGTGTATTGTTGGATTTGGATCGGTCATTTTTGCCTTTTGCTTTTGCTTAGTTACTTTTTAATTGTTTTAACCATGTTTTTAGCAGCAAGAAGGAACTCATATAGAATATTTAACTTTTGTAGGGCCATTTTGAGATATTATGTTTGTCAGGCTCTTACTTGGTTGCTGAAGATGGCGGGCCTCACAATAGAACTGGTGGTATAAGTGCTTCTCTTTCTAGTCCTGATGGACATGTCATTGGTGGTGCACTTGCAATGCTTATTGCTGCTAGCCCAGTTCAGGTAATATTCTGATGCCTTGACTTGTGTTTTACCTTACATTGGTCATTCTGTGATGATGCTAACTTTCTTAGAATCTTTATTATTTACTGATAGTCCATATCCTCTTTATGATGAGTGCCATGTGCTAAAAATTGTAAAATTTCCTCAATGTTCAAATCTGTTTTTATAGCAATTCAGATCTTCAGTTTATGGAAAGCAGCCAGAATCATGAACATCACACTCAATATATGCTATAGAATGGCATGCAAAATTCATGGTTCGTCTTTTGCATATATGTGAAGTGTGCATCATTGTTTGGGATGTGCAATACTTGATTCACAATGGATGGTTGTCCTTGTGGGTGGTCACAGTGCATATAGAGAGTGCTTACTTTATGATATACAATAGCAATTGTGTATTGGATTATTTTATTTGATGCTTAACTTGGTAAAAACAGAATGGTTTGAGCAACTAGAATTTGGCATTGAGCTTCTTGCTGTTGGATTATTCTTTTGATTACCAGTAAATATATATCCCTTTTGGTATTGTGTAGCCCAGCTTATTAGTCTAGCGGTGGGGTCATAGTAAAATGATAAATGACTCTTTAATTGCTGCAGGTGGTGGTCTGTAGTTTTGTTTATGGTGTTTCTAAGGATAAACAAGCCAGCCATCCCCAAAACGAAAAAGATGCCACATCTTGGCCTGATGATAATTTAGATAACCTGAAATCAGTCACCCCTGTTAGCATGCCTCAAGGTTTCACTCCCTCTCCGATGAGCAGTTGGCCTGGACCACGACCAGTTGATATGAGAAACCCCCACACCGATATTGACTTGACGCGAGGATGACTGTTTGCTGCAACACACATGGCCATTTTGTAGATCTATGTATCCAATCCTGTGATAATTATGAACTCAATTCTCCCCACTAGAAGGGCATTGTGTTTGTGCTAACGTAGTTTGTACAAGAAGTCATCATTTAACCTTTTCAAGTGACAATGTAAACTTGTCAAGATTTCCAGGTAAACATTAATCTCCAGCAGAAAGAAATCGCCGTTTCAAGCAGATGATGAAGGGTGTGTTTGGCATTGCTTTTGCGATTGAGGTTGAAAAAAAGCAGTTTCAAAAAAAGCGCTTTTACTGCGGTTCAAAATAAGCTGTGAAGTGTTTGGTTAAAACTGTGGTTGAGTTGGAGATTGAAAAAAAACAGTTTTGGGTGTTTGGTTACTAAACTTTTCATATTGCTTTTAACTTGTGAAATTACTTTAAAGGGTATATATATATATATATATATATATATATATATATATATATATATATATATATATTTTTTTAATATTGTAAATTTAATAATTATAATATAATATAATTAATAATTCATGAAAAAATAAATATTATTTTTTATTCTCCCATCAAATTAAAAATATAATTATCAATTACTAAAATTAACACACTAAATAATATATTTCAAGTAACTAATAAGTTTAAACATAATTAATTAAAATATATTTCATTATAAATAATTCAATTAAATTAATTACAAATTAAAACCTCTATTTTTTTATGCTAACTATTATTATAATAATAATTATTATATAATTATTATTATAATACAATAATTAATAATAATAATAATAATAATAATATATTTTATTAGACTTTTCCATATAATATAATTTAATGTTCTATCCAAATCGATATATATATAATATCGATTTGGATAAAACCAATACTTCTCTCTCTCTTTTTATTAATTTTTTGGATATATATATTTAATTTTCCTCCTCTCTCTCACAGCCCTGCTTCTTTTCTCTCATCTCTCTTCCTCTTTCTCCAAACTCCAAAACGCCGCCGCTGGATTAGGATCCTCGAAGAAGAGAAGGCAGAAGGAGAAGGGTGAGGGTGTGGCTGTGCAGATGAGAAGAAGAGAAGGAGAAGGTAGAAGGAGAAGGTAGAAGGAGAAGGCTTGCAGACGGAGAAGAAGATAAGGCAGAAGGGAGAAGGCTTGCAGACGGAGAAGAAGATAAGGTTTGAGATTTTTGTGCAGATGTGTAACCAACGGATCTATTTAACGAATTGCAAATCGTGATTGTAGAAATCGGCGTTAAATAAGCATCAAATACCTGTTTATTTTGAAATGCCGATCAGAAGCAAAAAAAGGGTGGAACCCACGCAAACGTGGTTGTGTTTGGTAGAAACCAAACACTCAAATTGCATCCCGTTTGGCAATCGTGGAACGCACCACATTGCCAAACGGGTGCGAATGCTATTCTTTGGACCTTGGGCTGTTTTTAGTTTAACAGCTTCCTTGCAAGCATTACCCAGATTCTTTGTGAAGGAAACCTAGATGTTGCTTGAGCACGACACAATTTTTGATGGAACCATTGGATTTTGTCAAATCACTGAGAAAACACCAGTTCAAGTGTAAAAATGACTTGTTCTGTTGGGTTTCCAGACATGGCCTCGGATGTCTGTTTTTTGAGGGAGATGAGCTAATAGAATGCTATTAAATACTGGGTTGTGATAGTGAACATGATTACCAACCACCCTGCCTAAATAAGCATTAATTACAAGGACAAGGAATGGTGATGGCCGGGTATCACCTGGTCTGATGGTTGATTTCCAGCTGTTTTGTTTCGAACTGTTCACTTCTGGTTGGGAAGAACCCAGTTCATAAGCCTGTTCCGTTGGGACATACAGGAAATGCACAACAGTAGTGCACCAAAGTGTGAAGCACTAAGAAAACTGTCATGGTACTTTTTGAGATAAAGTAAATTTTACACTTTTAAAGATCATAAAAATGAACTAAAGGAGTGAACACTGTGAAGGGTATCCAACAGAAAACTCGGCGTCAATGCTCATAACATAAAAATATTAACAGGATCTTGTTATTTCAGTATTATCCAAATCCAAACTAACTCACAGCATCCAAAATCTCGGTAATGAAAGATCTCAAGCCAAGAAAGAACATGTATTCAGAATAATCTCACAACACCTATGTCTCATACTTGTCATATTCTGCTAGACATATTTAACAGGTTTTAATAAAAATAGCACAGAGCAACTGGAATCCTTGTGCTTCCATTCTTTTATGATCTTGAATCCTTTATACCCATCAAATCATGAGATCTCCAGCAGTTGCTTTATGTCACGCTGCAATAACATCAAAAGGCTTGAGATTTCCCACAATATACCAACAGAAACCAGCATAACTGAGATAAACTAGAGATTCAAGCACGTTTCCTAAAATGATTTTATTCTGTTACCTCAAGACTAAGAGGTGTAGTTGTGGGGTAGTAACGATCAACAACTTGGCCATCCTTGTTGACAAGGAACTTGGCGAAGTTCCACTGAATATCATCACCAAATATTCCCCATTTCCCCAACTTCAAGAACTTGTACAGTGGAGAAGCATTCTCACCGTTCACATCAATCTAAAGGACAAACGCGGGAGAAAGATTAGAACACTATTTTTCACACATCACATTAAAATTAGAATTTCAATCTTTTAGATGCTAAATAAACAGCCAAACTCCTGCACACAGAACCAGACTTTGGTAAAATCTAAAGGTATAACAGTTGTTAATGCAACAAGATCGGAGTGATTTTGACTTTTATATGAGCAAGCATAAAATTGAAATGGATTAAAAGAACACCAGGAAACATGGCAATTGGCATATGTGCTTCCATTTGGAAACTAAGCAAACCTCTCTACAAAAAACCTTCCCATAGCTACTGTAAGAAATTAGCAGGGGAAAGGGGGAGGCTATTTGTTTGAACTCTAAAAGCCACACAACTCATGGTCATTCTACTCTGTGAGCGAAGTAGATTTGGGTATTAAAATGGGAGGGGGGAGGGGAAGCAAGTCTTCTAAAATTTGAACAAATGAATTAAGAAAGCAGTCCTATTTGAGTCAACTTCCATGCAACTAGCATTTACCTTGTCAAAGATGGGAAATTCTGATTTGAAGCGAGTGCAGACAAAGTCTGTGATCTGATCATTAGTTCCGGGTTCCTCCTCACCAAACTGATTGCATGGAAATGCCAGTATTTCCAGTCCTGCACTAAGACATCAAGACCTCGATGTCATATAGAAAAGTATAAGTAAAACATGAACTGAATTCAAGTAGCAGACGCTGAACATGCCCAGAGATATGAAGGAGCACAGGGCATATAATTCACAGAGATATTCAAGTAGTAGACACTGAGCATGCCCAGAGATATGAAGGAGCACAGGGCATATAATTCACATGCAAGAAAAAATGATGCTTTGAGAATTCCATTCTCATGCATGCAAATGCTTTTGACATAATGTAAAGTCAGGGGCTTAAGAAATAAAATGCAAGCTTAAGTCGCTCACCTTGATCTTTGTACCTCTCATATAATTGATTAAATTCAGTGTAATTTGAGTTGGTCATCCCACTGTATAATCAACCAACATGAAGCAAAACCAAAAAATAAGGACCTTAATTGACCGCTAAATTATCTTAACAGGGCTAAAGAATACCAAGAGTATAACCTCGAAATAACAAAATTCGAAGTTCAATCTTTCCATTGAAAAGATAATAAAAAGAAAGTAACATGGGAAGTTGGGAAACTACCATTTCGAAGCAACATTAACAATTAGCAACACTTTTCCCTTGAAAATGCTAAGATCCACGTCATTTCCCGTAGCATCCTGCAATGAACCACAACAAAGCAAAGCAACCATATCAGTACTTGGACTAAATTGTGGTTTAAGGAATAAAAATGTATCCTTTATGTTTATAGTTGCAAACCTCCATCGAAAGAATTTGCACTGCAAGTAGCTAAAATGACTCTAATTAATTGATTAAAAAGGTTCAACATTAAAAAGGAACTTCAAAATTGGGCCAAGAAACTACTACTCACTAACCCTGATAGTGAAGTCATGGACTGATTCTGGGTTCTTTGAGGTTTGGGTTGCCATTGAAGAAGCTAAAGAGGCAGAGAGAATCAAGTGAAAAAGCAGTAAGAGAGTAAAACAGCTAAAGCGAAACTAAGAGAACTGAGATCGAATCATCGACAGCTGTTTAGAGTTTTGACTTTTGCAGATTGTGTTCTCGCATCGCACGTGTCTGCCTGTCCATCATACTGTAAGCTTTGGATGTGACCGAACATATCCACACGTGTGCTTTTGCTAAATGGGAGAGAGAATAGAGCAGTAGACTAGGGCGGCTCAAGGCTCAGGTGAGAGGCTTATCAATATCATCATCCCCCCAGGAGCTGGAGCCCCGATTCTTCAGCCCACCCCTACCTAAGTGCTAGAAGGCCTAATCCATATGGTTCCTTACAAGCAGTGGATTTCTCATTCTCGGCATTTAATATTAATGAAAAAAAAAACTTTTTTTTGATAAAAATCAGAAAAACTTTTATGTATTTCATGAAATATTTTATTTTATTCTGATCTGAAAAGTCATGAATTCATGGTCGTTAGTCTCGACTTTACAGGTGAAATGAGTGGTTGGTGCTCCAGGATGCAATCAAATGGCTGGGATGACTTGTCAGAGACTCATATTAATTAATTCATTTGTCCAATGTATTCAGATCCAGATCATGGTTTTTTTCATAGTTCATACATTAGATGGTTCAGTGGTAACAGAGAAACAGTAGTTAAGCCACACATGCACAGATTGAAATGTTCAAACGATTAAAATTAAAAGACAAACTCTATAATTTTTAACATAAATTATGCTACTTCGTACCACCTCGACAACCTTTAAAAATAAGACCTTCCTTGCATAAAGACCATTTAATCCTCTCTTTTTTCCCTTGACAGCAATAGAAGAGATCCTCTAAATTTCTAGCAGCAAAACAAATGATTGGACTACTACTAGGGTTTAGGGTTTAAATACCAAAACCTCAAAATCAGCATCGAGCGAGCAGCTTTATTGAGAAAGACTAGGGGGAAAACCAAAACACATAGAAAACGACAGCAAGAAATTACCTTAACAGTGAAATCATGAACTGATTGAGGACTGGATTGGCTAGCCATTGAATGATTGAATCTCAAATAACCCAATAAAGGCCTCGAACGCTCTGTTCTGAGCAACAGGGAAATCAAAGAAACTGGTGAATTATGCAAAGAAGGTAAAAGGGCTTGCCTGGAATTGAAAGATAGGTTCTTTGACAATAAAAATGATGCAAAGTTGAGAGTTTCATGAGAGGGAGACAGAGATCGAACGCGGGAGCAAGAACAGAGCATTTAGAATTTAAAGGAAAGAGAAATGGGGCCCGAGATAGATGGTCAACTTTTTGGATTTTGATCGCAAACACAGAGGATGCTATGGATAGTATACACGATGTGGATGGATATGAAAG
This sequence comes from Salix purpurea, assembly GCA_027405865.1. NCBI lineage: Eukaryota > Viridiplantae > Streptophyta > Magnoliopsida > Malpighiales > Salicaceae > Salix > Salix purpurea. The sequence continues at coordinate 10,186,531 of CM050328.1, read as the reverse complement.
GCCTATCAATATCATCATCCCCCCAGGAACTGGAGCCCAGATTCTTCATCCCAACCCCACCTAAGTGCTAGAAGGCCTGATCCATATGGTTCCTTCCAAGCAGTGGATTTCTCATTCTCGGCATTTAATATTAATGAAAAAAAAACATTTTTTTGATAAAAATCAGAAAAGCTTTTATGTATTTCATGAAATATTTGATTTTTATTCAGATCTGATCTGAAAAGTCATGAATTCATGGTCGTTAGTCTCAACTTTACAGGTGAAATGAGTGGTTGGTGCTCCAGGCTGCAGGCTGCAATCGAATGGCTGAGATGAATTCTCAAAGACTCATATTAATTAATTCATTTCTCCAATGTATTCAGATCCAGATCATGACTTTTTTTTCTCGAAAAATATATTTTTTGCAAGAGAATTGTTAAAATAAAGTTTTTTTTTTATTAATTTAGTGAAGTAGCAAAACTTATACATATGAAGAAATGTGACAATCAAATTTGTCACTGTTGCTTGGAGTACCCGATAGATATTTAAGAATGTAATAATAGTCATTTTTGTATTTTTTATTTGAAAACACATCCAATTAATATATTTTTTTTTTATTTTTAAAAATTATTTTTAATATCAGCATATTAAAAAATAATTTAAATATAAAGTCAAAATTTAATAAAAAACCAAATTACTCCGAACAGTCTTGACAGTAGATTTTGTCAAGATGGGACCAGCTGCTGCTAAAAAATTCCACCACCGCAATCTTCAGGCCACAACGGCGGGTACTCGTGCTCCAAGTCCAACAGCATCGAAAGAGATTACAGAAATACAGATATTTTTTGAAATATTATTTTCAATATTGAAATTATTATAAAAAATAAAAAACTCCTTTTCTATTTGCTTTTGCATCATTGTTTTAATAAATTAAATTCATTTAGAATAAAAATCAAACCAATACTCTTGAAGAACTTATTTAACCCTCAAAAACACCTGCAAGAATGCCTAATCTCTCTCGTCAGCCAGCAGGCACGGAAGGATACAACCGCTCACCAGGAAGCATTCTTCTTTGCAATATGCCACGTTCCGATCGGAAGAGGAGACAGGCACAGCAATAACATTGAAAGATACAGTCCGTGGAGAAGATTCAACGATTGATGCTAGAACTCGAACAGAAGATTGGAAACTACATTCTCAAAATTAATCATAATAATGCGTCTTGCGATCCTTACAGAAGTGAAAAAGACCAGATACATACATCCACAGCATAATGTTTATTCATAGCAGCGCTGCGTCCTCGTTTATTTCTTCAATAGGCAATTGAGCAACCATGCCTTGAACAGTTATGCAATCCCCAGGAGTTTCTTGACATTTTTCTGCAGAGTAACATTGACCAGGATCATATCAGTTACGAAATTAGACATCCGAAAACAAATGTCGTAGCTGGATACGAGGAATGCATGGCAGAACCAGATCTTACCTCAATGCTAAGAGGGGAAGTAGTGGGAGCATATCGATCCACAACTTTGCCATCTTTATCCACCAGGAACTTGGAAAAGTTCCATTTGATGCTGTCCCCAAAAACTCCACCCTTGCTAGACTTCAAGAACTTGTAAATTGGAGCAGAATTCTTACCATTCACGTCAACCTGTACCAAGACATACATTATTAACCTGAAGATCAACATTAACTGACTCCTCTCCTCATGAAACTAAATAATAAGCTTGTGTAAGAAGACTTCAATTATTGAATGTTCATCAGAAACTCAACATGAAATGGTGGGAAACTTTTTAGCGGTCATGCGAGAAAGAAAATTAATTATAAATTAAGAAATCCATTTCATCAGGCTGTAAAATCTCAGAGTTAACATACCTTATCAAATATGGGATACTCAGCCTTAAAGCGAGTACAAGCAAACTCCATTATTTGTTCATTGCTCCCTGGCTCCTGAGATCCAAACTGATTGCATGGAAAAGCCAGAATCTCCAAACCTGCATCAGCACAAAGGCAAGTGATGAAAAAAAAGAACCGGCATTACAGCAAGATGGCAATGACTTGCAAGGTTTAGCCATGCCAATCACTTAGATATCAAGTTGAACTTTGCAAAACGATTAGGGCAAACCCATGTAGCAGCCCAGTAGGGATTCATATATTCCTAGAGCAGAAGCTAACTCATGAAAAAAAAAAGCCACATACAAGTCAATAAACATTGAAGTGCCACAACATAAAACATAAAATATAATAGAAACTAACCTTGATCCCTGTATTTTTCATATAACTGGGTCAACTCCGTGTAGTTTGAATTGGTCAAGCCACTGCACCAAAATTGAAGGTTAGAGAAGTATACTGTTTAAGAGATGATTAAGAAGGATCCTCCTTCAATTGAAAGGGGTTCTTCACCCTTATTTCCCAACTTATGAGTTCACTTCGCGTTCTGTGATTTCAACAAAGTGAGGAGTGAACCCACTGACAAACACCTGTGGCACACTAATTATTAGCCCGGGGAGTTCGATTGGAACTGGGTCGGAGAGCATTGTGTTACAACATAGTTATCGTTAAAGATATGGACATCTCTTTAATAAAACCTATAAAAACCCTCAGTCTCTTCCCATCGAGGACAAATGAAAAGGGAAGAAACGAATTACCATTGTGAAGCAACATTGACAATCAAGAGGACCTTCCCCCTGTAAATGCTGAGGTCAACATCATTTTCCCTAGCATCCTGCAGTCAAGAGAGAGCCGAGGCATTATATATAGATATATAAATGTAGAGCCCAAAGGAATCATAGTTCATACATTAGATGGTTCAGTGGTAGCAGAGAAACAGTCATTAAGCCGCACATGCACAGATTGAAATGTTCAAACGATTAAATATTAAAAGACAAACTCCATAATTTTTAACAGAAATTATGCTACTTCGTAACACCTCGACAACCTTTAAAAATAAGACCTTCGTTTCATAAAAGACCATTTTAATCCTCTCTTTTTTCCCTTAACAACAGTTGAAGAGATCCTCAAAATTTCAAGCAGCAAAAACAAATGATTAGACTACTATTAAGCACCGTTCAAATACGAAAACCTCACAATCAGCATCGAGCGAGCAGCTTTATTGAGAAAGACTAAGAGAAAAACAAAAACCAATAAAAAAGACAGAAAGAAATTACCTTAACAGTGAAATCATGAACTGATTGAGGACTGGATTGGCTAGCCATTGAATGATTGAATCTCAAATAACCCAATAAAGGCCTCGAATACTCTGTTCTGAGCGACAGGGAAATCAAAGAAACTGGTGAATTATGCAAAGAAGGTAAAAGGGCTTGCCTGGAATTGAAAGGTAAGTGCTTTGATAATAAAAATGATGCAAAGTTGAGAGCTTTATGAGATAGAGAGAGAGATCGAATGCGGGAGATAGAACAGAGCATTTATAATTTAAAGGAAAGAGAAATGGGGCCAGATAGTTTGATAGCAAACACAGAGGATGCTATGGATACACGTTGTGGAGGGATATGGATACACGTGGATGAAGTTAGGACGTGTTTGAAGTTGAAATTAAGGTTATTGGACGGTCAGGATTGTTGTTGCATGGCGGCGTGAAACCGAATATGCGGTGTCAAAAGGTCTTCGAAGATGACTCTGTGTTCAGACGAGACAAGGCCATGGCTTTCGCTTGACAGCTACCTTTTTCTGGATGGCTAGGCTACAGCGCAGTTTTTTCAAGGCTGGCTTGCTTGGAGAGGAAGAAGCGGCGAGGAATTGATGCTGTGACCTTTTTTTTCAATAAATAAAATGACAAATATAAAATCTTAAATTGTCAACATGAATTCCTACGAAAGAAGAGAGAGAGAGAGAACAAATCACCAACGACCCACCATTTCATAATTGATGTCATGTGCCGCCCCAATGAAAAGAAGATGTCGTGGCAATTTTAATGACACGATGAAGGAATTTTTAGCATGCTAGCGCCGTGTCAATTAATTTTTACTTTTTAATTATATTTTATATTTATTACAATATCAAATTACCTCTTAGTCAATGACTAAAAAACGAAAATAAAAATAAAAAAAATGTTTTTGGAGTAAAGTAAAATAAAATGTGGTTTTAAGGGAAATTAATGATTTCATTGTGTTTTTGTATCTCTAATTAATCTGATGATTGTTGAAAGAATGATAGCTAATTCATTGATTTAAAAAAAAAAAGAAGTAATCGTCATACTATTAATAATAAATCTTCGAATGTCCCCCCTCGAATTAGCTTTTGTTAAAAGTAAATTTACGGACAAATTTATAAATCACTTTTTTTTTTATTTCCAAACAATTTGGAGTTTTCAATTCAGGATTTGTTATTTAAAATTATTTAACATAAAATGTTCAACAATTTTCTTTTTATCAAAAGTGCAAATACAATTTAGAAACAAAGTTTAAAAGAAATATTTTCAAATTTAAAGGTGAAAATTGATATATAAACATTATTTATTTTTTCTATGGTCACAAACGAAAATGGTTGTTAATTTTATGTAAGGGAAAACTATAAAAAAAAATACATGTACATCTTAAAAATACATGTTTAAGGATAGGAGAGGAAGAACCTGCTTGTCGTGCTTGATATTACTATAATAATTGTTTTATAAAGTGTTTTTTTTTTTGGTAAATATAATAAAATAATTTTTATTTTATTTTTAAAAATTTATTTTTGATATCAAACCATCAAAAATAAAAAAAAAATGCCATGAAAGATTGAAGGAAAGAACTCCTTTGGTGGAAAGATATAAAAAATTATATATTAGCAAGCGGATCTCATCCAGGTCTTGGATGACAGCACAGCATTTCCAAACAGATTCCCTGATGAAAGAATGGTGTCTAAAATTTAAAACTTGTAAAATTGATATCATATTCAATAATTTTTAAAAAGAAAAAACCACGGCAGCCCCTGCTGATATGAACTTCATTGCATTCTGCTAACCCTCTCAAGCAGGGTGTTCACTGATATGGAGAACGCATCCTGAAACTTCTCAAACCGAGAACTTGAATCACCGTACACCAACCCTGGTAGAAGCTCATACACTATGAACCTCCTCATTTCGTCTCTTTCTCTTGCAGAGATGCCGCTCAGCCTCCCCACCACATCCACCTTCATCTGCCTCACCTCTTCTTGATCTATAAACACTGAATATTTACGGTGATCCTCCGGCAAATGCCATGGATACTGGTAGTAAGCGGTGAAGGGATCGAAAAGTACTGGTATGCATCCTGAAACGAGTGAATCAAATACTGATTTTCTTGTCGGGCTATCACCGGGAGGCTGTAAGCAGAATTCAGACTCCATAAACAGCTCTGTGACCGTTTCAGGCTGATTACATCCGCCTGATTTACAATCCAGAAACTGGCATCTATCACTGCTTGTTGAGGTGCACTGGTTGATCAGTACTGACCTTATACTCTCGGGCTGATTAGGCCGCTCTGCTCCGGCAAAACTGACGAGGCTCTTTCGAGTTGTTCCGATAATCTTTTGCTGCCACGCAACGATATCATCATCTGAATGAGGATGGAAGAAGGTAGGGTGCGGAATTGCGATGTCGTTGACTTCCCATGGTTGTCGTTCGATCAAGAGCTTTATTGGGTTCTGCATTTGCTCAAGCTCAAGAAATCTAGTGCCCCATGAAGTATAACTCCTCCTCCTGAAATCCCATGAAATTTTTCCCAGCACAAACACATGATCCGAGCCAGAATTTTGAACCCAGGGTTTTCTATGCTCGAGCCACTTCATCAGGTCCATTGCCAGGGTGTCTTTAACATCAACAGAGACATTCTTGAAATGCCACCTCAGGATGTCTAGACCGCCGTAGTAGGGGACGTAGAAGAGCTTCGCTTCACTTTCATTGTAAACCCTACATGGATGGCTCAAAATTCTTGAATGGAATATCGGCTCCAGCGAGTACTGATGAGTGTGATACCAGCCCTTTCCGAGGCTTGCCAATGGCTCCCCCAGCGCGTCGTTATTGAAATATTCGCAAAAATTAGTCCACGGCATCATATCTTCACATTGACCAATCAGGTCCTTGTTGAATTTTGATGGAAGATCATAAACATACACCCCCCTTCCTTCACAGGAAGCATGGTTTGTGCTAGACATCCACGATCGATGCAGCTGTAGCTGCTCCTTCACAGCCTTCTTGGCAATGGCAATCTCCTCGTTCCTGTTTTTGTCTGCCCCATCTATCTCGGTTCGAATTGAGTCCTTCCTGAAAATATCGACATCTTCTTTGATATTGCTAATGGTGCTGGAGCTAAGAGCATTGACGATCTCTTTGTCATCTGTAACACTGCTGTTGGTGCTAGGACTGGCATCAGTATTTTCGATATTTCTAGTAAGACTATTGTTGGTAAGTGGAATTGGGATTTCAAAATTGGGTTGAGTACCTGCGGATAGGCAGTAAAGATTGTTGAGCTTCCGCGAGGAAACACAGATATGAACAATCTTGCCAGAGATAATGGTACTGGAGGAGGACCACAGGTACACGAGAATCAGAAGAAGAATGCCAAGGGGGATTCGAGACAGGATTTTGAAAAGGAAAGCACAGCAGGAACAATGCTCCTTCGTTTCTGAATTTTTGGATGATTTAGGTTTCCTTCTGTTCATGGAAACAGCCATTTTTCGGAAAGAATGTTGCTGGTCCAAGGCTTTGATTTTGGTTTTCTACTAGGGGAGGTTGCAGCATCTCGACCACAGTTATGCTCTGGTTTCTTAACTTGGTTGCACGTATATGGTAAGTGCCTTACTTGTATGCACGTTACAGCACATTGACGTCCATAATTTCAGCACAGCTACATAAGATTATTAGATTACCTGCACCATGATTGACCTAAATCCTGATGTTGATGCCTCTTGTCAAACCTGATCTCTCTGCCTTTTTTTTTTTTAAATGATTGAAAAAAAAATTTAAAAATATTTTTTTAGGTCAAACAATAGGCACGTAACATCCATGAACATATGCTGGGGCGGTGATAATAAAGAATGAGAGAGTCTGAATTCATAAGTAATGTCCTACTATCCCTAAACATCTTCGTGCGTGCAGTACATCAGACAGTCTCATACAGAATTGAGAACCTAGATTTGTTCAGGAGGGAGAAAGGGAAAAAAAATAAACCAGAAATTGACAAAGAAGCAACCTATAGAACTGCGACAGGGTTTATGCTCTAATCAAATTCTATCAACTTCTCATGCTACTTCTGTGTGGCCCACACATGCCAGATACAAATTATTCGCAGTCTACTTCAGCGATTACAGCTTTCATGGTTAATCCATTGCGAACGAGAACTGCAAGGGAAACAATACAAAGAGCTAGAGTGAAGCACTTACAAATTCTAATTTGTAAGTGCGAGCATCCAATTCCCAATTCACAGCATGCTATCTGTCCGAGCAGGAAGCCGGCGATAGAAGTTTATGGGCACAGATGGTGTCCTGTAGCGAAATCTTGGATGCCTCATCATGTAGAAGCCAGCCAAAGCTGTTATGACCTGGAATGGTGTCACAAATAAAACCAGAGCAGTTACGAGGCAGAATATAACAAAGATGGCAGTGGCGCGTGGATCACGCCAGCTTAAAAGTGCCTGAAATCTCTCTCCTTGGGTTGCTATATCCCCCACAACTGTTTGAATCCTTCCAGCAACACTTCGTAACCTATCATACCTCATTCTGACCAGCTCAGGGCTCCTGCTTGTTGGGAATGTATCAAACTCCTCATCAAGCTCATCGGGATGCACTACCTCAGCTTGTGAAATCTTTGTGTTCATATGGGGAGGGTATCTTGGTCGATATCGGTAATTCCAAATGCCTATCAGAAACATGTAAAGAAAAACTGTGGGCAGAATAAGTTCTGGGAAGCAAGCAAGCATGAGATAGAGCACATGAACAAGCACGGTAGTGATAGGATTCTTCCACATGCAAATATCCCCAAACCACTTTCCAGCTGCAAAAAACCCTGACAAAATTGTCATTAATCGAAAGAAATTTGCCTTGCTTCGGCGCATGCTCCAGAGGTGTGCATCCACATCTGACATGTACTCCACCACTTCCTTCCTAAGAGGAGGTTCTGCCCGACCTAATCGTAACGCCACTATATTGACAGCTTGGTGGCGAAGCATATCTAGTTGCATCACAGTAAAAGGCCTGACATAGTGCATTTTGGGTAGAAGTGGTCGTGAGTACTGATAAAGCATGTTCGCAAAAGATAAGCATGTAAATCTGATTGCCAAATGTAATTCCCCCATCTTCTTAACTCCGGTAGGATGAAGAACCAGCAAGGGATAAGAGTGCGTGTAAACACGCCCAGTTTCGAGTGTGGAGATGCGAATCCGAACCTTCCCGATCTTTAGATCCTTTCCACTTGAACCTTTTTCCCCAAGCTGGTTGTTGTCAAAAACACCAACTGTAAGAACTGTAGCTGGATCAAAAACTTCCCATGTGTACTGCTCATTGTATTTGGGAGACAGGTTGTCAATAAGGGTGCGTGTCCGGACCCATTTGTGACCATACTTTGCAACACAGTATGTATCCGATGTACCCCTCCCATCTCGTGTTTTCATAGGATGGAGTCCTACAGCATTTAAGATGCCAAGTTCCAGTATCCCAATAGGAGGCCTCCAAAGCTGTTTTGCTGTAGGACGAAGATCACTGCTGTAATGAGTTGACTCGTCAAGAACATGGTATCCTCCATCTAAGCAGACTCGAAGATGGATACGGCTAGAGAACTTATCTTTCTTCAGCTGATCTACATCTACAGCAACTGGCTTTTCCAGGTTAAACCAACGAGAATGAATTATCCTATCGTCAGCACGCTTCTCCACAGAGCTCAATGGGATGATGACCCTTCCAATTATCTCATCTTTTCCAGGACCAACACGATCCTCAACTGAAAGAACCAGGTGGTCTTCAAAGGGTTCGGCAGCAACAAATAAAAGGTCCTCATTCCATAAGGCACCAAAAGTCCGAGCCTGATATGTCTTTGTTTTCAAAACTTGGCTTCCTATCTGTACCTTGGCATACACTTCAGGGAAACGGTTCTTCTCTGATGGGACCAAGTCTTGTGCCTCAACAACGTTAACACGTACATACCACAACCTTGGTGCATGATAGACCTTTGAACGTATCACAGTGGAGGAAGCCGGTGTGCTATCTACAGGGGTAGCTGCATCAGAATGCCAGGCATCAGGAAAGGCCTCGTCTGCTTGGGTTCCAATCCATACTGCAACCATCAGCTCGCCCTTTATCTTCTCTCCCTTCTTGTCCTCAAGCCGATACCACTCTGGAGCTAGAGGACTATCTGGTGGGACCCGCAATGGAACCTCATTAATATCAAACCTTGTGACACCCACAAAGTCATCTTTAACAAGATCCTTGTCCTTGATCACAACCTCTAAAACAGAAGCTTGCATCCGTTCCCTTGAAAAAGCAAACACCTGATTCCACTCTGGATTTTGCTTTTTGTCAAAGTGCTTTGTGATTCCTCTGTAGTTTCCAATTCTCACCTCAACAAATGGATCAAGACTTCCTGTAATATCCATGGCAGGAAGATCACGAGCTTTAACAACTCTCACGTACAGAAAGTACATCCGTTCAACAAGATCATAGGTGCTTGCAGTCTTGTCTCCATGAATAACCCGCCCCCCAACAACTCTTCCCCCACCAAGAAAGGGACTTGTCTCTTTAAGGGCATAGTCAACAGGTTGTGATGATGATGCAGAGTACATGCGAACTAACTTTGGAGCCTGTGTTTCTGAAGCTTTCATCTCGTCAGCCACGTACTTTGGTACATGATGGCTAATTGCGGGAGCAGAAGAATGATTCTGATGCTGATGTTGCTGGTGATTTGGGTTAGGAAGATGATGAAAGGTGTGTCTCTCAGCAATTTTATGAGATACAGTATCTGTCATAGAGTGGACCATTGGAGCCTCGGCATGTGTTAAGCCTGGATCCTTAGTTGACAAAGATTCAACTGCAGGAAGCGGAGTAGAGGATTTGATGGATGCATCATCAGTAATATAAACTTTCAGGCCAAGCTCTCCTCTCACATGTGAGAAAATTCCACGCTTTTCCAGAGGGTAGTGTAACACAACAGCATCAGAGTGCAGCACAAATGAGTTCCCAGTGAGGCAAACCTTACCAAGGAAGGACCGGGAATTGGTAGCTCTGACGTTACTGTAAACATGGGCATCAAGAGTGAGATAGTGGAGGTTGGAAGGGTCAGAGACATTGAAGTAGAAACTCTCATTCCACACAGGATTGAGATCCTTTTCTTTGATAGTCGTGCGGAATTTCTGGCCATCAAAGCAGAGCTCTACAAAGGCACTGGATGAACCGTGCTCGTCTTTGGGCAAAAGATTGTGGGCACTCACCACTTCTACCGCTAGCTTAATGTTGCTCATCATGATGTAGAAGCAACTAGCCTCTTTTAGCAAATATTATGAACTACTGGACTATAGGTACCTGCAGTGCAGAAAACAACAACAATTGTGTTTTAAGAAACTGTTGCAAATATCAACAAAGAAGAGATGTAATTTAGAAGCAATGCACAGATGAATGAAAACATCAAATGAACATGAGGGGCTAGCCGTGTCAAAAAGGGTGCAAGTCAATAATCACGATGTGATATGACTGAAGCTGAACTTTGTAGATCTCATTGGAATGAATAAAAGTTTATGAATTTTGACTAAATGATTGAATGGACTAGTGCATTTGAATTGTATAGCTAACAGAAGAACTCGCACAAAACTGGTTTCGTTAAAATGGATTTTTACAAAACCAAATTAAAACAGAGAGAAACATGAATCTGCTAGCCAACCAATGACTTGGTAAATATTTCTACAGTAATGGCTATCCCTCGCCGGCAGCTCAGTTCACAGCAGAGCTGGTATGTGTGTGTCTGTGTGTGAATCAAGAAGAAAGTAAACCAACTCCAGTCATTCATAAAATCCCAATGACTAACAGCAATTCTAATATGTAACAGCTTTGTGTACATCCAGGAGAATCAATCATGAAAGCACAGAAAGAATTTCATCAAATTGCTTCAACATGCTTTATTAATTCCACCATTACTCCTAAACATTCATAAAAAGAAACAGCACATATTATTAACTCAGAATACCGCAAATTTTCCATGAACTCGAACCTTAAAGAAGCACTAATAAAGTGGATGAAGCAGACACAAGCAGAGTACTTTATATCTTTTGAGAAAATCGCCAACTCACTTTATGTAATGTTATTTTTTTCTTCTAGCAGCCCATTAGTTAGTTAACTTAAAATGCTGAAAGTGGATGAAATCAAAGGAACTATAGTCGAAAAGGCAGACAAGTCAAATACTTCGATTAAATCGATGCATGTGATAGACTCCCTCCTGAAAAGATCTAAACACATGCAAGCAAGCAAATAAATAAATAATCAAAACAAGTACTACATGGCATGGCATACAAGCTAACTACATAAATATATGATCAGTCCACTATTTGAAGTTAAAGATCCTAAAAGCACGCTCAAGACACATGACCTTTTTTTTTCAATTCCATTTAATAATAATAATAATAATAATAATAATAATAATAATAATAATAATAATAGTAATAGTAATAGTAATAGTAATACTTTGAGGAAATCACAAAAAGAGAAGCGATGAGGCTTTTCTCTGTGAACGATACTTTCGTTCCCTAGCTAACAAAAAGAAGGAAAAGAAAATTGATAAAAAAAAATCAAAATCTTTTACAGGAGAGCAAAAATCAAATAAATGTGATCAGATCAAACTGAACCGCATGACTCAGTAAATAACGTTCTATTTTCTCGGCAACCAAACAGAAGTTGAAACATCAGAGAAAGAGGTACAGAATCAAATGCACATATCATTTTTCATTTAAAAAGAGAAATACAAGCCAGAGTTTGCTTCCTGGAGCTAATTTTTCAAAAAAAAAAAACAATAAAACAGTAAGAAAAAGAAACTGACAAAGGGAAAGCTTCACCTTCCTTAAACATACTCGGTATCGTCACTGAAAAGAACGAAAACTATAGATGGCAAACATTTTCAAGCAATCATGAAGGTGCCTGCAGCTGCATTTAAGTTACCGTCCATGAAATAAAATGAGAGATAAATGCGGGTCTTGTTGCTTGGCACGAGAAACTAGGAGGGAGAGAGAGAGGCAGTACAGTTTCAGAGAGAAAGAGACTATATTAATTAATTGCTACGCTGTGTGTGTGTCTCTTTGCTGGTGCAGCAAGGAAGACTAAGCAGCTTCTATTTTTAAGTTTTCCCGGTATTTTTTCAGAGAAATAACCCGCTGTTGGCGATTTCATTTTTGCTGCCATGCGCTCGTTTCTCTCTTTCTTTTCTTTTTCAGTTGTCCCGGTGGTACTGTAACTAACTGATTTGAATTTAGTTGTGTGCGCCCATTGATAAAATGCCAAGGGTCTCGCTGAGACTTGTTTTTTAACGATTATAAAAATAATATCCTATGATAATATTCAACTGAAATTTTTATATCTGTTCGAAAAATCAAAAAATGAAACTAACTTTTTTAATCACTTTACTTTAATTATCCTCGTTTTAAAACACCTTTGTGTTTTTAATTTGAAAAAAAATATCAAATTAATTTTTTTAATAATTTTAATATATTAATATTAATTTTTTAAAAATATATATATATATTATACACCTCAATAATATCAACCAACAATTTTAAAAATATATATATATATATACACGAGAGAGTTTTTTAGTAAAAATAAAATAAAAATACAAGGATTTCACGTTAACCTAATTTATTAAAGCTTAAAAAAATAAAATACAAGGCCAACCTTTTTAATCAATTTAACCCTCTTGATTCCAAAAATGCTTTTTTTTTTTTATCTGTTTGAGTGTTTTAAAAGTGATTTTGAAAAAAAATTATAAAAAAATATTTTTTATTTTAAATTAAAATGGAGGGTATTGTTTTTATTTTTGTTGTCTGATTTATGGACTGCAGTGCTCAACGGCCCAGAGCCTCTCAGATTCTAATACGTGGATTTCATGTAAGAGTTTCGACAATTAGTTACTTAGGCCTATCTTTTGCAGCCCAGCTCGGTGAGTGGGATTTTATTTGTTTGTTTATTACGAGACCCAGACAAATATTTAAAATAATAATAATTAATCACTTAAAACATTGTTTTGAAAATATTATTTTAAAAATAAAATAAAATCATGTTCGGGCAAGTTTTATCTAATTTAATTTATGTATTAGCAAATAAGTTGTCTTATTAGCCCATTAAATAAGACTTAATTTAATAATATTACTCAGACTAGGTCATATTTCATTTTTAAATTCCACCTCATTCTTTCTACTGGTTAAATGTAAGACTTTATAATAGAAAGTCTAAATATTAATCATTAAACTATCCCGTTAAGAATCCTTGGATTATCTAAAAATTATTACATTTATTGATGTAAAAAATAATTTTTAAAAAATAAAAAAAAATCATTTCTAAACAAAAACAATTTTAATTACATACTCAAACAAGCAGTAACAAAATAATGTTAAGGCTTAGATCGACACTATAATTCCACAGTCCGAGTTGCTTGATCAAGATAATCTATATTGATTTTATTATTATCATCTAGATATTTTTATTTATTTTATAAAAACAATTAATCCGTACTCGTGCGGGTTAACACTAGTTTTAACTCAAATGTGATGTCGAGCTTTGGTGCCCTGTTTTGTAGCTCCAACTCCCAAGGGCTTTTGGACCTCCTCCCTTATTTTTGAGTGGTCTCCCCCCCCCCCCACTCTTACAATATATGTAGGATAAGGTTTCGGAGCACCTCACATCGGCGATTCAACTGTAAGAACGAAGAATCAGAGAGCGAGTGGAAAAACTAGAAAATGAAGCTGAAAGTATACGCAGATCGAATGTCACAGCCATCACGGGCTGTTATCATCTTCTGCAAGTAATTTTCTTTATTTCATTTTCCATTGTAATAGGTTCCTCGTGTTCTAACGCTCACTGCAAATTCTTGAACATGGATTTTTTTTACATGTATTTGATCCGGGAATTGTATATTATTGATGCAGGGTAAATAGGATAGATTTTGAAGAGGTTAGAGTTGACATATCAAAGCGTCAACATATAACTCCTGAATTCAAAGGTACTCTCAATCAAGTTGCCCCCCTTCCATGTCTGTCTATTTTCATGCCGTGTTTAGTTATTTGTGAATCGGTTAAAAAAAATGAGGCTTTTGTTGTTTATTAGCAGAATTGAGACCACCCCAGATGGAAATGATTTTTGTTCAAGTGTTTTGGTCGCTTAAATTGTGCTAGCAGAATAAAGTGTTTGTTGATTGTGGTTTCAGAGATAAACCCTATGAGAAAAGTGCCAGCTATAGTTGATGGAAGGTTCAAGCTGTTTGAGAGGTAATTTTAACACTTGCTTGCCTTTGTCATCTCTCACATTTTTCGTTTCTGTAAATCTAGGACCTGAGTTTGTTGCTAGCTGTTTGTTGTAGGGTTTAGTTATATGGCCTGCGCCATAAATTGTAGATGACAATGAGAATTGGCACTCCCTTTTGCCATTAAACATTTTAATTCGTCAAATTACTTACTGGATTATTGGTTGTTCTTTGCAGTCACGCTATCTTAATATATCTTGCTTGTGTATTTCCGGGAGTTGCTGATCACTGGTAAGTAAAAGCTGCTTATCCACTGAAACTGATTTCTGTACAATTTGGGATATGGGTGGTTTAAATACAGGAAATTCCTGTTGGATAGAGAAGTACAATGGGTATTGGCAATGATATAGATATGGTGTAAGCTGTGCTGTTCTTAATACCCAAAAAAATGTGTTAAAAAAAGCAAGGAACATGCTCCTGTGGTGAAAGGAGAAAATGGACAATATTAGTAAAGTCACTTTTCAATCTTTTAAAATGCACAACATTAACAGGGCCATTTTTCTATTTAATAAAACTTACTGGCTAAATGAATACGATTCTCATTGTAGCCACACTGAAAAGGTGGTTGGTCTTGTCTAATGCAGGGACAGTGTATTTTTGGTTGACATATGCTTTCTTGTGCAGGATTTTTAGTACATTCAAAGACTATTTTGTCATTTTTTATTTAATTCCAAGATTTATATGCTTTGGCCAATTATAAACAAGACTGCCCTGTTCCCACTGTAAGGTATCCAACGGATCTTTTCAAAAGAGCTAAAATCAACTCGGTTTTGGATTGGCATCACTCCAACTTACGCCGTGGGGCAGGTATGCCATAATAAATTTGATCTGAAACAATTGTGAGAATCATTATTTTGTATATGTTTAATTTGATTTTGCTGTATGCTTCTGACTTGGAAGTTGAAGTACGAAATGGCATATAGTCCATTGGTTCTAGTTACAATGTTGGGAAATCCTACTGGAAAGCTTTTGTGTTTTTTTTTTCTTTCCCAAGATTCTGATAAGCTGGTGCTTTTCAATTTTATACTTCTTCTTCAGCTGAATATGTCAAGAACACCACATTAGCACCTGCACTTGGTCTACCTCTGGATCCACAAGCAGCTGCTGAGGCCGAGAAAGTTCTATTTTCATCCCTGTCAAATATAGAGTCTGTGTGGCTTAAAGGAAGTGGCCGGTTCTTATTAGGTGGAAATCAACCATCCATAGCTGATCTAAGCCTAGTTTGTGAACTAATGCAACTGGAGGTACATAGATATGACTTGCTGCTTCTATGATATAATTAGTGTTGGCTATGTAACTAAAAAGAAACAAAGAAAGGGATGTATTGGCTGCAACAGAGAAAAAAGTTTCTTAGTGAGAGAGATTTACTTACAGTTTTGATATTAGGATTTTGAGACATGAGGACTTCCTCAAATTTGAACACAAGGAAAATATCCATACTGCCTCTCTCCTCCCTTTTCTTTTTCAACACCTGACGACAGGCACACTTGGTCTCACTATCAGACTAGAAAGATGAACAAAACATGGATGCAGTAGTGTGATTGGTGATGTCTTCTAGGCTGTAGTCAGAAGTCCAACTTGTTTCATGGACTATCGCCTTATGTTTACTGATGCTGAAATGGAAATCTAACTCTGCAAGGAAAAGTTTCAGCAATGTTGGTTTTTCCATAGATATAAAGGTTAATTACATCATAAATTTCACGTGTCTTTTTTTTAATAGCTGAAACCTAGAGCATAATTTGCAGGTGTCTAGGATTGAAGGCAATACCTTCTCTTTTTTCTTGTTCTTATATTACCTGATTGTTTGGGAAGAAATTCATTTAAAAAAGGTAGATCTTCCATATTTTTTACACTTGATGAACTGTAAGGTGGGTTTTTTTGTTGCTCTAAATTCATCTTGAAATTCTTTCATATAATGTGGAAAAGAATCAAAGAGGTTGCCTCATGAAGGCATTCTCAAGTACAACCTGTTTTTGGCTGTAGGTTGCCTCATGAAGGCATTCTCAAGTACAACCTGTTTTTGGCTGTAGGTTTTGGATGAAAAGGATCGCAGCCGAATACTTTCCCCCTACAAGAAGGTTCAGCAGTGGATGGAGGATACAAAAAATGCAACAAGGCCACACTTTGATGAAGTGCATCAAATCTTGTTCAAAGCCAAAACGAAACTGCAGAAGGTACGATTAATGAGCACAAACAGTGAGAACTTGAAAACAAAATTGGCCTCAAGGATGTAAGAATTATTTTGGATGAAGTCATAAATATACATATGATAAGCAATCTGGGGTTCATCCTGCAGAGTTTCAGCCAAGAATGACGGTTAATACCCAAATGATGGGGGCAAATAATGGTTGTGTTAGTTGTGATTTCTTGCAATTTTCTGCAATAAAATCCGGGATAAAAAGAGATGCTGTATCATAGATATCTGCAAACGCAATGGACAAAAAGCCTCATTGTGGAACTTGTTTTGAATTGAAAATTGTCGGAGCAATTGCTTAGACTTGTCTGCAAAGCAGTAATTATTTCTGGTTGAAATTCGATCCATGCTCTCTCAAGTGTTTTACTTTAAGAAATTAGGAGTACTATTTTTGGTCCATGACACCATATTTGTTTCCATTCTCCCCGAGGATAATTCTCAATCATAATATCGTAACTCTTCATGTTCTTGCATCTTTAACTTGATCAATCTTCATTCCTTAGAGTAGCTACAAATCCAGAGAGATCATAACACAGTGAAAGAAATCCAGACTCTCACAAGTCTAGCCATGGTGATTATCATTTGAAACAGGAAGGAAACCCTAGACATTTCACGAACCATTTATGAAATCTCTCATCTTTGCTCATTTTCCTTCACTTAATATCTCATGCAGCACCAGTCAACTGGCAACGCTTCCTTCATATCGTCTACATTGCTCTCAATCAACTCTTAATCAACATCTATTCAGAAAACCATTGTCGAAACTAGTTCCATTAATCAATCTATCTTTATTCCATGAATTTCTAGATTTTCCGGTTTCTAGGGCCTTGTGTAATTCGTCAATAAAAGAGAACACTGAACCACACTGGCTGAAGAGGCAGCCATGGACAGCTCCCACGGAAAAGGTCCACCTATCCTCGGTGGTAAACGGAGTCCAGCGCCAGGGAAAAGCGTCCCGGCTGCTGTTGGGATGCCAATGAGGTTTATATAGCTCAAGGCAATACGAGAATAAGAGAAAAGGTCTTCCGATGTTTCGGTAATGCAATACAATATCTGTGTAAAAGTGAACATACATAGAAATAATATATTTTTTAACTTTCTATATCATCATATTAAAATCATAAAAAAATCTAAAAAAATGTTTTTATAGGAGAAAAAAATCTATGCCTGCACCACTAGTTATTCTAACATCTGCTGCTACAAGTGCTGGTGAATCACTCATACCATCTTCTCCCTTGGCCACTCTAAGTCCTGTAGTCTGTAATGAAAGAAATTGAAAGTTGAAAAACAACTATCATAATCCCGGGGACAAAAGTAAAAAAGGCAAGCTGAACATATATATGTGCCTGTAATTCCTCCACTTTCTCTGCTTTCTGCTCTGGCTTGGCTTCTGCGATAATAGTTTCATAATCATTCTCAACTTCCTTGGCAATGTAGTTTAGTGAAATGCAATGTCAGATTGTTGAACTTAGAAGGAACGCTAGACATGTTTATAGCTAGCTAGTTATAGAAAGAAATTTACCACTACAAGCCCTCTAGCTGTTTCATGTCAAAGGGAAGGTGAAAAAATCACATTTCTTGTCTTGCACTGGACGTATGTCAACCAAGAAAAGGAACGAGTTTGTTTGCAAGCACCAAAAAAGGAAATAGTGTGAAAATAATAGGGCCACGTTCCCGGCTTGAAACAAAAGAAAAAAAAAATCTCCATTAACATGATTGTAATGGAGGTCCTAAGAGGCGTGATGACAAAGGATTTGTGATCTGCATAACAGTTCTCGAATTCAGCTCAGGATGTTCACTTCTTATAAAAATCTGGGACAATCAGAGTTTTATTCACTAACCTAGACTCACAAAATGCATTTTCCGAGAAATGTTGTTTCTTTGCGTAAAAAAATTGATTGGAATGGAGACATTTTGGCATATGCGCCGTCTCTTGAAAGAAGAAGATGGTATACTGCCATTAAACAGTGTAGCATGCAACATGGAAAGTTGTAGATATCAAATTTGAGGCCACCCCTGGAAGAGCTTTCCAAATTAAGTGGTGGTCTGTGTTTCAATTCCACTATCAAAATTCGTTCACTTTTGTTTTTGTTTACAAATCCGAAGCTTGGGATATGGGATTCAGACATTCTAATATGACATGGCCTCAACCTTAAATAAACTTGTCTTCTATCTCACGTAAGCAATCAAAAACTCACAGATGTTATCAACTAAGAAAAGGCAGCTTATTATCTAAAATTAAAACGAAACTAGTTGCAGAACAGTACAAGATTCCGAAGAAGCACTAATTATAAAGTCCCTTATGCCTTTCACTCTCCTTAATTTAAAACTTAGGAAAAGAATTTCAATTGCTTTTACTCCACGCATTCAGCAACAAAAGAATTTTTTTAAAAAAAACCCAGAAAACACCTGTGAGTTCTGATCCAGCACAAGCAGCAATTGTCATTCCCATAACGCATGCAGAACACTGCCTTTGCCTCTGATCCTTCGACGTTCGTTTCTTGAGCCGAAACCCCTCTCGGGTACTTGGGCATCGAAGGATACCTTGGCCTCGGCGATAAGTCCCCGTAACTCTCCTTGCGTATGCAAGATAATGCCAAGAATTTCGTTGCCATCAAACAACGTGTAATATTTGTGTGTTTCTGTCTACGTGCATCCTTCAATTCCAGCACAATAACTTATAAATAGGTGATCTTTTGTGTTTTAAGTGCGTTTATTATGATTTTTTTTACTTAAACATCTATCAAAATAATTCACTTTTAAATTTATTTTATTTTTTATATTACTAATTCAAAATCATTAAATCATCGTTTTAAATATTTTTAAGGGACGTGGCATGATGACAGAAAGCTTATGATCTTTACAGCAGATCTCGAGTTCGAGTCAGAACGTGCACTCCTCATAAGAACTTAGAATAATCAGGATTTTACTCACTCACCTATACCCATAAAATGCATAGATAGATTTTCTCGTATCCAACACAAAAGGTTAAACACACAAACGGTTAAACACAATGCTGTCAAACAAAGTGTAATAGTTGTGTTTAAAATCTTCTAAAAAAAAGATTTTGTGAATTGGGAGAAACTATTCACGGGTATATATGCGTAGTGGGGTTAGCCAAAAGTTTGCTCGATTGAGAAGGAGAAATTTGAATTTGAAGTGGTTAGCAATTAATTAAGAATCTAACGGCGGGTGATAGGTTTCTCTCAATTTATTTATTTATTTTTGACTTCCTAAAAGATGCATGTGCTCATGCAAGATGAGTGCTGGTTTTATAGTCTCTACCACTAACTTTGAGTCGTTGACTTAAAGCAGATAATTCAATGAAAAATCATTGCATAAATTTATCAAGTGAATGTAGATCGAAAATGTATACATGCACTCATGGAAATAGGGTTTGACATACAACCAACAAATATGCTATTTGTAATTTTGTCATTGATTAAACAATGGTATTTGCGTAAATTATCTTTCAACCCTCTAAAATATATTGATGGGCTAAGTTCGTTGGTAACCTTATCAGTAATGATTTTAAAAAATCAATAAAAAAATAAAAAAATAATTAATATAAAAAAAAAATACTGGAGGGACAATAAGAGGGAGCTTATATAACACCCGTATGTGATCTCATCTCTATTACTAATTAGTTGGGTTTGGTCATCTCGACATTGCATCATTCATAATTAGTAGCGAGTTAAGTTGTATAAGCTTGGGTTTGTCGGTCTAAAACCACCTTGGACTCCGAGATTTGAGTGCTCTAAATCAATTGCAAGCATCTAATGGTTGAAAAACTGCAAGCTATAAAATCTTAAAATATGGGCTGGCTTTTTGGGCTTTCCGTGGAACTCCACAGAGTCAACTTACTCAGTCCATCTGACCTTTCAGAGTGGAAAAATGGGCTCCGACACTGGCATATTGTTTCAGCCCTGGCTATCAAAATCTGTATTCAGTTATATTTTCCGTTCCGATTAGGTTCGGTTTCAGTGAGGCTATGGCTACAATGCAGTCCCCTGCTGACTGGCTCTATAATCCAGCTGTCCTCGTTAGGTATTGATAATTACTAAACAGTTTATTCTCGATTTTATTATATATTACATCAATTCAAGCAGTTCATAAATATTTAGGAGTGTTGTTGATGTTTTATTTTTAAAAATGTTTTTTATTTAGAAATATATTAAAATGATATTTTAAAAAATATATATATATATTTGATATTAGCACATGAAAATGATCTAGAAACACTAAAAATTTAATTTAAAATAAAAAATAAAAATATATTTTTTTTAAATTTGTTTTTCAATTTCAAAGTATATTTTTTAAAACTTAAAATAGCCATGATATTATTGAAAGCACACATAGATTATTTATACTAACACCGTTATAATCAGTAACTATGAAAAATAAAAATCCAAATAATCGTTGATTAACAAATAGATGCCATGAAGAGAGAGTTTAGGAGCGTGTTTGCAATTGTCTTTTAAAATATTTTTTATTTAGAAACATATTAAATAATATTATTATTATTATTTAAAAAATATTTTTTAATATAGCACATTAAAATAATTTAAAAATAATTAAAATTTAATATAAAAAAATACTTTTAAAATAACTCGCATACACCACCGAAATAACCGAGTATTGAGTACAGTCTGTAATCTCTCATGGACGATAAATCTAACTGCAAGCGTTAATGAAACATTGCCGTCTGTTAATCCACGACCAGGCGGGCCATCTTGACCACCCAGTGCCATGTCATATTTAATTACTTCATGCAATGAGGGTGCGTAAGCGCTTACGTTTTCTGTATTGTGAGGAGGTTTCCACGAATCCCTGTTGCCGTCTCCGCTGCCAGATATTTCCAGGCGCGGTGATTGAGTACTTTTCTCTTCAAATTCCGATCAGGATGGTGTTGCTTGATTGGGGTCCAGCTCACAAAAATAAAAATAATGTCGTAGGCATATCCTAGATCCGGGAAAGTATCTCGGTGGGATATTATAAATAAATATATACATTGTTAAAAAAATAATATAAATTATATTATAAAATTTCATTTAACAATTTAAATTTTTAAATAAAATGTTACTAGTGTTGATTTAAAGAAGGAAAACTCTACAGTGCCCAAGTTGTAATTAATGGTATCTTATTAGTCATTAATGAGACCTACTTTGAAGAAAAGAAAGAGACAAACATGGGTGGGGGAGAAATCATAGTAATAATTAATTATATATAATTTTTAGCTTTGACGAATATTTTCACCCAAGGCGAGGTCGGCTAATAAAGAGTTCCCCACCGTCAAGTCCTAGAAACAATGGCCACCGAAGCATGCAAGCCCCCTAGTGATCGGTCATTCGTCCGATGCGGCGGACTGGAGGTCAAAGAAACAACAGTTGACACGACCATTTCCAAAACAAGCATGACAGAATCAAATTTGCTTCTTGCATTTTTATTTTCTTTCTTTTAAAATATTAATAATAATAATAATAATAAAACATTTTTTCAACCATGCCACGTCTCTCTCTCTCAGGGCGCGTGCTTGTATTAGGGGAAACGCGTGTATTTTAAGTCAAAAGAGAGCATAATTAGAAGAAACGAAAGTAGTAAATGAGTGAAAACAGTTCCACCTTGAAATTGCGGTTTATTTTTTTAAACCTGGTTCTGGATGCTCCTGTGCCGGATGAAGCTCCACCTCCCAGCTCATACAAAATCTAACCGTAAATCCATCCACGTGTATGATGGAAAGGACAAAACGTCGATATCGAAAGTAATAAATCCAGGAATAAAGGGAAAAATTATTGTGAGAAGCAACTCTTAAATGTTTTTTATATACATTCCGATGTAAGAAAGTTATTTTAAAAAATTAAAGTATATATAGAGAGAGAATATTAATATAATTATTTATTAATAATAAATAATTATTACAATTACAATCAAAATTATTTTTTACATAAATATATTTCAAATAAATTTTTAATTTTGATAGATATAGAAACAAATCTTCAATTTATTTATTTTTAATTTTTTAATTTTTTAATTTTTTTTTGGGAGTTATGAAAATAATAATAATAAAAATTTATGTTTTGTTTTTTAGCCTTTTATCTCAAGTTGCTACACAACACCTATCGCCTACCTTCTTTCCCAGTTACAACCCGCACCGCTTCCTCCATCCCCATCCCCTTTATAAAATCCTCCTCCCTCCCCTCCCCCACCTCCAAACACGCTTTCTTTGAATTCAAACATATTCTTCCAGATTAAATCAACTATCTGCTGTTCTTTTTTCTTTCTTTCTGATACACAAAACTGGAGAAAATGGAGTCCCTAACTTTGACTGCTTTGTTAAGCAAATCAGCTAAAAATTTCCCAAATCGTCGGGCTATATCACTCTCCGGAAAACTCGATTTAACACACGCTCAATTACAACAGATTGTCGATCATGCCGCCTCTCTTCTTATCTCCGCCGGCATCAGTCCCGGTGATGTCGTCGCTCTCACCTTCCCCAACACCATCGAGGTACTGTCGATTATGTTTTCTTTTTTCCTTTTATAGATCCCAAAACTGTTGAGAACGTTCTTTTCTTTTCTTTTCCTTTTCACTAATTGTTCCTTTATGCAGTATGTGATCATGTTTCTGGCTGTAATTCGTTGCCGAGCCACAGCTGCGCCGTTAAACCAGGCTTACACAGCCGAGGAGTTCGAGTTTTACCTCTCCGACTCAGAATCGAAGCTTCTAATCATGCCACAAGAGCCAATCGTACCGGCACAAACCGCGGCCTCTAAGCTCAAAATCCCTCACGTGACATCGACGCTTGATTTCCAATCCAAAAGAGTAACTCTCTCAACCGTGTCAGAATCATTACCTGACGCTGTTGACGAAGTCGTGAACGACTCGTCTGACGTGGCTTTGTTCTTACACACTTCTGGCACCACGAGCCGGCCCAAAGGCGTCCCTTTGACTCAGCTGAATTTGGCCTCTTCGGTTTTGAACATAAAATCGGTTTATAAACTCACCGAGTCTGACTCCACTGTCATCGTGCTGCCGCTATTTCACGTGCATGGATTATTAGCTGGGTTATTGAGCTCACTAGTGGCTGGAGCCGCCGTGACTCTTCCAGCCACCGGGAGATTTTCTGCTTCAACATTTTGGAAAGACATGGTTTCATATAATGCCACGTGGTACACTGCAGTCCCGACAGTTCATCAAATTCTACTTGATCGCCATGTCAGCAAGCCAGAGCCGGCTTACCCCAAGCTAAGGTTTATCAGGAGCTGTAGCGCTTCTTTGGCGCCGGTTATCATGGACCGCCTAGAGGAGGCCTTTGGCGCACCGGTTTTGGAGGCTTATGCAATGACTGAGGCGGCACATTTAATGGCTTCTAACCCGTTACCCGAAGACGGACCACATAAACCCGGTTCGGTGGGACGACCCATTGGGCAAGACATGACCATCTTGAATGAGAATGGGGTGGCTCAGCTGGTTGGAGTTAGTGGCGAGGTTTGTATTAGGGGGCTTAATGTGACCATGGGTTATAAGAATAATCCTGAAGGCAACAAGGCTGCTTATCAATACGGATGGTTCCATACAGGGGATATCGGTTTTCTTGATGAGGATGGGTATTTGCACCTTGTGGGTCGGATCAAGGAGCTTATTAACCGTGGAGGTATGTATATGCACATTTCAGCTTTGCTCTTTAAGTAGCCACCTGCTATGCCCAAGTGGTATTATCTTTTATTTCAGGCGACCCAGTACATTAAAAAAATAAAATAAAATGATCAAAATGTGCACTCATCATCAAAAACAATTATGTGTCTAGTCAAAATAATGATAAAAAAATTGCTTTCGATATGGAAAGTTCATATTCCAAATTAATAGGAGCGGATTCTAGATGGGCTTGTTGCTCTAGAATTAGATTGCTTGATTACCATGGGAACCTGAGCGTTCTTAAATGTCAAAATGCGTGAGCTTGAATTTTGGCCTACTATTTGCTGGAATTCACTGGTCAGTTTTGCTGATATTGTGATCTGTTGTATTTTCAGGGGAGAAGATATCACCACTCGAAGTGGATGCGGTGCTTTTGTCTCATCCGGACATTGCTCAGGCTGTCGCCTTTGGAGTTCCGGATGAAAAATATGGTGAAGAGGTAAGGAATCACTGTGCTGAAGCCAAACTCATCTTGTGTGCTTGTGAGTTCCTTTTTCACGGCCCGACTTAACATTTGGTCTTCTTCGCTTGCAGATAAACTGTGCCATAATTCCAAGGGAAGGATTGAGCATTGATGAAGATGAGGTGCTCAGCTTCTGCAAGAAAAATCTTGCAACTTTCAAGGTTCCCAAGAAGGTATTCATCACTGATTCACTCCCGAAAACCGCCACCGGAAAGATTCAGCGTAGGATTGTGGCGGAGCATTTTCTTGCTCAAATCTCCACTGCTAAAGTTCCCAAGTTTGGAGCTTAATCATTCTTTCTACGTTTTCAACTTGCAAGCTCACACATTGGATATAAAATCTTCCACTACATATGACGATTAGTTCTTTCTACGTATTGTTGTCGCACATTGGTTTGCGCGCACCCACCGAAATTACTTTCTTCTTCTGCACATTGCACATGAAAATGATGTAATCTTCCACTACATTAAAGTATACAAACTAGTTGCAATACTTTACGTGCAAATATCTTGTTGGCAAAAGCTAATGTCTTCGTGCCTGTCATGCAGTTATGTTGATATTGTTTTTTGAAGTCTTATTTATTTATTTTGAAATGAATTAAAATGATTTTTTTTATTTTTTAGAATTATTTCTAATGTTAGCATATAATAATAATAATAAATAATTTTTATTTAATTTTAAAAATTAAATTGCTTTTAAACACCATAACAAATAGAATCTCTTAGTAATGTCATCATCCCCAAATTCAGATTTAAATGCCTCCTGCACTGCTTTGCCCAAATTTAGATTTTTTGTTTTTTTGCAGTTTCATTTTTTCAAGTTGTATTAACATGATTGGATTTTTTTTAGCACCTCTGAATATTCAATGATAAACTAAACAATAAACTCAGGATCAAATTTAATAATAAAAAGGGACAATTTTATTTTTGGA
Organism: Salix purpurea; assembly: GCA_027405865.1. Lineage (NCBI taxonomy): Eukaryota > Viridiplantae > Streptophyta > Magnoliopsida > Malpighiales > Salicaceae > Salix > Salix purpurea. The sequence continues at coordinate 10,160,808 of CM050328.1, read as the reverse complement.
CCTTGAAGTTTAATTTTATTAATTATTTGATCCCTATCGTTTTAGCATTTCATATGTCAATTCCATTATGTTGAGAGAGACAGAGAGAGAGGGGGGATAAAATCATCAAAAATAATCATAATGAGAAATTAATTGAAAAGGACTAAAGACTATTGTAAAAGATGTTTTATTGTGAGGAGTGTTCAATGGAGGGGGAGTTTTCCGTTAATAATATAAAATAAAAGATGTTTTTTTTTTTTTTTAGTTTAATGATTTATCTCTAGAGTAATCAGAAGGTGTTTTTGAGAGATCATTTTTATAAAGCAAACAATTTGAAAAAGTATTTTGAAATCATAAACCCTAATTTTTTTCATCATTAGATGTCTCTTGAAAATTATACAAGCAACATATCATCTTCCCCCATGTACTATGTCTACATTTTGTTTTAATATCAAACAGACTTGTGTGGGTTTTTTCCAAGCGTGTCTAGATGCACGAGCCTTGCCATTTTTATACCTTTCATTATATTTAATTACTCAAATTTTAATTAATATCCTTTTTATTTTTAAAGCCACAGTTTAATTTTCTCAATAATAATTAATTGTCTCAACCATATTTTTAATTTCATAATACGTTAAGGGGATCATTGTAATTTCATTTTAAAGAACTTCCTTTATATTTTAGATAAATAAGTTACGTTTTCATTATTCATTTATAGAAATAAAAATGATTGGTTCTTATCATAATTGACTTCTAAGATCAAATATATATATATATATATATATATATATATATATATATATATATATATATATATATATATTACAAAGATAAACTGAGTTAAATCTATTTTAATTTTTATTTTTACTAGGAAGATCAACTTCATGCATAAGTAATTAACTAGTGTTAACATTTTGTTTTGCTTATTAATTCAAGAGAGTCGTTTAAAAATGTGATTAAACTCTAAATTGAAATTCAATATATCCATTATACTAAGGGATAAAGTGAAAACCCTCAGGACAGCGTGAAATAATGGTTTTTTTTAGGATTCTATAAAAATAAAAAAATACATGATAAAATAACTATACAAAATATTTTTGGAAAATAACACAATTTAGAGAGTTCATGAAAATGATATATCTGTGAGCTGTAAGTGTCATTTATGATTATTTTAAATTGCGAAATTATTGAATACAATAATTAATAAAAAGAAAGAAGAAAAAAAACTTTAAAAATATATTTAAAATCTATCAATATCATTAAAAAATCTAAAATAAAATAAACCAAAAATACCATAAAAAAACACCGACCAGTGAAAATCAGGCAAGTGGATCAAAACCAAGTAAACCTCTTAACAATTATAAACAACTTATATGCCCACTTACTTATTTGGTGTCATATATTGAGCGGGCATTTCTTATCTGCATCTACCACTTCGCTCACCTGGTCGATGATTCTCTCTCCTCAGAGGGAACTAGACACAAAAACTAACAAGTTTCAAACTCCCAGAATCAAAACAGGAAACTGTAAGTCACTCTCTCTCTCTCTCTCTCTCTCTCTCTATCTATCTATATATATATATATATATATATATATATATATATATCCATATGCAAGTATGTATGTATGTATGTATATTATGAAGGAATAGATTTCATTTATCTACCACTTCGCTCACCTGGTCGATGATTCTCTCTCCTCAGAGGGAACTAGACACAAAAACTAACAAGTTTCAAACTCCCAGAATCAAAACAGGAAACTGTAAGTCACTCTCTCTCTCTCTCTCTCTCTCTCTCTCTATCTATATATATATATATATATATATATATATATATATATATATATATATATCCATATGCAAGTATGTATGTATGTATGTATATTATGAAGGAATAGATTTCATTTATCAGGAAAACAACTTGGCAGGGGTTAGTCCTATCGTCATGATAATTCTGGATTGGTTATATTATTTTTAGCTGTTAAAATTGCAAATTGAAATTCATTTTGGCTTTAATAAAACCGAATTCTTTTGTGCTCATCCATGAAGCCCATGTGACCCACAGTTTGTTATGATGTATTTTACTTGTTAAGTCTCATTATAATAATGGGTTTATTCATTTCTTAGAAAAGCTTGAATCTTGGTTATGTTTTCGTTCTAATTTGACTTGGTTTAATATTATCCAGAGAGTTTTATTTCTTTTGGGGGGCTTTAAAAGATCCTGAAAACTTTACTATTTGCTTTGGTAGCTGTAAGGATGCTGTTTTATGTATTGCCATATAATTAGAGCTTGGACTGACATTGTAGGGATGGAACCAAATAGTGAAATAACCAAAGAGAAGTATGGTGTTGATATATCTTCCATAAGGGAGGCACAAGTGCGCATCGACCCATACATACACAAAACTCCAGTCTTTACCTCAGGAAGTCTGAATGACATGTCTAGAAGGAAGCTGTTTTTCAAATGTGAATGTTTTCAGAAAGGGTGAGAGATTAGTAAGTGGCGAATACCAAAAGTTTCAGACATTAGTGTATTGGATTTGATAATAGATTTTAACAAAAAAAAAAAAAAAAACTGTTTAATTATGCTGTACCTTAAAGACCCTATTTAGTGTTTTCTATTCGTTAACAGTGGGGCATTCAAGTTCAGAGGTGCGTGCAATGCCATATTTTCACTTAATAAAGATCAGGCAGATAAAGGGGTTGTAACTCACAGCAGGTTTGATCCATGTTCTCTGTGCTTTACAGTTCTTACTCTGAAAATTGCTGATTGTATCCTCCAAAAATAGTGGCAACCACGCTGCAGCATTGGCCTTGGCTGCAGACTTGCGGGATATCCCAGCATATGTAGTTATACCCAACAATGCTCCAAATTGCAAAATCCAGAATGTGATACGTTACAGTGGTCAAATTATATATTCTCAGCCTACATTACAGTCAAGGGAGACTACCACAGCAAGGATCATGCAAGAAACTGGTGCATTTCTCATCCATCCTTATAATGATGTGCGCATAATAAGGTAGTAGGCCCACTCTTATTTTGTTGCTTTCGCACCTGTGTTGAATTTGAATCTTCAAATATTCCATACACCATCTCATATATTTGCACTAAACCCATGATTCCTTTATTTAGCTGTTATCTAATTTCCCTTAATTTATTGCAATTAGATCTTCTAGGCTGTTCACCAGTACCTAACTCTCAATCGATTTCTTTCTTTTGTTCTGCTCCACACTGAATTTCTGATACGGATGACCTCTGTGTTAAATGAAGGAAGCAAATTCTTTACACGTTCAGGAAAAAAAATTCTGTAGAGCTTAGGATGTCATTGAAAGTATATGATTAAAGAAATGTGAGATGTAACTAGTGGCCTCTTGAGGAAAGTTTGTGTCATTGCCAAGAATAATAAAACTGGAATCAGCTGAACACTTTATAATTCTTTGCATGTTATATGGGTTACTGATTCTGCTGCTTCACCTCTAAGTCCAGTATCAGAATGAGAAGATGCCTCGCCATTCTCTATGAGAAATTCATCCTAGATATCACTACATTTTACAGGGTAGAAATGACCCAGTGCACGTAGATTTCTCGTCCCTGTTCAAAATGCCATTTAGAGTATATTGAAGTGGTTTTATATGGATATTAAGCAAATGAACCTGGACCAATGCAAACAGAATATGAGTGCCTGTCTTTGCAGTGGACAGGGTACCATAGCATTGGAGCTTCTGGAGCAAGTCCAAGAAATTGACACTATAATAGTTCCTATCAGTGGTTCGTTGAATTTCCTTTAACTGTCAATTCTTCATTTGGGTCCTGCATAGTTTATCATTGTTTATCTCATCTCCGAACCTGAATCATCATTAAATAAACTGTAGGAGGTGGTTTGATATCTGGGGTGGCATTGGCTGCTAAGTCCATCAACCCTTCCATTCGAATTTTGGCTGCTGAGCCTTGTGGAGCTAATGATGCAGCTCTATCCAAAGCAGCTGGAGAGATTGTAAAGTTGCCGGAAACCAACACCATTGCAGATGGTCTTCGAGCTTCTCTTGGAAGTCTTACCTGGTAAAGCAAACCTTGTGCTTCTTGTGCATGCATTGAGGACACGTATTTAGTTTTTCAATAATCCATTCTTCTCTACCTTGATATTGTTAAAGGAAATGAATCCCATTAAGGAGAAAATTGTGCATCCGATTCATGCACCAGATCAGCCTAGCATGATTGTAGGATCGTATCTTGTTGTACAGTTAACATTCCTAGAATAGTTCTATTCTGTTTCTATATACAGAACTTTCAATCATCACTTTGTCACTTTGTTTAGATATTATAAAGTATGCTTCTCTGTCTTTTCTTTTCTTCCATTTATTTTTAACAGAAATGTAGTGGGCATGCTCCCATTTTCCATTGCTAGGACGTCTCATGTTCATGTAATTTCCTTGCCCTGGTATCTCACTCTACACTTGTGGTGGTGCAGGCCAGTGGTTCGAGATTTGGTTGATGCAGTTATAACAGTGGATGATCAGGAGATAGTAGAAGCCACGAAACTCTGTTATGAGGTTCTGAAAGTCGTAGTAGAACCTAGTGGAGCTATAGGCCTTGCAGCTGTTTTATCCGATAGTTTTCAGAATAACCCTGCTTGGAAGGATAGCAACCGCATAGGAATCGTACTGTCAGGAGGGAATCTGGATCTTGGTGCTCTTTGGGATTCAATTTGTGGCCCGTAACTCTTTTCTTTCCCTTGACAGCGAAGATCTCTCTCTTGATGATGAAATAGCATTTCTGCTTTGGGCTTGCATATGTTTTCTGGCAAGAACAAAAAAAAGAAGTCCGGAAGCTTTCGTTTTTTCAGTTTAATCCAATAATTAAATTGAAATTTATACATATGAACATAAAACTGCGTGTTAGAAAAAAATCCCTACATAAAAAAACATGATCCGAAATGAATTTGGTTGGGTGATAAAGTCGCAAGTTGGTACTTCGCAAAACTATAAATGGCAGTCTTTGATAAGCTAGAACGGCAAGTTTCGATGCCGGCAAAAATATGAAACACCAAGAGCATTTTCACAACAAAAGTACTGCTTTAATTTAACTCTTATGAGACAACAGCAGTCAAGCCCAAAGCTTTTTGGTAAATTACAAAACCAATTTGAAAGATGCACACGCCCACCAAGAAACAAGCAATGCAACATTGCTTGAAAATAACTCACAAATTGGAAAGACTCCAGAGCAAGTATAATCAGGAGAAAAAAAAAGGTACAGTAAATCAGTCAATCCATACATCCTGTAAGCAAATGAAGAAAAGATTCAGATTTCATGTCTTTAGGCCTCATCCCCGTATGCTTCCTCCTCATCTTCATACTCGCCTTCCTCATCAGCAGTTGCATCCTGGTATTGCTGATACTCAGAGACCAAATCATTCATGTTGCTCTCAGCCTCTGTAAATTCCATCTCATCCATTCCCTCTCCAGTGTACCAATGCAAGAAGGCCTTCCTGCGGAACATGGCAGTGAACTGCTCACTAACTCTTCTGAACATTTCTTGGATAGATGTGGAGTTGCCAATGAATGTGGAAGCCATTGTCAAGCCTGTAGGAGGGATGTCACAGACCGTGGACTTGACATTGTTGGGGATCCACTCAACAAAGTAGGACGAGTTCTTGTTTTGGACATTGATCATCTGCTCGTCAACTTCCTTTGTGCTCATTTTGCCCCGAAACATTGCAGATGCTGTGAGATATCTGCCATGGCGTGGATCAGCAGCGCACATCATGTTCTTGGCATCCCACATTTGTTGGGTGAGTTCAGGTACAGTCAGGGCACGGTATTGCTGAGAGCCACGGGATGTGAGAGGTGCAAAGCCAACCATGAAAAAATGAAGCCTGGGGAATGGAATGAGGTTCACTGCAAGCTTGCGAAGGTCTGAGTTGAGCTGACCAGGGAATCGAAGGCAGCATGTAACACCACTCATGGTGGCAGAAATCAGGTGGTTCAGATCCCCAACTGATGAACAAAATTTTCCAGTCAGTCACCATAAAGTATGAAGGCATCTATCACATCGATCGTCACATCAAGGTGAAAAACATTGTAATGTAACAGGGAAAGAAAATTCTCCGACGTCTCAAATATATTTATTCTGCGGTTAAATAAATAAATATATATTTGTGGCTGAGAGAGTCCAAAGAAGGTCACTGGGTCATTCATTGAGGGTATATCCGTGCACTTACCATACCATGAGCACACGGTTGTTTATTCGCATTCTCATCCCCTATATTTAAACTAGAATATTGTTTCCAATTCTTGACTCGGCAAATTCCCCGTTCACAATAAAAGCCCAAGCCAAACCCACCAAATACCATCCCACATCATGAATCGTGACTGCGTTAATCCTAGTTCAGTTTCCAGGAAAAAATAAAATAAAAGCAAAACTATATTAAATAAATAATTAAAAAAAGAGTATCGTTAAAAGGGGTGCTTACAGCTGGGAGTTGTGAGCTTGAGAGTACGGAAGCAGATATCATAAAGAGCTTCATTATCAAGAACCATACACTCGTCTGCATTTTCAACAAGCTGGTGAACAGAGAGAGTTGCATTATAAGGCTCGACCACAGTGTCTGAGACCTTTGGGGATGGGAACACTGAGAATGTGAGCATCATTCGATCTGGGTATTCCTCTCTTATTTTCGAGATCAACAGCGTTCCCATCCCGGATCCTGTACCACCTCCCAATGAGTGGCATACCTGGAACCCTGCGATTTTTCAACACCATATTGATTTTTAACTGCTTATACATTTTAGCACAAGAAACTCTATTACATGAATTTCCTTTCCCTCATTTTCTTGAGAAACAAACAACAAGAGTAAAGGCACAAGCCAAAGACCAAAACAAACCTCACCTTGCAAGCAGTCACAGTTCTCAGCCTCCTTTCTCACAACATCAAGAACAGAATCAATCAGCTCGGCTCCCTCAGTATAGTGCCCTTTAGCCCAGTTATTACCGGCACCAGATTGCCCAAACACAAAATTATCCGGTCTAAATATCTGCCCATACGGACCAGATCTAACACTATCCATAGTGCCCGGCTCAAGATCCATTAAAACAGCGCGAGGCACAAACCTTCCACAACTGGCTTCGTTATAGTAAACATTAACCCGCTCCTGTTGAAGAGCTGAGTCACCGTGGTATCGCCCCGTAGAGTCAATCCCGTGTTCTGCGCATACCACTTCCCAAAACTTTGCTCCTATTTGGTTTCCACATTGACCTCCTTGGATGTGAAGGATTTCCCTCATTTTCTCGGGAAAGTGATTGAAAGTTTACTGGTGTTTTATTTGTTTTCTAGAGATTGGAAGTGCGTGTTCTGTGGGTTTCTTGTTTGTTTATAAAGGAGGGCTTGACGGTTTCTGTTAGTTGACGGCGGGAAAAATGATTGGCGTTTGGTTTTGGTGGGAACTTGACCTCTTGAAGTTTTGAAAATGGGTTTTGTTTCTCTGGTGGTGGAAGTTGGACTTTTTGATTGTGCAGTTGACACGTGGACGGTGGATGTCATTAATTTAGGCTGGGTTCAGACTTCAGATAATCTGAAAGAGAGCAGATTGTGTTTTTTCTCTAATGTTTTTTTTTATATGTATTGATATTAATAAATAAAATAAAAAACATTTTTAATATATTTTCAAAAACAAAAATACTCTTACAAAACAATTTACACAGTAATATCAAATAAGCGCAAACATGGGAGGAGAGAGTGAATCAATGTGGTCGGATGAATTTTTTTATTTATTTAGAGATAAATTAAAATAATATTAATTTATTTAAAACTTAATATCAATATATTAAAACAGCATAAATACATTACAAAAAAATCTAATTTAAAACAAAATATATATATATATATATATATATATATATATATATATATGCGGTTTTTATAAATGATTGTGAAACGCACTTACAACCAGCCATGAGTAGGAGTGGTTGGATTTGTAGTTTGACTTTTGAAATAATATTTGTTTTTTTTTTTTATAAAAAAAAAAAGAGAGTAAAATCATAGAATGGGTGATGTTATTACTTTTGGGCTTGCTGCTAGATATTGCGGGTGTGATTACTACCGTTAATAGTGAAGACTAAATGTGTCATGATGAACGAAAGTAATTCATGATTGATTGCATCAAACGGCTAAGATCGACGGGAGAGGAAACTTGGAGGTTACTTCATCATCAGTGATGAGCTGACAAAAGGTAGACCAGAACTAGCAGTCGCAGGATTGGAAAGTGTAGCCTAAGCAAAGGAAAAGCAGCGAGAAAGAAGAAGAAGAAGAAGAAAGATGACAGCTGTGAAGGGGGAGGAGATGCGAAGAGCTCATCATGTGAGAACAGACTTATCCATCACTTATCATCCATCACTGCTAAAGAAAGAAAGAAAGAAAGAGGCCTGTAAACAAACCTGACTCCCCACCCTTCTGCATAATTTAAATTAGTGGACCCCCATTTGGATCATCATCATGATGATCAAAGTTCAGAGGTCAAGCGATGCTGATTGTCATGAAACATGTTTGTAGGATATTAAGTTACTGTTTTCGAGTGCTGTTAAAATTGGTTTTGTTTTTTTTTTAAAGTGTTTTTTATTAAGAAATGCATTAAATTAATATTTTTTTTATTTTTTAAAATTATTTTTGATATTACAATATTAAAATAGTCTGAGAATACTAAATTTAAAAAAAAAAATACAATAAAATAGGGTTTAAGTGTTGGAGATGATTGATGGGTTAATGATGCCCTTCGAGCGTGGGCCGAGGGTTGTTTCATTTTTATTTTCCGACAATATTCCTATTGGAAGGCTTCGACTGCAAGGCAAAGCTGAGCTATATTTATGCTCACGATGTCAGCTTATGAGTTTAGTTTTTTTTTTTTTCTCATTATAGGCCGAGTTTCCTCGAATGGAACTCGGAATCCACTTTGGTGGTGCCATTATCCAAATTATTATTATTATTCTTAAATTATTTTGTTATATTGAAATTAAAAAAATATCCTAGTGACATGCGGCTGGCTTCTACTCGAGGCAGGCTTTATATATATAATCTTCTTTACCGGACATTCTTAGATCATGCAATATTTTACCCATATGATTTAATTTGTAAGAACTTGGGTTTAAAGAGTTTGTTCTATCTGTGATTTCAGATTTGAGTTCTGTAGTTATTAATATGATGATCACTAAAAATTTATACGATTGTTAATTTTAGGACCCGTGGGATTAGTCAAGGTATGACTCGGTGGTAAGAACTTTGAACTAAAAAGTTTGTTCCCCTGTTATTTCAGGTTTCAATCCTGTGATCTCAGGTTCGAACCCTGTGATTGCTAATACGATGACTGTTGAAGGTTTATATAATAATTAATTTCAGGGTTCATAAAATTAATTAAAATACATACAAGTTGATTTAATAAATAAAAAATGTGTTGACTTTATATTCAATTATTGTCCAGGTTTACTCGATAGTTGTTTGGAAAAAAAACTACTGTCGGAATCATACACGCAAGAATCCAATTTAATGGTACAGTTACCGAATTGACAAAGAATCAACTGGAATGGTACTGACATCGAAGCCTTTCATACATCTCCATCATATTTGATGGAAAATGTTACGGACAGATGACCAATTACAAATAAATTATTATAATTATATTATTCTATTTTCTATAAAATTATCATTCATGTAATAAATTTAAATTGTTTTTTTCAATTTGCTTTATATAAAATTACTTAGGTCTCATATTTTTTATTTTTTTTATTCTGACCTTCAACTTGAAAGTAGTTAAAAATAAAACTTTAATTTGTTTTGCACTCATTTTTATGATGTTATCTTTATCTTATTTGCATATTTAAAAGTTAATTTTTAGTTGATTTAAGTGTTTGTCGATTTAATATATAATTATTGTTTAAATATTAAAAAAAAATATAATCCAAGTGTCAATAGCTTACAAGTTTAGAGGAAGACATGATCGGGCAGGAGCCACAAAATCCCAACAAGAACACCCATCATTTTCTCCTCCAAACTCTTTCATCTCCCACCTCCCATGACCCCAACAAACAAGGATCTCCAATCTCGTTTTTAATCTTACAACTCCCATCGATCCTCCTCCTTGCTCCCTCTCTCTTTTCACAAGGCCCGACATTCTTAATTTGGTGGCAAAATGGTGAGTTCATCCTTCCTTTCTACCTCTGCTGTATCATGCATCATGGCTGCCACTGCCAATTTTGATAATCTCAAATGATTAATCCATTCTGGCACGTTCCCATTATATGATGATAATAAAAATCCTGTCCCGAATTTGTCTGGTTCAAGATGGTCACCAATTAATCTGTCTCCTGTTCAGTTGTTGCAGCACCATCGAGATCCATGTTGTCTTCGTCAAAGAGTTTGATATTTTGTTTTAAAAATATTTTTGAAAAAAATAAAATAATTATTTTTTAGTTTAGATGGTGTTATTAAAAATTGCTAAAATGAACTCCCAGTTTTATGCATCATTTGAAGCCAATTCTCCTTCCGCTTTTACTTGTAGCAATTCTTCAATTCCTCTCCCTCCCTTTTTTGGCCTTGTTTGTCATTTTATTTTAATTTTTTTTTGGAAAAAAAATAATTTTTTTTGTTATTTTCATATCATTTTACATGGTTAGTGTCATATAATTTTTAAAATAATAATAAAAATTATTTTAATGTATTTTTAAATAAAAATAATTTTAATCATACTTGGAGATTGTAGACAATTATAAATGGTTTAATTTAATCTTTCTTTTCAATGACAAAACATAAAAAGTAGGCGAGAAAATTGGCTTTTTGAACACATGCCAGGGCAAAACAGTGTTGATCTCATCTGAGTCAAAAGCAGCTGAGTTGGATTTCGTCAAACCCAGAATTCGCATCCTCTGTATGTGCTGTGTTGAGCACAGTATCAAATCTTGAAATTAAAGATCACCAACATTTCCTTTCTGCTTAATCATTCATCAGTGACGATTCATTATTAAATATAGCGCGCTGTAGTTTCGTTTTTTATTATTATTTTTAATATATGGCGCATGTAGGCGAACTCAGCATCTGGAATGGCTGTTGACGACGAGTGTAAGCTGAGGTTCATGGAACTTAAAGCGAAAAGGAGTCACCGATTTATCGTCTTCAAGATTGAAGAAAAGATCCAACGAGTAGTGGTGGAGACAGTAGGGGAGTCTCAGCAAAGCTACGATGATTTCGCTGCCAGTTTGCCGGGCGACGAGTGCCGATACGCTGTCTACGATTTCGATTTCACTACTGCTGAGAACGTTCAGAAGAGCAAAATTTTCTTCGTTGCATGGTAACACCAGGGAAATATTGCAGTGCAATTATTATTATTATTATTATTATGTGAATTTATATGAGTCATTACTCTATCGATCATATTAATTTGATTTTAGGTCTCCTGACACGTCGAAGATAAGAAGTAAAATGCTGTACGCGAGTTCAAAGGATAGATTCAGGAGAGAGCTTGACGGGGTTCAGGTTGAGCTGCAGGCAACGGATCCTAGTGAAATGAGCTTGGACATTGTCAAGGAACGAGCTTTTTAAACGGGGTTTCATTTACGTGGCACTCTGAATTATCAGAGCCAAGATTATTTTGGACATTGTCAAGGAACTCTCTCTCTCTCGAATGCTGAGTTGTTAATTTAATTGTGTGTGTTTTTTAGACTAGAGCTGTAATGACTTTTACATCATGGGATGATGCCATCACACATAAGAGTCAAAAACAAAAATCTATTTATTAAGGATTTGATAGGGTCTTCCATATATATATATATAAGTGAATCATTATGAATTATAATTTTTTTTCTTGTTCTCGAGTTTTTTTTACTTTGACCCCTTACTTTTTAATCATTGTCAGGAAAATATTATGTTACTCAATTGATGCTTGATTTAGCAAAATAAAACTTAATTTCATCAATTCAAAAGAATTAAAGTCTCAAGACTAATTTTGAAGCTTGAACAATCATCCAACCCCTTTGTTTATACATGTTGTGTGTGTGTGTGTCTATATAATAATAATAAAAACCAAGGATTGTTTTTGTAGTTAATTATATTTTTTTACATTATATTTATCTAGGAATTGACTTGATAGTTTGTTCTGGTAAATAAATGGGAAAATTCCACTCTAGATTGATTTTTGGTTTGACAAAACAAATAAATTCATGTTGAAATTAACGCTTATAAGATCAAAATAAACAAATATGATAGGCTAGGCAGAGGAGAAGAGAAACGTTTCTGGTGTATGCATGTGGAGGCCAGCAGCTGCACTCTAGAGATGCGTGCAGCTTGCCACGAAATCAACAGATATGATTGTTTTTAAAAATATTTTTTTATATATTAAAGTAATAATTTTAAATAATAAAAAATATTTTGACATTAGTACATAAAAATAATTTAAAAATATTATTTTTTAAATTAAAAGTAAAAAATAAAATAAAAATAATTTTTTTTCAGTACCAGACAACTAATATGATGTAAAAGTAAAGTGCTTAAAATTTATATTGTTGATCTCGAGTTAGATTCAGAAAATATTCACCTTATAAAGATATAGAACAACTAGAATTTTACTTACTTGACCGGCGGTATAGAAATTATATATATATATATATATATATATATATATATATATATATATATCAAACCTTCTAAAAAGATTTGGAATTACCGACGAAATATTACAATCGAGAAAACTATTTATTCCTGTTGTGACAGCATGTTCTGTTTGGAAAGCACGCATCATATGATATGTGAGATGGATAGTGGGTGTTATTTGATCAGATGTTCCGAAGATATAGATGAATATTTACTAGGATGTTTTTGCTAGCAAATGAGGAAGAGGAACCGATTAAGCAAGCTCAAATAGTACCGACAGTTCGTGATGATAGACTCTATCGAACCTCGCACTCTTCTCTCCCCTCGATCGTCGCCTCTACGCTGTCCAAGCTATTTGGCTTCTCATATCTCACTACCTGAAAATATGAACACGATGAAAACGCAGCTTTATAAGGAAAAAAAGTTATATACAAGCTGGTTGGAATCCTGTGATATCTGGGATTGCTGTCTCATTGTGCATCGAGTTTAAAAGATAGTAAGAAATACTCTACAGTTTATGTTTGATCAATCCGTAGACAGTAACAATTGCCATTATCAGGGAATGATCTACGTGAGGCTCCACAACCAGAGTCAGCACATCATCTCCCAGTGTGATTCCCGAAGATAATTGTTTTCTCCTCACCTGCATGAACCCAGCAATCTGAAGAATTTAGACCTAAAACCTGCCTTTGAAATAAGGAAAAGTTAAAATCAGTACGCGGAAACAGAATACTAGCCTCTGCAATAACATCTCCATCAATGCCTACGATTCTGAATTCTGTTTTGCTAGCCAATTTCTCTACCTGATATTTCTCAAATCCTACAGTAACTTGACAGGCAAAACTTCCCATGCAAATAAATCTGCTGTATTTTTTCACCTGGAACCATGGATTCTCCCTGTTGGCAGAAGAATCCCATCTGTAGCCATACCAACATCCAAAAAACTGTAACCTCTGCATGGATATCGATCAAGAAGAAGAAGAAGAAGAAGAAAACCACTTACAGTTAATATGATCACAAAATCACACCAAACCAATATTAATCACAAACAATAATTACTAGATCAGTTCCTGTCAGTACCTTTCTTCGTATCGTAACAAGGACTCTGCCTCGAAGATCCATGAGATAGACCTTATTCCTGCACTTCTTATCATAGTTGTCGACGCGATAAACAACGTGCCCGTCGGAATCAAAGACTGTACAACCGTTAGTTTGGCACAGAAGTGATTTCATCCATATAGTGAAAGTCTGTCTTTCAGAAGACACGAAAGGGTCTAAAGTAGGTCTTTGACTCTGAGGAAAAACTTTTGCCATTGGTGTCAGGAAAGACACTTTGAGATGAATTTATGTTCCAACGAATTTACTTGGCTCGATTGATTATTATTTAATTGGATTATGCCGCGTGAGACAGTTGTGAAGGATAGCATAACAACTTGCGTTTCGCCTGCTGCTGTTATATATATATATATCAATCAAAGGATAAGAAATTGTTGACAGCTTTTGAAAAACGTTGCAGTATATGTAATCCGGATGAATTACACTCAGTTTAATCAGATATAAATTAGCTAGCATTGATACGATTTTGTTAGGTTTTAGGCAGGACCATGCCTGTGCCCAACGTCACACGGGCGGCGGCTTCCATGGAGCGCAGCTGGAGTTATTTAGGGTAAAAATAATAATAAAAAAAAGGTTAATACAGAAACCATGTAAATCTGCTGGGAACCAATTTATAGAAAGCAGATATTTATCGGAATTGTAAAATCTATATGCATGCATGCTTCCTTTCTATAGAATATACCCTCGCATGGGGTTGATGATTTCCTAATCCTGTCCCTTTACTGTTTTCAAAATAAAATAACAACCCGATTTGATCAAAAAAGGGAAATTTATTACAGGTCAAGTTCTCAAAATTAATAATAATAATTAAAAAAAAAACATTGTAATCATAGGCAGATATTCAATATATTAATTTTTTATTCATCCATTTTTTTTCTTGTTAAAGAAATATATATTACAGTCAAGTATATAAAAAAACCCTAAAAAGTCTGTCGTGATTTTGATAGAACAAGTGGGTTTTATTAGATATCATTTTCTATGCGACCATTTCCATCCATCAAAAACTTCGATGATGGGAAATGAAGATTCCATGCATCTACTACTTAATTAGAGATTTTGACTTCTGTTTTTTTTTTTTTTTTTTTTTTTTTTTTTATGGAGTATCGAGTGCTGAGTGTGTATTGGAGGCTGAAGAAATTATACTTAAATAGGATACAGTTTACGATTTTTGTTCTTCCTGGGTTTCGACATTATGTTCTTGCTGGATTGGACTTTCCACGAAAACAAGGAGCTATTGCCTTGACATTACAATAATGCGAATGTGCCCTGTCCCTTCGAAAACAAGGAGCTATAACCATTTTAGAATCATCTGATGAACAGAACCTTTTTGTTTGCAGCGACAACAAATGAATAAAAACAGCTTTGCCCAGGTAAAATAATCAGTCTGAAACAAATTCCATCGATAGATTCTTACACCCCACGGCGGGCGTTGCGTTTTGTTGCTGAATTGGAAGCTCACGGCAGCTTCATATATATTGTAAGTGATGATGATATCCACAGACAATGGCGGGGAATCGTTTTTACCTCTATAGATACATTCATGTTTCATTTTTACCCCCTTCAATTTAAAACTTTCAATATCATTCTTCTAGTTTTGAAAATTCTCCAAATTTTCATATACATTGCGTTTTGAAATTGTTTTTTTTTTTTCCCTTTAAGGTTCGTTCTAAGTATTTTTTATGCGAGATTTAAGCATTTGGGGATTAGAGAGTAAAATATATATGGGAGAAATGTAAGAAAAACAAAAACAAAATATGAATAAAAGATACGATGAAAGGTTTCTTAAGCCTATTGCTTTATATGAAATCATCGTTGTCTTGTTAATCGAGTTGCGAATTTGAAAGGTTAACCTGGTTGATACAATTTGTTGTTATCTCAATATTTTTTTAAATTATTGTATCTTAAATATTTTTAGTTAAACTATATTTTTACCAGTTATTCAATTTATCTTTGCACTTATCATGTTGATTAGGTTATAACTTGTAAGAGTCTGGAACAACCGGATTCTACTCGTTTATCTAGGAACGCAAAGAATATCTAAAAAAAGGTGGAGTTTCCTCGAATCCAAAACTAAATGTTAACATCAACATGGTTAAAAAAAAATTCTACTGAAAAGACGATAGCTATGTCTTGATGTTTGTTTTACATTAAAAAAACTAATCAGATCCGTAACATAGCGTGAGTCAATAATCTAATGGTTATTAAATAGGAGTGTTTAAATTGTAAAAATATATTTAGATACTTGATGTTGATTTTCGGGTATGAATTATATAATTTCAAATTAATTTATAAATTGTGATTATGCGTATTGAATTTAAATATTGTTAAAAAAAATTCATCATTACAAGAAAGCATGCACAGGTATAAATGGACAATAAGCAAAACTCAGTGATCTTGGGTCTACTGAACCTGTAAGGCTGACAGACATGGGCTGCATATAGGTCTATAAATCAAGATGAACTCACACCCACTTGCTCTGTAGCTTTCGAAGATGAACTCACACCCACTTGCTCTGTAGCTTTCGAACCCTAATGTCACCACGAGCATTAAATTAGCCAGCCGCTGTAGGATTTGGGACCAGACGTCAAACGACGTGTATCACAAATTCATGAGGTCACTGCAGACGCTGACATATACCACAAGAGCCCTCGGACGTGGAAGACAGCGAATGATTTTTGCTTTTATAGTTATAGGTATATGATCAAAAACAATTTGTTGACAAAGGAGCTGGAAATCTTCTGCACACACAAGGAAATATCGTTGCTCTAATATGAACTTCACATGCAGGAGATCAAAGCAGTCACAGAAAAGGCTGAACCAATCACAAGCCAACCCTAGTCAACGCAAAGTGTCTTTA
This sequence comes from Salix purpurea, assembly GCA_027405865.1. Classification (NCBI taxonomy): domain Eukaryota; kingdom Viridiplantae; phylum Streptophyta; class Magnoliopsida; order Malpighiales; family Salicaceae; genus Salix; species Salix purpurea. The sequence goes on along the minus strand of CM050328.1, from coordinate 10,144,229 downwards.
TATACGGGGACAATTCGTAATTAGTTTGAAGTTCAGGGCAATATTCAATTAAGTCTCGGTCAGGGACTAATTTGCAATTATCCTTAAGTTATTGTTAGTTAAATTATTTATGCATTAATTAGTAGTTAATTATGTGATGGGTTAGTGGGGGAGGTGGGAAGTTAATTATGAGTTTAAGATTTGTACTCAACATTTATTTAAAGACGGGGAAATGAATGAAAGGTATCAATTTTATTCATCAAATTGAGATTTTTCAATCGGGGCCCTGGCACCTTGAATTGCCAAAACATTCATCAAGTATTCATCAATTCTTTTCTACTAAATTACTTAAAGCCTACCAAGTGGTATCAGAGTCACGTTCCCGCGACATGGCCGAAGGAACACGACTCACACAGTTATCCGATGCAGTTAAACAATTACAAGAGGTCACTACAGCATTGCAGGAAGGACAATCCAGGCATGGATTGCTTATGGAAGGAATATTATAGCAATTAAATAATATGGCAACAAGCTATGACAACAACAGAAGGAATTCAGGGGAAGGCACTTCCAAGAATACAAGGGTTCATGCCAATCCTTTGTTTGAGGGAAATTGAGGAATTCAAGCTCGATCCTTACGCTTGGAATTCCCTCATTATGACGAGGACCACCCCAGTGAATGGATTTTGAAGGCCCAACAATTCTTCAATTATTTTGAAACGCCAGATGATCATAAGATGGAGATTACATCCTTTTCATATGGAGAGGAAAGCATTAACTTGGTATTACTGGTTGAAGGAATCTAGCCCATCAGCATCTTGGAAAGAATTTGTGGAAGCCATTCGTACCCAATTTAGGCCATCAGCTTATGAAGATCCCATAGGAGCATTCACCAAGCTAAAACAGAAAGGAAGTGTAGAAGAGTATCAAATTGAATTCAAGTTCCTGTCTAACAAAATCAGTGGGTTAAACGAGGAGTTTCATATTAGTATCTTCTTGAGTGGGTTGAAGGATGAACTACAAATTACCGTCACCATGTTCAAGCCCAACACCTTAGCTGTTACCTTCGGACGAGCACGCCTACAGGAAGAAGAAGTTAACAGGAAGCAATATCCCTACCAAAATAGACAACTCCAAAACTCACCACAAAATACCAAACCAGAATACTACCCCCAGACTACCACCAACCCAATCAGTCCTTAGACTACCAGCCCCACCAAGACCCGCTCTTGCATTTAAAAATAAAAACCTTATCCTGTTAGGAGAATAAGTCCAGATTAGATGCAAGAAAGGAGGGCAAAAGAGTTGTGCTATTTCTATGATGAGAAGTACCAAGCTGGACACGCTATAGGTATATATGATCGAAAACAATTTGTTGACAAAGAGCTGAAAATCTTCTGCACGGACAAGCTAAATATCGCTGCTCTAACATGAACTTCAAATTCAGGAGATCAAAGCAGTCACAGGAAAGGCTGAACCTCCACGGACACGCTGGTATGAACACTGGTGAGTAGTGTTTTCTTATGTTTAATGTAGGTGTCCGGTCTAGTTTATATGTATTTGGACTAATCCCGCTAGTTTTGAAATTGATAATCGTGTAAGTATAATGAGTAGTGTTTTTGATTCAAAATAGTAAGGGAAATCATAACATGTCTGCATTACAAAATTAGCCGCCATACAATGGATCGGAGCACGTAGAACCCGGCGCCGGCAGTCGTCCTCTCCAAGAGAACAGGGTGACTTTAAATTACAGGTACTGGTAGTGAAAAATGGGTCTTGTTCGTTATTTTCGAAGAAAAATCAACAGGCTATCAATGACATCGTTGTTGCATTGACATATACTTGATCATCACTTTATTGCATTGAATGGAGGGGTGATTTTTTTTTTCCTGTAGATTGCTGGGGTAATGTTGATATCAAACGACTTGTTGAAGTTTTCAAGAGCCCATGTTAGGGTTTTTTCTTACATAATTCTATAACAATTTAATAAAAATAATTTTTGAGAAAATGAAATTGCTTGGAAAGTATTTTAAAAATAAGCATAGTTAAATATAACCCTATTGATTTTTTTTTTTTTAAAAAAGCTATTTTCAATTAAATTAATTAACAACTCATTTCAAATTTGTAAGAAGATCAACCACTAAGAAATGAAATTCATGATTTTATAGACAAGAAAAAATGGATTGTTGAGGATATATTAAAACTATATTTAATACATTCAGTTTCATTAAAAGAAGTCTTAACAAGATAAATTTAAGTACATCTTGAAAAACTACTGAACATGATCGTAATTTGTTAAGGATTTTGTTCAATTTTAGTTTAGGGTCGATTATAACCATGAATAGTGATCTTCTAAGATCTTTTTAACAATACAGAGTGTATCAAAAACTATTCTCTTGTATGGTTCTAGTTATCCACTTTTTTTTCATCCCTTATTTTTCTCTTCCACCAAATCAACTTATTTCTTTAATTATTGGAACTTAAATCTTATTTTATGGTTATTAGATCTTCATAAAACTTTAAGTTCATTTTTGAAAAAAAATTATTATCTTACAGAAGAGATATATTCAAATTATGCTATTTTTTCAAACGCCTTTTGAACATATATTATTCTCCTAAAATCTTCACCAAACTATGCCAATATTTTTTTAAAATACAAATATTAAGTTTAAATTTTATTTAGGGAAAGTTTGGTAGCGGTAGCACAAGAAGCAGCCCATCAAGGCAAATCATTGCTTTTGACATAGCTAACAATTCTAATTGTTTGTTGATTGTTTTTAAAAATATTTTTCGTGTAAAATATATTATAATAATATTTTTTATTTTTTAAAAATTATTTTTGACATCAATATATAAATATATCTAAAATTACCAAAATAATTAATTTAAAATAAAAAATAAATAAAATTTTATTATAACTCAAAAATATTTTTGAAACACAAATACAAACAAGATCTCATAGTCATGATTTTTTTTAGGCTGAGAATTCGAATCTTATTAGTTATATTTTGTTTGGAGCCTTATTTTTTTATATAAAAAACCTAGTGAATTCACATGTTTTTATATAAAAAGCTTATATAAACATAAATTTAAAAAAATTAATTGATATGCATGTAATTAAAAAAATAGATAGATAAATAAACCATACAATACTTTGAAAAATCTTGTTTTTCAATCCACTTCGATTGTCACGAGTGGGACAGCTTACCTAATCCCACAATAAAGGAAGCTAAAAAGATAAGGTAATAAAATTAAAATAAAGGAATGTCCACACAATCTGTAGCGCGTAGATACAAACTCCGCTGATATGACATGCCTGGTTCCATGCAAAACTCCTCTGGTAAAATGTTTTTGAGCTTTGTCGTGTTTATTAATATGTGCCTGTACGTGTGTTGTCGAAGCAAATAATGGAGGAGTTTGGAAGAAAGCGAGAACCCGAAATAAAAGAATATTTATTATTGCTACAGATGTTATTTTTTAAAATAATTTTTATTTATAAATGTATTAAAATGCAAGGATCCTCTCATCCACAGAATACCTCCATGGATGTAGTGTCCTTTTCCAAGAACCCATCAGCATGCCATCTCAATTGGGCACAGCCCATCCAGTCAGGGCCCGTAAGAGGTCTGGGCAATGGAAGTAGGCCACGTGGATGTGATTGCTATTTTGCGCAAAATCTCGGTGGTGGTAAGGACCCCGAAGGGTCCCACTGGGAATTTATTTCCGACAACTTTTCAAGTTCAAATGCGACTGAGCTCATCTGATCATGGTCTTGATTGAAAATTCTCAAGATTTTATTATGCTTGGGAGCCCTGCGAGGACCCTTCGTGTTTAAACATTCTCCATGCCTTCTGTCAGCGGTCAAATACACGCAGGGAAAAAAAAGAAAAAGCAATAAGAAATATTTGTGTATTAAATTTATAATATGGTCCTCGCCCTTCACTAATTGTTGTTTTCGTACAGAACCATGAAGGCAGTTCTTATGACTTACGTAGGATCTTGTCCACATACAAGTGAGCTTGTGTGGGTGTGGGCCCTACCTCGGTTGATACCAAAATCAGAAAAGAAAGTGGCGGTTGTTACTCATCTAATTTTAAGGGTTCAATTAACAGCAATATAAAATGTTCATGGAGACATCACGCTGTGGATTGTGGCCACGTAATGTTGATTTTATCCTTCCAGAAAGAATTTTGTTACGAGGATAATTTTATCCTTTCCATGAACACCAATTAATCATTAAAGGGATTATTATTGTTTTTTAAAGAAAATATAATTACTTATTTGGTCTGGTGCCAGAGAAAAAGTTGAACAGCACGCAGAGGGTGTTTATGTTTTCATGCATTTTTCAAGATTTGGGAAAGGGACCTTTCTGCCCTTGCCAAAAAACAAGGAAATAGCCCAGGGGTGATTCCGTCTTTTCATATGTTTCTCTTTGTTAGATACGATAACAAGGGGAGTTTTGAGTATTTTCATCTTATTATTTGAGTTTTTAATGATAAAAATAATGTCCAACACTTAAATGTTGGTACATGTCTTGTTTTTAAAATAATATTTTATATTAATAAAATACAAAGCTTACCTCACTCAACTTAATTACAACTAAAAAATCTGGATGAAAAACCCATAAAAGTCCTTGAATACTAACTTACTTTACTTTTATATTTTTGTTTTTTAAAGTAATTTAGTTATTTTAATATGTTTAAAGAATAAAGATTTGATAAAACTCCTAGCTTTTATTGAATAAAATTTCCTTTTAAGAATAATTTATTTTATTTTACTATATTTTTATAAAAATATGAAAAGACTAAATTATTCCTGAAATGATAATTGACAATGAACCCCAAGAAAATGTCTTATTACTCCCAGAAAGCAAGTTCAATAGTTTACTATACAAGGGGATGTTTGGCAAAAAAACAAATTGAAAAAAATATTTTATTTTATTTTAAATTAATTTTTTTGTTTTTTAAGATTATTTTTATTTAATAATATCAAAAATAAGTTTTTAAAAATAAAAATAAAATATTATTTTAATATAATTTTAAATAAAAACCACTTTCAAAATACAACATCAACCAAAATCTCAATCAACACAAAGTTGTATGCTAGATGAAAGCTTGATGATTCTAGAACACCAACAAAAAGTTATGAGCCATGCGAGGCTAGCATGGGCTGGAGTGTGACAACATCAAAAGACTTTGATAGAGGATTTAGGCGTGCTTGAAATTGTTTTTGTTTTTATAGTTGAAATTAAAAAAATATATAAAAAAAATTTAGCTGTGATTCAAAATAATTTTTAAAGTGTTTGGTTGAAATCGTGGTTGAGTTTTAGGCTAATGTAAAATAGTTTCAAGTGTTTGGTTACCAAACTTTTCATATTGCTTTCAACTTGAGAAATTACTTTAAAGTATCTGTGTGTATATATATATATATTGTTGTTTAAATATTTAATAATTATAATAATAAAATGTAATCAATAATTCAAGTAAATTACACACTTGTTTTTATTCTCCCATAAAACTACTTGTAATTTTATCACGAACTATAAATTTATATGTGAAGGCCTCCTCGATCCTAGAATAACATATAGTAAAATATCATCTGGAAAAAAAAATAGAATTGCGAGACAAAAATTATATTGTGATCTTCTTCTAATATATTTATTTATATTTTAATTAATTTTTAGATTATATTAATATTAAAAATATATTTTTTATATGAAAATATAATAAATAATAAACTAAAAAATATCCCCCTCCCCAACACCCCCTCTCTCCTCACGAAAATGCATGGAAAACAACAATTTATTACTTTCCATAAAACGCAAGTTTCACATATTTTTTAGATGAAACCCACATAATTTTTTATTTTTTCTACATTAACCAAACATCTAAATCAATAATTTTTTCCACACCACTAGTCACACCTCACTCACAACCACTATCGAAGTATTGCTAACTTCTCATTTAGTGCATCAGATGATGAAATGACAATGAAGCGCGGCCGTGAGAATGAGGGGAGAAAAGAATATTAGTGGCGGCGGCGGTGCAGGGAAGAAGAGAAGAGGGGATGGAGGGTTGTTGAGGAATTGTCGGTATGAGAAGGTCCAATATCTCACGAGAAAATCATGCTCATTCGTTTCTAATGCAATCATTAGCGCACTAATACATCGAAACTTCCACTAACAATTGTTTTTATAAATTAATATAACTCAAATTTTATCTCGCAACCGCTCACACATTATCTATTTTTTTTTAAAAAAAACCTTAATTATATAATTTTGTTTTTTAACTAATTATTATATTAATATGTTTTTTAACAAAAAAAATACTTTAAAAAATAATTATTTCTAACAAGTTCTAAAAAAATCTCAAAGAAAAGATGCGATTATTAAGAGTGCAAATATAACTCTCTTTTTTCCATATATTTTATATTAATAAAATATATCAAATAAGTTTTTAGTATTTTTCACTAATATATAAAATATAAATACTATTTTGATTTTCCAATATTTTCTTCAGTTGGCCATTCCCTCAAAGGAGAAATGCCCTGAAGTAGTTACAGTGTTATTACTAACAAAACTTCTCTTGGAAACTAAGTTTCTCTTGCGTGTACAGTTGAAGTGATTTTGCTATCCTGGGCTGTTGCCAAATCTTGATTTTATGCTTCAACTTAATAGTACTAAGAATAGAGTAGGGATAGTTTTCTTGTTTTTAAGATAAACAATGCTTTCACTTTATCACTACCACATTGGAATCAAAGACTTGAACTGTCTCGTGGTTTATTTTTTCTTCTCTAAATAAAAACCCACATCTCCAATCCACTCGGTTGCTTTTCCTTTTTATTGCTCTTTCTTTGTTTATTGGGTTCATGAGTTCTTTTGGGTCTGTTTAGTTTTCTTGAAACAAAGAGAGGGTAGAGATTTCTTGCAGGGTAAAAATGAGATCCTATGCTTCGCTTCAGCTTCTCTCTGTTGTTTCTGTACTTCTTTTTGTGACTTGTGATTCCTTTGCCACAGATGACGGTACGCATTATCACTCAAGTTCTCAGATCTTGATTCTTTATTATTATTATTATTATTATTATTTTATAAATGCTTTGTTTCGTTGATAAAAAGTTGGAAAAGACGACAGACTTGAATTATCATGATATGAAATTGAGCTAGCTAGTTTCACTAGGCTGAATTGAGCTGTGTTAGCTATGATGTAATCAATGTGAAAACTTCAAGATTCGAACTTGGGTTCTTTCTGCTATTCTTCCTACATTTACTTTGTGACCCAATATCGTTAGTGGCATTGCAAGTCATGTGATCTGAAAGTAATGCCCGGTACTGAAATTTACTGACCTGAGAAAGTGCTGTACTTTGGTAATTATAGAGTGTAGTACTTTTCACTAATTGGAATTTATGAACTTCTGGACAGTTCGGGCACTTACAGCATTCAAGGAAGCTATATACGAAGACCCACACATGGTTTTATCCAGTTGGAATGCCTTAGATGCAGATCCTTGTGGGTGGTCTGGCATTTCCTGCTCTTTTGCTGGAGACCATGTAGTAAAGATGTAAGATATGACCCGTCAATTTTTTCTTTGTCAAACTTCTGGATTAGATACGTTATAGCCTTTCTAAAGTTAGATCCTGATGCATAGTATATGTGTAGGTGCATTTTATCAGTGAATCAAATTTGACCATTTATCTGTTGGAATTCTGTTTTTGCAGAAACATAACTGGGTACTCTTTAAGGGGATTTCTTGCCCCAGATTTGGGTCAGATCAAATTTTTGCAACAACTGTATGTTTCTTTCTTCTTCCTCTTCCTTTTGCTATACTGATACGTATGCTTTGTATTTAAATCTTATTTTCTTTTTCATTGTTGTTTGATGTTTTGTAGAATCTTGCACGGTAATAATCTGATTGGTATTATACCAAAAGAACTGGGAATGTTGAAATACCTCCAGGTCTTGGATTTGGGAGCAAATCAATTAACGGGCCCTATTCCTTCAGAGATTGCAAATCTAACCAGTGTCAAGAAAATGTAAAAGAATTTGTTGTTGTGGTTAGTAATTGGACTTGTATGGTTGGTGTTATTTGAATTTTTCTTACTTTCTCATTTTATGTTGTGGTAGAAACCTTCAGTCCAACGGGTTAACAGGAAGCTTGCCTCCTGACCTTGGCAATTTGAAGTCCCTTCAAGAACTATGGCTGGATAGGAATAGACTTCAAGGATCTGTTCCTGCTAGTAGCAGCTCAGATTTCACATCTAGTGCATTTGGAATGTAAGTATAATTCTGAATGCATATAACTCTTTGTTTATGATGCAAAATTAGAGGGAAGAAATAAATTCTAGTTAGCAACAACACTATTCTTATTAAAATTTGTTGTACAAGAATGTGATTATACAAGTGAAAAACAGTTCCACTAGAAATCTGATGCTTTAGAATGAGACATATGATAAGTTTTAATCAGTTGAAACTTGTGTTTTTCTATTCCTTAAATTTGTCACTTATAACTCACTCCTGCTTCAGGTATGCTTCAAACACAAACTTAACTGGCCTGTGTCGAATATCTAAATTAAAAGTGGCTGATTTCTCCTACAACTTCTTTACTGGGAGCATTCCTAAGTGCTTGGGGTATCTTCCGAGGTGCATAAGCTTACTCTAAGCCTTATCCTACTTGGTTATGGATGCTACATAAGCTTACTTTGTTTAAATATATGTCATTCAGCACAAGCTTCCAAGGGAACTGCCTTCAGAACAAAGATCCAAGACAGCGTGCCTCCTCTCTTTGTGGTACGTCTGAAATGGGTTTTTTTCAGCCTTCAGGCTCCCATTGTTGTATTTGTGAACTATACTACTGTGTGTCAATATGCCTATGGATATTAATGTTTGAAATGAAGAGCAATCCCCCTGGTACGCACAGTATGAGCATGGGGTTATCTGTTTCTATGTGAATTGGTAGTGATATGTCATCATAAATGCCTAGTCATGCTAAAAAGCTTGATATATGTTCCCCATCAACAGAATTGGATTCCTCTTTACCACTGTCCTGTAGAGTTTTCTTGCTCTTTCAGTCTGTGCTCCAAAACGATTGTGGTGTGTGACATTCAAGTCCTTAGATTTTTTAAACAGTGTTGCCCTTCTCTCAAAGGCCCCAACTGTCACATAATTCATTTATTATTTGTTTTTTGGAATTGAGGGGAGATGTTGAAGACCTAACCCAAATGCATGGGCTCTTATACTCTCCTAGTCTCCTTTGTCCTTGTTACTCCTGTCATTGCTTACATAAAGCTCAAATTGGGATGGAAAGGGGAGGCTGTACTGAACTTTGTAATGACAGTTGTCTGGTGGCCAGTAATAAATTACGGTGATTATACTGACCGATTAATTCCTTTTATAGATCACACCCCACCTGCCAGAGCCCAACAAACAACAAACTCCAAGCACCAGCCTGTTGAAGATTTAGCCATGCAGCATCGTAGGGCATCAAAACCTGCCTGGCTTTTGGCTCTGGAAATAGTGACAGGAACCATGGTGGGCTGTCTCTTTCTTGTTGCCTTTATAACTGCTCTTCAGAGATGCAAGAACAAATCTACTCTCATAATCCCCTGGAAGAAATCATCGATTCAGAAGGAGCATGTGACAGTATACATAGGTTTGCTTCCATATTACCAAACCATTACCTACGCTTCAGTGTTATTTAACAGTGTTTTTAAAAGTAATTTGTTTTGTCTTATTGTGTGTATATCTTGCACAGATTCTGAGATGTTAAAAGATGTAGCGAGATTCAGTAGGATGGACCTTGAAGTGGCCTGTGAAGACTTCAGTAACATCATTGGCTCTTCTCCAGACAGTTTGGTTTACAAGGGCATCATGAAAGGTGGGCCTGAGATTGCTGTCATATCCCTCAGCATCAAAGAAGAACACTGGACAGGCTATCTTGAACTCTATTTTCAGAGAGAGGTGAAGACTTGTTTCTTGTCACTGCAAATTTTTAGTATAAAGCTTTTATAAAGAAAAGACTGAACAACTACAGATGTAAAAGCTGAAAACTTTGGGATTGCCTTTTTTGAGACGGTTTTTTATTAATTTTTTATCCAATTCAGGTGGCAGATTTGGCAAGATTAAATAATGAGAATGCAGGAAAGTTGCTGGGATATTGTAGTGAGAGCACTCCATTTACGAGGATGTTAGTCTTTGAATATGCATCAAATGGAACCCTGTATGAGCACCTTCACTGTAAGTCGAGTTTCTTGCTTAGGACAATCAACATTTTTAAGATGTGATATACTTGCATAAAGTTGATCAAACAACCTGCATGGATGCAGATGGAGAAGGATGCCAGTTAACTTGGACACGGCGCATGAAGATCATCATAGGCATTGCTCGTGGACTTAAGTACCTTCATGCGGAACTTGACCCACCTTTTACTATATCAGAGTTAAATTCCAGTTCTGTGTATCTCACAGAGGACTTTTCCCCTAAGGTACTCAGTGATGCCTCACTCTATATTTATAAACAAGTGTTAACTTAACCCATTTTACACAAGAATGAAAAATCATGTTCCTGAGTCTGCTGGCACTTACCTTTTGGTATCATGGAAAAAATGGAATTGTTTGTGAGGTTAAATTCCCCTCAGATAAGTCAATTTTTTTTTAGCTATGGTCACTGCTAGCTTATGTAACCCGAAAGAATCGTGTCAAACATTCTATCATTATCTTCTCATCCGAGAACTGGAAAACTTGAACGAGCTTTGGTAGCTTGGAAATCATTGACCTAGCCACACATGGTTTCTAGGGTCCATTCATTGGTTTCAGCATGTAAAATCTTCAATATGTCTGAATCTGTCTTTGTAACCAGAAATCTATAAAACTTTGTTCCTCTGAAATTTCGATTTGGCTGTCCCGTAGGTGGTTGATTTTGAAAGTTGGAAGAGTATTCTTGCAAGATCAGGGAAGAACTCAGGCTCCATTGGTGGCCAAGGTGCTTTCTGTGTACTTCCAAATTCTCTGGAGGGACGCCATCTCGATGTCCAAGGGAACATTTATGCTTTTGGTGTTCTATTATTGGAAATAATCAGCGGAAGACCTCCACACTGCAAGGACAAAGGGCGCTTGGTAGATTGGGTAAGAAATCTTTTGTAGCTAAACGTTAACAGATTTCCATTTAGGTAACCTCAAAGCATGTATCTGGCAAAAGGCTTAAAAACTTTTCTATTCTATAGGCGAAGGACTTCCTCGAACTGCCAGAAGCAATGGCTTCTGTGGTGGATCCCGAGTTGAAGCATTTCAGATTTGAGGACCTCAAAGTTATATGTGAAGTGGTAAGCCTTTGCATCCATCCAGACCCCATCAAGCAGCCTTCCATGCCGGAGTTAAGTGCCATTCTAGAGAGCAGAATTGATACAACTGTATCTGCCGACATAAAAGCATCTTCTTTGGCATGGGCTGAGCTTGCGCTGTCATCATAATTGATTTGAAGCTTGACGCTAACACACTGTAAATCAGATTCATACAATTGTAGCAGTCCTTTCTTTTCTCTTACTTTTTCTTTTCACACTTTATCTGAATTCCTTGTAAATGTGTTGAATGTGTGCGTGCTAGAAGAAACAAAGAGCTTCTTTATGACAATAGCGTCAATAGCGTCATTGTATACCATTGGATGAGTAAAGTTATGACAATAGTGAACCGATTCGGCAATTTATGTTCTCCTGATAGTGTTCTTTGCTTCTTTTTTTTGTTTTTTTGCTTTTAGTATACTATTCATCAAAGCTTGAAACCTAACGGAGATTAGCCAAGCCAAAGGGTATTACCTTGAATTCATGATGTCCCCGATGAGTTTTGAAGGTTGTCTTTTATACATCTTCTATATTCATTCTCATTTGAAGATAACCTTATATCAAATCTAGTTTTGAGAAGTATTTGGATCCATCAAGCTCATCTAACAGCTCATCTATGAGCTCATCTATGAGAGGAATTAAGAAATTATTTTTTATTATAAGATTTTTCAGCTATCTGTAATCTACACAAATCTCTATGTATTTATCTAGTGATGTTAATTTTGTTTTGTTTCGTAACATTTAAAAAAAAAAAGATAAAATAACATAATTTTTAGCTCGTTTAAAATTTTGGTCTATTCCGGAAATTTCAGCCAGAACGTTCTAGTTTTGTTCTGTCCGTTCCGTTTCAGTCAAATAGTATTTTTTAAAAAAATAATGAATAATTGTACAATATAAATCATATCTCTTAATCCGACCATTAGATTGAGATGAAATTTTACGAGGAGTCTCTTGATATATTTATATATATTATGTTAAAATTTCAAAACAATCCGAGAATATAATAATCTTACGAGATTGATGATGACACTCTCGTAATATTAAACATGTTCATAATTTTATTAAGAAAAATAATTTTATTGTGTCTTTTTTTAGATTAAATTGCACAATTCTAAATAATTTTATTTTTGAATTTGAACTAAATTTTTTTTGAATTAATATATTTAATCATATATATATAACCCTAAAACGGCGCGCTGAAACGCCCCGAAACCAAAACATTCAATTCCAATTTAAAAAATAAAACACCAACCGAAATGAACTTGGTATTATCTTCTTCCAATATAATCGAAGATGCAAAAGGGCTTAAACTATGTTGGATAATTTTATTTATAAAAATCTTATTCACCAACTTTTGTATTTCCTCTTTGCGAACAAAAGAGCTTGTATAAGGTCTGATGTTTATTGGTTAATCACTAGGAATAAAAGGAATTTTATCATCATGCTTCTTTTATGGTGGCAAGGTCGTCTTTGGCTCAACGAATACAAGCTGGAATTCTTCAAATAATATTGCCACTCCTACTTTCACTTTCTTTTTTATTGGATTCTTTTGAGATTGTTAAAAAAAATAACTCACCACCATAACCAAATATGCTTCCTTTAGATTCTTGTGAGCCATTGTTGCCACCATCATCTCTAGTTTAACTTCTTCAACCATTTTTTTTTAACTCAATAATTCTTTTTTTAATAAACATTTTTTTTTATGAAGTCAAATAGGATATTAATCAATTTACTCTCAACACCATTTCACACCTCCTCAACTTCAATAGTCTTGGCTACTATAACAACCAATGTAGTAACTCTTTCCACCACTTTCTTGACCTCTTTAGCAACACATTCATCAATAAAGTTGTGGGTGCTCCACTGTCAATCAAGACTACAAATTTCCGTTCAATATATGATAGGCCATATTCTTTATGTTATTGCATTCAATGATAGGCCATATTCTTTAATATTTTCAGAATCTATCTCATTGTTGTTAACTTACATTGCCTCCACAGAGTCTTCATTCTTATTCCTCATATTTTTCTGTCATATGTATACTTTTTTGCTTACATAAATGGCCAAGACTTTACTTTTCTCCATACTTGTAACATTGTCTCTTTGTTCATAAATAAATTCTTAAGGATGCTTTGAACCTTGTGTTGCATCATTCTTCACTGGATTGTAAGAGTTTGATAGCGGATTTTCTTAGCACCTGTTAGCATTGATTGGAACCATTGATCTTGTGGCCATCTTATTGTTTCTTACTTTTAATTCCTTCTGCCATTTAGATTGCTCCTGAACTTTAAAATGTTTAACATAGACTTTACATCTTCCTTAAATCCGCTAATGAAGCTTGAAATGCAATAGGATTCTAACAATGTAGGGATTTTGACAATCATAAAAGATTTAAGCTCTTTGAACTTTCAATGCATTCTTCTATTCCTTTCTCCCGTGTTAATTTATTGAAATCTTCTGTCATATCTCTGTTGCTGCCAAATCTCATACTTCTTCTGTAAGAACATCCCAACTAGCCACATCTTTACTGCTCTGAATCTATCCTTCAAGCTATATGTTATGGTCCCAGGTCTGTGATCGAGTTACAGGGCGATTCACTGCAAAGTCTACTGGAAAAGAGTGGTGCTTCCCAGTTCTTCTGCCTTTGTGACCTATTTTGGGATTTGTGGGAAAAGATATGTATAGGCTCGTTTAAGAGAGAACCCAACGATCTCAATGTGTAAGGGCTCGTTATGAGAGAACCCAGCGATCTCAATGTAATTGAAACATAAAATTCTTCTCTAATTAATGTAAAGATCTTGCGTACAATTTATACAAATTGTTTGATAACCAACTCCTTCAAAGTTGGCTGCACTACTGCACGATCTGTACAAATGGAAATACAAGTAATTGAAATAACTTACAATTAGAAATAACAATGAAGTAACTGAACAAATGGAAATAACTATGATTAATAAAATTGTGCTTGAATCTTCCCACGTAATCTGCCACCTGGAGCCTAATGCCATAACTGCAATCTTCAAACTTCCACTCGCAGCATCCACTAACTGCAATCTTCAACTTCCAATCGCAGCATCCCAACTCCTATCTTTGAACAACCATACTTTGATTACATTGTCCCACTTCTTATCCACGTGGACCTGGTTCCTAACACTATACCTCTGTTATTCCTTTTTAAGTATATGAAGACTATTTCAACCCATTGACCAACTGGAGTTTAATGTAACTTAAAAGTATTTTATGCACTTTTTAATCCAACTTCAAGGGTTATCTCCATAAAAATTTGTTATCTCTCTACCTTGGGTTGAGAAACAGTATATCCAAGTTTCTATCCTTCATAAGAATTCACCTCCTTTATTCTTGTATGTGTTCTTGATTGCGGTACAATTCCACAAAAAAATCGGATTGTTCCTTACATCAGGTTCTTGCTTACTTCTCAGCTTCTTGATCGCTTACAGTGGTTTGTAGAGTAGCTATTATTGAATCCAACCATGAAGTGAATCAATCGTTCTTCGTGTTTTGCTCTTCCCACTGCCTTTGATTCTGCAGAAATTCATCATGTCTGCCCTGGATATGTCCCTGAAGTTCATCGTGCAATCTCTGTATTTGTTCTTCCAAGGCTCTAACTTTACTGTCTTCAACCATGTTTAATAGTAATGAGTGGGTTCTTAGGCTCATCAATTTGTTGAGAATTGATCCTAACAAAGAGAGCAAAAGAAGCGGGAGAAGAAAAGAACAGTTTACAACACTACAAAATTGCAGAATTTTCCTTTATTGATATTTCTTGACATTCACGTTACAGAAACCAAAGGTTTATATACATTTAATTTCCCTCCAATTCTAATTGCCTAACTAACAGAAAAAATAAAATACTAATTGCCACTAACTGTTTATTTATCAACAAGATTCACGTGCTAATTACACCAAGAAGAACTTCTGCTTCTCTGTTGTTCCAAGACTTGTACTCAGCAAATATTCCCACATACTTCTAATAGTTTTTTCTGCTTCTGACTCCTGTTGCAAGAGAAACTACATCTAGACTTTCCTTGCAGCACACCCACTCAACTACTCTAACTGAACACAGTATTTCAAGAAAAAAATATCAAGTCTTCCTGGCAAAGGCATTCTTAAGATTTCGTAGCGTCATCACCAACTGTTGTCTTTCACCTTCTACCTGTGCAGACTCGAGACTTAGCTTTCTTGCATCTCCTTCAGTTCATTTTCCATTGATTTGTTTCTCTCCTTCAATGACTCTAGTTCACCCAGCTCCTCATTGGCATTGTGGTCTGTGTTGTTGATAGAGCAGGTTTTTGGTTCATACTCTGATACACTGGAATGATTGCTGGAAGGAAACAGCAAAAGATTTCAATCACAAGAACAAGCTAAGAGCAAAGTAGAATAGAAACCATCTAAAATAGAACTAGTGTTTCTTCAAAATCATACCTGTCGATTGAAAGTTTTAAATTCCCATTTTCTTCGGACATCCCTGATGTACTTCTTCTTGGTTTCTCATCTCTGCTTCTTAAGTCTTCAGCAACGTAAACATTTGGAGTAATCCCAATGTTGTCTTCAGATGACTGCATTGCAGGCCCAACATTTAAGATTAATAAGCAGTGTTATTTTGCACAATTAATGAGTTTGAAAGAAGATATAACAGTTCAATCTTGATAGACAACTAGTTAAAAAGTTGCTCATAGATCAAAAAAGGAGCCTCATCTATTTCTTCCATGGCTCGAAACTCATCTATGTCCAGATATATAAAGATTATCATTGCTAACCTTTCGGGGTTGGTTGCAGCAGAAACTTGTGCAATTCTGGTCGAGTTTTTCCACTCTGCCCTCCAATTCTTCAATTTTGTTTTGAAGATTCCTTTCCTTCTCTGAAAACGAATTTGCAGAGGCTTCTAGAGAAGTTTCCTTTAACTTTATTTGTACCTGCCACACAAAATCACAAGAAAGGGAGTATTTGTAAAGTTAACTGCAATTGTGCCAAATCAAGAACAAAATTTCATAAAACAGAGCGCACTCGGAATAGGCAAACCAGGGAATATGATGGGAAGATCATAAAGGGTTTTGTCCATCTTGCACCGGCTATTTTGCCCTTGCATATTCTAGTTGAAAATTGTAATTAAAAAAACTTGGAAATAAAAATTTACCACAAGCAATTTTATTTTCTCCCTCAGATTTGCGACCTCTTTAGAGCCATAAGGAACTGGAACAAACTTATAGTTTCTCGTGATACTTTTTGATCCTTCAGAAACTGCTATGCATTTGTTGCTTTCCTTGAGTTTCTTCTCCATGCTGGTCAAAGCATCTTCCTTCTTCTTCAGCTCACTCTTTGATTGGACTAACTGCTTTCTAAGTTTTTCTTTTTCCAGCTCATCCTCAAACAGAGAATGTTTCAAGTCATCACACTGAGCTTTAAGCATTCTGGCCTCTGATTGCAAGAGACTCATTGATGTCTTCATTTGTTCCAGCTCTAAACTCATATTTTCTCTCTGATCTGCTTGCTCGGAAAGGCCATTGTTTTCTATTGAGAGCATTTCAAGCTCAGCTTTTAGGCCTTGGATTTCATGGGAGAAGTTTCCACCACATTCTTCATCATGCTTCTTTTGCTTTTCAAGCTGTCTGGATTTATCCTCAATTTCCATCAACATCTGTTTGGAAAGAACATGCAGTTTTGACTCATAATCATCCTTAACTGATTGGAGCTCTTCATTAGCTTTCTGAAGCATTTCTTCCAGTTTTCCTTTCTGCATATGTAGTTCACTAGCTTCTGCAAGCGCTTTCATAGCTACCTTCTCATTTGCATCAAACGTTGAGGCCATTTTCACTGACAACCTCCTAAATTCTTCCTGCAGTTTCTCAGCTGTATTAGCGTTTTTCAATTTTATCTTTCGCAAGGCTTCCTCTGCTTGAATGGCTCTCTGCTCCTGCTCAACTCTTGCACTTGTTACAGCCTCCAGATCAACATCAAACTCTTGGGCCTGCTGATCCAATTCTTTCTCCAAACTCATTATATGGGTTTCTAGTTGCTTTATGGTGGTCAAAGAGTCAGAATTTCCCTTTGACTGTTTCTTTAGTTCATTTTCTAAGCTCTCAACCTGAGCTTCCAGTTCATTTATGTTGGGAAACGAGGGGGAACATTCATACTGTATCTTCAGCTGTTCTTGCAGCTGACTTTGCTCTAATTTATATGACATTTCATGGTTCTCCTGCTTCAATATCTCATAGTCGAGTTCCAGCTGCTCCATTTGAATCTCTAGCTCATCTTTCTCTCTCCTATAGATCTCTATTTCACTGCAGAGGTACATGATCTTTTGCTCCAGAAGATACATTTCTTTAGAATCCTTATGCTCCTTAACAAGTTCTTCCAATGCCTTTTGCTCTTCATCATCATCAGTCTTACTTCTTGAGATTGCTTTCTCATAGGATCTTACTTTGTTGGAAAGGTAAAATGTTTCCCTACTTTTCTGTTCTAACATTTCATTGAGGTCTTTCACAGCAACTATCAACTCAGCATTTGACTCCTTTGTTTTCTGAAGTTGTAGCCAGAGGTTGGAATTCAGGTCCTTCTCATAATTCAGCTCTTGTCGAACTTCTTCAAGAAATGGATCCCCGCGTTTGAAAGGTGACTTGGTTTTGCTTTTTGCCTCCTCCATGCATTTCTGAAATGCCTTAAGTTTCTCACACTCTAACTTGAGAGTATCTCTCTCCCCTTTTAATCCCAAGATTTCTCTTGAGAGGTCCTGCCCCCTTTTGCTCTCTTTTACAATTTGTTTCCGCAGAGTTTGTATTTCCATCTCTGACACATCTTGCTGTCTTGCCATCATAATGAGTTCAGACTTGATTTTTTCCATCTCAATAGCTGAAGCCTGTTGAGATCTCTCTCTTGCAAAGGTGCCTTGAAAACTATTTTTCGAGTCATCATTACTTATCCCAAGAGCAGAATCAGCACTCAACTCCCATTGTGGTTGCTGATGTTCTACATAGCTTGCTGCGGAAGCGTTTGCTTTTGGCAGGTGAGATGCTGAAGTGAGGGATCGGGATGATAGAAAGCTAGTAGGGTCCTTTAGCATGTTGTTTCTCAATCCAAGTTCTTGAGGGGCATTGAGCCCAGGGCCACTTTCAGAACTTGACATTGTAATGAATCCACTAGAAGTTCTGTCATTGTCATTTAATTCAGCATTGTGGGGGGCAATGATTAGTGGTAGATCCTGTAGAACAACAAAAATACCCATCATATTTTCATCAACCATCTACAAAATTAGAGAAGAAAACTGAAATGGCTGAAAAAGTAGAATTATATTTGATTGTTCCAAGTTTTATGCCATGATATCTAATTTTATGAATCATGCAAGGAAAGAATTACAGAAATGATTTCGGGCACAAGACTGGAAACTTACTTCACTTGAGTGACTATTAGTACCCTCATCTCTGTTACTATTGTTTAATTGGGTGTTCAAGGTTCTGCTCTGGGATTTTATGTTTATATCTTCAGCTTCCACCACCTCACTGCAAAAGATTGTAGGAAAAAAATCTATAAACCCTTCAAAGAAAATTATGGAAACTTAAAAAAATTGATAACAAGAAATGATATTTCACCGCTACCTTTGCTCAACATCTTCTTGCAGCCTCTGGATTGAAACCTATTGCAAACCAACAGCTGAAGTTAAATTGTGTACTTCAATTACAAAGTGAAATTCTCAATCTTAAAGACAAGGAAGGTTTTGTGGGAACCAAGAATTATATCCGTGACCGGTATAAGTGAGAACAGAGAGAGAAGAAAAAACCTCACATGCAAAACCCCGTCAGATTTTGAATTCTTGAGGGGAAGAGAAACAGTGGAAGGTATAGTTGCCTCAGCATAATCAGCAAAGTCTATAGAAACTTCTCCGACTAAACTATTTTTCGATGATCCCTACACAAACCCAAAAAATCCGATCATACAACAGACACTCGACAAGAAGCTGTGCAATATATGTCAATAATTTAGTAAAATTCCTTACAGCGGAGACAACAAAATGGTATATTCTCTCATTGATCTTCCCAGTTTTCGCATCACGAATGTATTTCACTGTTTCATAGACCGGGTAATCCCATCGACAACTTTCTTCTCGGAGTATACCCTTCTCTAATCTCACTGTTGGCTTCCCTACATCTCCAGGAACCACAGATATAGCCAATGGACTCGCATACAATTGCGGCAGCTACATTCACAGATCACCACAAAAGTTCCTTACTTTTTCCAATTTCTCGATCACATTTGCCAGCAATGAAAGCAGGATTCAAATTCTTAGCTTAATTCAACAAACAAAATAAAGCAATGATCTTGAATTATATATATAAGGTTCAATTTATAAGAAAATTCTGGCATTTTCTTAGTATCCAAACAGAATTAAGTGAACCCACCACCAAAAATTTATTGAAAAAAAATCCAAATCTTTCACAAGAACATCTATACAATTATCAATATAAAGCTAGAACTTAAACAATATATATAAAAAAAACAGAGAACTTCAGTTCAAAGTATTACATGTTAGGGATAGAAGAAGCATATAGTTACAAGTACAATATCCAAAAAAAGCAGTATGTTTGCCAGTGAAAGTACCTGAGTTGCATGAAACTGCAATTTAAAGACAGTTTTGATCTTGTTCTTCTCCCTTCTCCATCTCGCCGACCTGAACATTTTATCCACCGAAATATCCAGTAACTCACCGGGATTCCGGCCAAACAAGCCGTAAAATTACCATTCAAGCGAGCGGCCCATCCAATGCAAACAAAATATATAGTATATAATATACAGATAAGCAGTGAGTCGGTAGGAGTGTACAGGTGAAGGTGCGGGCTTGCGAGTCCAATGCGAGCTGGAAACTGAGTCAAAGAGAGCGAGTTGAGAAGCAAAAACAGAGAGGGTGGGGTTGGGAAACAGAGGAGACACGTAAAACGAGAAGTAGCAGATCTAAGAAAAGGTGGGCACGTGACATTTCTCTCCTTTCTTTCCAGAATCTCCCTGTGTTAGTAGCAATCACTAATCAGGCTTCCAAAAAGTCTGACACTTGTGTTTTTTTAAAAAAAAACAATTACCAAAAATAAATAAATGAATTCAATTAAAATTTGAATGAATTAACCACTAAATAAAACACAGAGTTAAATATTGTAGGTGGCGAAGGGACTTTTTGGGGTGAGGGAACATTAAATACTGTCATATGTTTTCCGATTGTAATTAACAACATGCACCTCATTGGACTTTTATAAGGTAATAATAAACAATGTCTTGCATGAAATTAAATTTTGCAATCTCCTTATTATCTTCTTACAAAAAATTGTGATTTTCCACTAAAAACAATAATAATCATGTTCTGGAATGTAATGACAAACACCTCCACCTAGGACCACATTTGCATGGGTGCTTTTCTTATATTGTCAAGGACCACCATATCATAACATCCAATCATGCAGTATCACCTGTTTTTGTTTACTTATATATATATATATATATTATTTAATGTACTGTTGTCAAAATTTAATTTTGAAAAATAATAATAATTAAATAAAAACAATTCCAGCTTCCGCTGTAAGTAAAAATCACACCTTTTCTTTGACGGTCAAGAGAGCCCACCTTATGAACTCGTAGAGGGAGGTGCTGAAGGGCAGTATGGGGTGGAAAAGAGCAACATGGGAACCAACGTCAACGGTCACATCTTACGAATAAACATATGTTTAACGATTAATCTTTCTAACAATTTAAATCTGAAGAAAATGACTTGATAAATAAATAAAACGCATAAAGGAGTGATTTTCATGACTTTTCATAATAATGTAACCTTCAATTACGGCCATCTTACAAGTCGTCATCAAACCGCCATTGATTGTCCACGAAACGCTGAGTATTGCACTCTTATTTTGTGATTAATTTTACTGTGCCTTTTTAATGTAAAAAGAATAGGTATTGTAAACGTGATTTTACTAATAAAAAAATTTATAAACTTAAAATCTAATAGATATACTAAATAAAATATATTAAGAATTATATGTTTCTTATGATTGTTCTTAAACCAATTTTCAACTCTAAAAAAAATAATATTGTTATAATTTTAATTCGGGTGTATTAAAAAAACTAAGAATAATATAATGTACTTGTATTATCACGAGAAACTCTTTGACATTTTCTTTAAACCTAGCCCAAATAGTTAATTTTGAAGCCTTTTGACTTGAATCTTTGTTTAACTCGTTTTAAATTAAATCATGTAGGAGTTAGCTGAAACATGACTCAATTGACTTTGTAGATCCAAAGAAAACTAGAATGATCTATAAATATATGTGTTTCATTGAATATATATATATATGTGTGTGTGTGTGTGTGTGTGTGTGAGAGAGAGAGAGAGAGAGAGAGATAGAGAGAGAGATATTTTTTAATATTATGAAGACGATATATTTTAACAACCATTAGTTTTAGAAAATAAATATTAAACTTAATCGAGCATATGATCCGGGTTGCTAGTTTGGTTAATTGGTCTACCCGAGTAAAGCCATGGCCCAAGTTATGGACTCAAGTAGGTATAAAAACTGTCTTTATAAAATTGTTTTTTATTTAATTATACAGTTAAAAATACTCACAATAAAGTGACCAAATAAAATTTATAAACAAACAATTAAGATGGTTGTAAAAAAAAACATTTGCTAATATTATAAAAAGATTTAGATAATCTTATTCAAAAAAAGGAAAGATTGAATGGTATTTCATAAAATTCCATGTAAAATAATTTCTTAATTAATTTAAGAATTTAATAGAATAATATATCTAATTTAAATTTAGATTATTAAATAAAAAAGCACATGGCCCATCACGCAGGAGCCATCATAAATAAATTAGGACATGTGTGTGGACATATTAGCCTAGGCCCATATAACTGCCAACCCATTATTTTTTAAAAGAAGAAGAGACAGTGTGTCGTTATTATTATTTTTAAATTCTTCATCCACTATACAATCAATTTTTGACCTCCTATTATTTTTATATATTTTCTTAAGTTATAAAAAACAATCAGCATGGATAAAAAAATCTAGTTACTGCCAACGGTTGTCGTTCATATTCCTGTCTGACATTAGATTTTAAAATTGTTTTTAGATCTTTTTTATTTTGTATTTTAAATTAAATTTTTTTAGTGTTTTTAGATTATTTTTATACATCAATATTAAAAATAATTTTTAAAAAATAAAAAAATATCATTTTAATATATTTTCAAATCTATTTTCAAACATGTCGTTGGACAGCTGGCTTGCTTGTGAACTGTGATCATATAAGCTGCAATTTGTTTTTCCCAGGGACCAAATGATTATTAATTTGTACTCGTCAGTTTTGCCACGTATCCATATTATGTAATTGGAAAAAAAGATATGTGATGTAAATGAACTTGTGTTTCGACATAGCCATGTGTTTGAGGGCCTCTTTCAATTTCACAGGCCCATGAAGAGGTGGAGTTCCACCGCTGTTGGGCCACTATATTCCGGCAGCATTCTCTCCCATTACTGTTTCACGGGGATGCCAGCATTATTTATCAAACATTTATGTGCGTTTAGTTGTTCAGCACTCACATCACATGTTACCGTGGCATTGCTGGCCCTACATTCTGTGGCATCCGTGATTCTTACTAAATATATATTCATTCATTTTCTTCACTTTGAAGTGAAAGTAAATTCATGTAATAGCCCCATGTGAGCTTGATATTGTGTTTTAAAATATTTTTGAAAAACATTAATTTTTTATTTTAAATTAATTATTTTTTTGTGTTTTCATGTCATTTTGATATGCTGATATTAAAGATAATCTTTAAAAAATAAAATAAAAATTATTTTGATGCGGTTCTGAAAAAAAAAAACTTTGAAAATCAACTTCAAATATACTTTTAAAAAGCTTTAAATTAGGCTATGGTGTACGGTGAAATAAAATGTCGGTCCAATGTTCTAAGACATTGGCTGATTAAATCAAAAGATAGCAAATTTATCATGATACCTATGGGGTAAATATCCAGCCCCATTATATAGGGAAGGAAAAATCTTCAAGTGAGCAATTCTAAGCTATTATTTCATTCTTTGACTGATGAAGTCTTAAAGTCACCATTGAAGCTTCTGGCACCGAAACTCAAAACTTCTTCTCGGAAATGTACCAAGTAATGATGTGCTATGATGATTCCTGTAAATAGTGGGATCATGTAGTGGCAAAAATAATCCATCTTGAGAGAGAGATAAAAAAAATCTGAGTGAAATTACTTTAGTCATTTACACTTTTTTTACTGTTGGCAGAGTAGTTAAGATTATTTTTTATTTTTTATTTTTTATTTAGAAATATATTAAAATAATTTGTTTAAAAAATATTTTTAATATTAATACTAAACAATGAAAAATAAAATAAAAAATCAAAATGTTTTGGGAGACGTGTACCGCACTGTGAGTTATTGTGCGTGGCAAAGGCGCGAGGTGGGATAGAAAGGAAGCCAGCGAGAAGGTCAAATGGTGACCGGACATCTATGGATGAGAGAGCCGTGAGTGCAATTCGATTGCACTTATTAAACGCAACGTAAATTAAAAGGTCACTAGACTCGAGACATTTTACATGTCAATGACATTTACCGACAGATCACATCATTTTATGGTTAATTACATCACTTTCTCTGTAATTTATTTATTGCGTCTATTTTATATATTAAAAAATATTTTTTACACTCTAAATTAATCCAGATTTTTTAAATCACATGAAATATATAAATTCCTGATTTATATTTCTTGGGTAACCAAGGAGCTATACAATCGGTACAGTAAATATATTTACAAGGTATCTCTCGTGCTTTCAGCGATGGGGTTTTTGGTAGGTGTTGATCTAATCGTTGATTTCAATCAACTAAGCAAGGTGGATGCTGTTTTCGAAGATTCCAGGTTAATTTCCAATAGAATCATTGATTCCCGGATGCTGATTTTGTTATTAACGTGCTGTGATTAATAGTTTTTGTATATGTTGACTAATTTTATAAATTTTAAAGTTAATGACCATATAATTTTTTAAATATTATCATATTAGTAATTATAAAACTCAAATCTGAAATCACATGGAGAGTCTGAAACCACATGAAGAGTAATCCTCTTAGTTACAAGCTTTACCGCTAGCTGTGATTGAAATTATATATTTTTTATTAAAAAAATATCAGAATGATTTTTATTATTTTTTTAAAAAATAATTTTGATATTAGTACATTTCTAATGATGCTAACAAAAATTTATTTAAAATAAAAATTAAAAAAATATATATGTTTTTTAAAAGGCGTGTTTGAAAGTGAGGTATGGTGAATTGCTGATTTTGATTAATTAAGCAAGGTGGGTTATGGTAGGAATCCGATTTTCGAGGTTTTGACTGTGCACCTTCCCGTGCTTAATTTTCAAGTTTCAAATTATGACAGCCTGGAGATGTGAACTTTTCCACACCCACAGTAACCGTGTTCTTAAAACAAATGACAAAGTGTGTTAGGTGATGTGAAAAAGCAGGGAATAATAGTTTCATTTATCAGATATTTTGTGTATGTCAGGCTGTGACCGTTGGATCGGAAAACATCATCATGATTAAGAGCAAGAAAATAAAAAATTAAATTTTAGCCACAGTTCAAATTCTTCAAGGGGAGGATTAACTATTCACAAGAAGACTGGATCGCCTCTGCTAATTTACTTATTTGCTTCAATCTGAAATAAAACACAAGCACATTATTACTGAATCAACAAACATACCCTAACCTTTTTTTAAGGTGATGAATGATTTGAACCATGAATCAGTGGTGATATTATCTCTTACAAAATTTATGAAAGCAATGCATTCTCTACGTGCCTTGACATCAAACTCAGCGTATATAACCTGCGGCATGAACAGCCACAAGGCAGTGGCCACCACAAATGCCAACGCCGGCAACCTTGAAACCACCGTAGGCTGCCTGCATTTACCATTAAAAGCTTTTTTTATGACAATCTCAATAGCCAAAGCGATCCCGTGTACGAAGAAGAAGCAGGTGAGCTCCCATGTGGGCTTCTTTCTTCCGATATAGTAGAAAATGAGTTCATGCATTATTCCAGACACCAAGAATGATGCCAGAACCCCTGGGAGCGCCGCCCACTTTTTTCCGATCAAGTGGCTAGAAATGGACGTCACTGGACTGTATACGGTTTGGTGTAGGATACTGGTGACCATAAGATTCCACCTTCGACCCCAGAAGTCCTGCAATGAGGTGGCTAGGTATGGCTCATGGAACTGTGGCTCAAGCTCTAAACGGAGATAGACTCGAGCAAAGGCTGCAACCACTGCTAAGACAAGTTCTAGACCAATGTAAAGGTATAGAGCATAGAGAAGCAACACTATTTTTGGATGAATATGGTCTTTTTGAAGATAGATGGGTGCGGTTATGGCCAATACTGCAATTTTAAGGCCATAATTTAGAGATGATTTGTGGCCGCTTCCTTTGCTTATTTTTTCCTGGACTGGTTTGTCCGGGCTCTGTCGAAACTTGATGGGCAGACAAGCCAGAGAGATGAAATTCGGGAAAGAGAGGGGAACAGGGTAGGTCGATAGAGGGCCATGGCCGAAGGCAAAGAGAAGGAGCTTGAAGTTTGCGAGCCATGCGAGGAAGAAAGATGTTGGACCTCCAAGAAAGATGGTGGAGAGATTGAGAGGGAGGAAGAAAAGGAAGAGTATGACTGGGAGTATCGCAAGGAATCTGATCGCTCCTTTGGAGATAATCTTACCCACCATGTGACAGTACCACAGTGATAACAGAGCTGATGCCCATACCATGAAGAAGTTTTTTATCTCGCCCTCCATTTTTCTCGCTCTTAAATTCTCTGTAATTCACCGGAAGGATTGATATATAGCAGAGATGCTGTTTATTTCGAATGAGCGACGGTGAATAAAACTGGGTTGTGAAACCAGGCAGATAATGAAGACCTGGGCATGCAGCAAAGAGAAAGAGAAAATAGGAAGAGATGTTAGGGGCATATGTTTGTCCTGCTCCTAGTCTGTCTTGATCAAATCCGTCGCCGTTTTAAATAGCTGCATTTATTGCCGCGTTAGCTCCTGTGTACAATTTAGAAGAATTCATAGAGTCCCCGTGGAAAAGTTCGCCTGGGTCTGCGTCCTAATTCCAGTCAAATCTATACATCGTCAAAATTGACAATATTATAGAGTGTCACCTCCGCCGCCGCCGCCGCCGCGAGGCCTAGTTCGTGATTCCACATTCAGACGTGTTTTTTCTTTCCTGCCATTCGTCACTCTTTACTATTGATATCTTTGTGCCTGATGATTCCACCGCCTAGCGGTATATTTTTTTAGTTTAAAACAAAAACTTAATTAAATCAAATTAAAAAGATTTTTAGCTAAAACTATCCACTAAATTCAAAAAATGTATAATTTTGTTAATTTGAGATTAGTTCTTATAAATATTTTAGATGTGCTCGCCTCTGTAATAAAAAATCTATAGCTGAAAAATCTATATTTTAGATGTGCTCATCTAATGATTACATGTACTTATTAAATATCTATAGTTGAAAAATCTTGCCAACAAATTGAGAAGTAGAACATTGCAAATCATTAGATGCGTGATGTTAATGCTTAAGCTTTTCACAAGAATTTCTTTCCATGTTATTAATTTATAATGAAGTGAATTACTATATTAACCATTACAATTTGGTTTTTCATTGTTTGCTGCTGCTATGGTTCTCGTTCCCATGCCGTGTTCTAACTCTTACGATATTGCTGGAGAAACACAAAAGCCCAATCGGTTTTCCAATTCTCTTCCGGCCAGTTGCCCAAGAAACACCATCTCTCCACCACTCTTCCTCTCAAGTCTCATCACCTAACCCCGATGTCAGCTTCCCTGGCTGGCGGCATCGCTATTATTATAGTTTTTTTTTATCCAAGAAAACTTAAATCTCAAAAAAATATATTTTATAAATTTAAATGAACGAGTAAAATATTTAAATTATCTCAATTTTTTTATAAGAGATTCATGTAATATTAAACACTAATTGCATGTTCAAGAATATGATTGTAGTTGTTTTATAAAGTGTTTTTTATTAAAAAATATATTAATAATGTGTTTTTTTATTTTTTAAACATTCATTTATACTTTATTTAAATCATGCTAATATTTAATTTTAAAGAGCTTATGTTGAAGATTAAATTCCAAGAAAGTTTTAATCCAAAAAGTAAGTGAACTAAACTTTTAATTTGACCTTAAATATATCCATTAATCATGTTTTAAACTATTTCTCCAAGAAAAAAAACTCAGTGACGCAATTATAAAACAATAAAAAATTAAGAGACCTAAAAAAATGGCTATGAATAATAAAAGGAACATAAGAGGCAAGACAATAAATAATGAATATATGATCGATGTATAAAACAATAAAAACGCAAAACATCTAGAAAGAAAGTTTTGATAAATTGCGAGCAGAAAATGTGAAAAATGAACGGTGTTTTAATTAAGAATAATGTTTAATTTACTAGATGGAGAATGGGCCAGGAAAAAAACGGGGTTCAAAACTGTCAGAAGTGGGATTTGAACCCACGCCCTCTCACGAAGACCAGAACTTGAGTCTGGCGCCTTAGACCACTCGGCCATCCTGACACTGACGATTAGACTTGACAATATATCTATACTTATAAATACATTTGGAGCCCATCAAGAAGTCACACGTGGTCGAATCAGCCTCTTTTATTAATTTACCGATGATTCAAGTCCCGATGTGCACTGATATGCTTGGGCGTGGCAATGTATAACGGAAAACTGGTTAAATAAAGCGAACCAACCCGGTTTGAGAATATGATTAATTATTTTTAAAAATATTTTTTATTCAAAAATATATTAAAATAATATTTTTTTGAATTTTTTAATATTTATACATGAAATAATTTAAAAATATTTAAAAAATTAATTTAATATAATATTTTTTAAAAAAATATATTTTTAAAATACAACACCGTATAAAATTTACGGCAGACTCAGTTTAGAAAAAAAATTATAATACCGAATGCTACAAATTTAAGCGTCGGTTTCTATTTTGTTTTCACAGCCTTTCTATTCTCACTCGGAAATCGATAACAAAAATGTGAATGGTAGTTTCTCTGGAAAATCCATGTTAATGTGTTGGAATAATAAAATAATTATTTTATTATTTCAAGAAAAATCATTAAACTTTCTCTTCAAGGTAATATGGGTTTTCTTGCATAGCCTACAAATTATTCTCAGATTATTTTATTATTTCAAGAAAAATCATTAAACTTTCTCTTCAAGGTAATATGGGTTTTCTTGCATAGCCTACAAATTATTCTCAGATGATGGTTCGAAATATCTTGGCAAGTCCTTCATCCACAGATGACACATGTGGCAAACAAAACTAAGGCTTGACGTCAATATTATTTTCTTTTCCTTACTTTATTCTTTTTAATTTTCAAGTTTAAACCTCTAATTTCTCAAAGTAACCACTAAACGACGCGCCACGTTCTGCTTGAACGCAACAAATCTCCTATGTAAAGAGCCTGTTAGGTGACATATTTGTCTATCCTGGTTCAATATATCTTCTTAGTTTCAGTTTAGTCCTTTAAAACTAAATTATTTTTTTCTACTTTATTTTACTAAAGCAGACATTAATTGAGCGATAGAATTCTCTTAAAACATTGCGACAACCCTACATCTAGAAACAAAATAAACCAAAAAAGTCAAATATCAAATAAAATCGATGTAAATAGATCACAATTAAAAAAGTTAAGTGACCAAAAATAACTTCTCCTAGCAGTACAAATTAGTCTCAGAAAAAAAGGATCGGATATTTGTCACTGACAACCCTTGCTGCTAGTTATTATCTGCCTCGTTCACACATTAAAAAACAGAAAATTCATGTAAGTGGTTAATGATGATAGTTACGTGCCAAGGCACACGCTTCCATATATTTTCACCCACACGTGTTCTCCATTAAGATAGGGCAAAAACTCGTGGCAAAAACGAATTAACACCAGAGAGACTGTTTAATTAATACTAAATTACATACATTACAATGCCTATGCTGAGAACCAGCTGAAGATTGCACATTCACTTAGGCCATTACCGACGAAAGACTCATTCGATGGGTGAGCTTTTTTCTCCTCGGCACCTCTACCTCTTGATTCCTCCTGCCTTTTTCCGGCAGCCGCAGCAGCCCTTTTCTCTTTTCTTCTCCGCATAACATAATCTTCAGGAATAAACACATCCATAAACAGTATCGGAAGATATTGATGAGAAAATTTGACTGGGTGGTGCAAAGTGCTTGAGCCTGAATGGAAGGGAAAA
This sequence comes from Salix purpurea, assembly GCA_027405865.1. NCBI lineage: Eukaryota > Viridiplantae > Streptophyta > Magnoliopsida > Malpighiales > Salicaceae > Salix > Salix purpurea. The sequence goes on along the minus strand of CM050328.1, from coordinate 10,114,564 downwards.
TCATGAATTTATAGTGGAAATGAAGGGGGGATACCATGGGCGTGGATGCCCATGTTTTATCTCCAAACAAGCAACACTTGTTAATTTCTATGAAGTTAGAGTTACCTAGGATGCATCTTGGTTTCCGGGAAGTTTTTGACCTTATTGCATGCCATGTAAGGCATCGAGGGAGAAAGGGGCATGTGAAAGGCTATAAAGAGTAATGCATCCTTTTATTTTGTTCCCATACATGAGTTCTGTCGGTTGATTTGTCTTCTATGAGAACACCTGCTGCTCAAGCAAGTTATTTGACAGTCCCCGGGTTTTGGATGCGTTTATATGTTAGTCTTTCATGTTTTAAAATCTATAAGTATGTCTCACGACTGTTGGACTCTCATGGACTATGTGCTTATTACTGTCCTCAAAGATCGTGATATGAGGAGAAAGAGTTTATAATCTACACAGTATATTTTGAGTTCGAGTTAGAGCATGCGTATTTTTTAAAAGCCTAAAATAGTCAAGATTTTACTTGTTCACTTGTGTTTTTAAAATGAATTTTCCAGGGATACAGTTTTCTCGCAAAACCTGTTATGAGCCTGATCTGGGACAAGTGGCAGCTAGTGAGGCACGGGATGAGCGACATGTGGCAACCTTCAACTTCAGTTACAATATTTAAATTACTGAATGTTTAATTGGGAGTTAAGTCTGTAGAAAAGTTAGTGGGGAAGTGGGATGTCTGTAGAAAAGTTAGTGGGGGAAGTGGGTATTAATTATGGACGTTACAGTGTACTGAGAGCCTATTTAAAGGCCAAGAGACTTAAGGAAATTATCAATCATATTCATCACATCAAATTGAGATTTCTCAACTGGAGGCCCTGGTTCCTCGAATTACCAGTATCAATTCCGAGAGCCTTACATCAAAATCCCTAAATTGTTATTCCCAATTTCTCAGTTCGTAACAAGTAAATTTCCGAAAATTGAATATTAATTCAAGTGGAGGCCCTGGCTCCTTCAATTGCCAGAACATCATTCTATCAAAACTCTATCAAATTAACCAGCACTCAACAAGCACAAATCTACCAAAAACTCTACCAAATTATCCAGCATCTAACAAAACCCCCCCCGCTTATTACTGTTTCGCTAAGCATTCGCTATAATGTCCCTCCCCCCCCCCCCCCCCCCCCCCTCTAATAAGTTCCCGCTGGCCATTGATCGATGGATTCCATTTTGTTTGATACATGTCTGTGAAACTCACTGAGTTTGTATATCCTCGAAATATTCATCACAGCAGAGCCTCTCAAATGGCGCCATACGCCACAAAAAGAAGAAGGTGATACAGTAGTGAGAATTCAACCAGCAACCCATGAGCCTGACAATGATTCTCTGTCTGATACCATTAATTCATGCATTAAGACCGTGTTCCCTGCGCACCGATTAAAAAACTCACGACTCTACAAAGTGCAAGAAAGAAGATTAAAGACTACTCAAATTAGTTTTGCATCGTATGTCTCCGGACCCATATGGTGTCTGAACTTTAAGTCAAAAGCATTGGATGGTCGGTTTGTTAGATTAACTGCTAATTTGTATAACATAATGTATTTAATTATCTTGAAACATTATAAAAGGTGACTTGAAGAAATCCACTGGACAAGTCCAGCAATACGTTTTTTTTTTTAATAAATAAAAATGTTTTGGGATATATTTGATATTTCAGGCCTAAACTGACATGATAATACACTTGACCATTAAAAAGAAAGAAAGAAAAATTACTAATATATATATATATAATGGATCCATGTTGTCCTTATATAACATATTAAGTTTCTAATTTATCCTTGTATCCTTAATTGAATCAATTTTGTCCTCATAACATGAATGAACTTTCAATTTATCTTGCTGTTAACTTTTTTTTATCTAAATTAACTAAACCAGTCATGCAAATATTTAATATTATATCGAAAATGACCTTTGAGTTCTATGAACTTTCCACTCATTTGTTTTAAATATGATAAATAGAAGATATTTTTTTTTCAAAAATAAATAAATCACAAGACCATGTCTCTATGTCTCTTCGGTGATCCCTTCCTCATGCACTTGAGTTATTATTTTTAATATACTATTAGATTTTTAGGGAACACAAGAAAAAATAAAGTGATAATAGGATTCATAGGTGGTTTTGACTAATCTAGTGGCTTGCATTTTTTTAATCTACGTACTCTTGTCTGTTTTTGCTTATAAACTTGCATTTAATATATGAAAAAAACAAGATAAATAGATTCTTAACATCATTTTATCACTTTAATCATTATATTTTTAATCCTTCAATCACATACAAACTATGAAAACATTATTTTGATATAAAAAATGATTAAAAAGACGCTTGAATAAGAAAATTGAATTTATATTTGAGAAATATAAGTTTCCCACTTGTTTAAAATTTAAATAATTCTTTTTTTTTAATTATTCTTGTCTTTTATTAGAAAAATGTGCATATAATAATAATAATAATAATAATAATAATAATAATAATAAGGATAATAATGATAAAAAATTTCTGCTGTTTGTAAGAAGATTAAAATGTTTTTATGAAGATATTATTTACGGATAATTATGTATCAGTACAATATGCATTATTCTGGTAATAACTTATTTATTAATATTGAATAAGAGTAATATATCTTATTCTTAATTCCTTTCTCAAAAAATATATTAATAATAAAAGGAAGAATTATACTATAAAAACAATTTTACAAAAAATGTTTTTTCAATTGATTTTTTTTAAAAAGATTCTAATAAAAAAACAAATAAGTAAATCGAAGCAAAATTTGTGTTCTCTCTTTCCTTTCGCGTTCAGAGATTGCGCCACTGTTAGGAAGAGGTGCCCTACCGTGTCTCTCACTGTAATAATCTAAGCTACGAACGAAATTTTATTTCGAAGCAAAATCCTTTCACATTATTTTCTAAGCAAAATCCTTTCACATTATTTTCTCAGCTTGACCTCCTAATGATTCAGAAACTGAAATGCTCGAAACTTGGAAGTATAAACGACTAGGTAATTAAGTAAATCGCTTTCTTATGATTTTATAAATTTATCTAGTTCCATAATCCATATAGATAATAATGTCTCTCTGGGCACTTGAATGTCACTAGTGGAGTTTATATGATCTGTTCACTTGTTGAATTCCGAGTGCATGAAGTTTTAGATGCATGAACTCCTTCCTTAGAAAGTCCGCAAGTAATGAATCTTGATTTAAATTTGCCTTTCTGTCCATGCCAACTTCCGCTGTACCTACCACCATCTAGGACTCTGACTCTCCAGCTAAATTTGTAACAGTTCCTTTCTCTTTTTAGATGGTGATCTTGATGGATTTCTTCCTCAGGTATTTGGTGACGATTATCTTCGTACATGGATTTCCGGGTCTTGGTTGCTAGATTGAAAGACTTCGCTATGGGAAAGCAGGAGCCCAGGAAATCTGAATCTGAGGGAGCCTCTCTGCCTGCACGAGCTGAAGAACATGGACCTGTTAAAGAAGTCAAGGAAGCCCCTTTTAATGATTCTGCTAATGAGAAGAGCTCGGTCCTAGTTTCTGAAAGTATGTCCTCTCTTTATCCTTCTCTCCTTTTGCTTTCGCTTTCGGGTTCCTCCTGACATGGAGGTTAATGAAAGTTTGTAATTTGGTTTTTCTCGAGAGTTGATGGCTTGCAATTTTGAATCTCTCAAGCACAAGCTAATAATCGAGTGTTTCTCTAAACATGTTATAACAAGGTCCTTAATTGTATGACTGAATCTTCGATGTATCAGAGGTTGCAGATCCACCTGCTACTGCAAAATATTCATGGGGGTCAAATGACAGAGGTATGCGCTGGCTACCATCTTGATCAAATTTGATATCTTTCCTATCGTCGATAGATAACAAGGACTTGTATAATTCATCAGATGCTGTGCTTGCAAAGGTTGAAGCGGAGAAAAGATGTGCTCTAATTAAAGCATGGGAAGAAAATGAGAAAGCTAAAGCGGAGAACAAGTAAGAGACCATCTCTGTATACAACTTTTCTGGTGTCTGAAGTTAACATGGATTAGAATTTTTCTGCATGGAAAGTAAATTCGAGCCAGGAATTGACCAGCTCTTTGGTCATCCAACATAAATTAATGAATTTGGAAGTCTCTGAGATTGAGTCTAGGTGTCCAAGGTTCTTAGGCATAAAAATGTATGCATCCAGAAGAAGTTTTCTGTACCAAACCATACACTGTTAAGCCATTACATTACCAAGGAAAGAAACTCCATTAAAATCTCTATAGAAGTTAAGTTTATTGTCAGCTCATGCTCCAGATATGTAAATAAAAGAAGCTCATCAAAAATGTTTGATGTGTGTGTGATACTTGATAGTTTTGGTTAGGTTTCCGTTTGCAAACGTTTACAGACCTGTTTCATACACTCCTAAGGTCCATCTTTGGAGACTCACAATGTCCTCTTTAAACAAGGATTTCTGCATTGAATCAGTCTTGCATTTTAAACTTGGTCTTAAAAAGCTTTCAGTTCGTACTGGATGATGACCTTCAGAGCTTGTTCTGAGCAAGTTCTACACTCTGAATTTTCAAACAGGGCTCACAAGAAACTCTCTGCCATTGGACCACGGGAGAGAATCAAGAGAGAATATGTGGAGGCAAAAATAAAGAGGTTTGAGGTAATGAACTTAATGGATTTGAAGTATCACCTGCTTGTTATAGCACGACTAATCTTCCTTTCCACTTACAAGAACTGTACAGTTCATAGTAATTGTGTATTATATATATATATTATTGCAAAAAAACTACTGTCTTGATTAATTTGTGATATGGCAGGAAAATGTGGAAAAGAAGAAGGCTGAATATGCAGAGAAAATGAAGAACAAAGTAGCCGAACTCCACAAGGCAGCTGAGGAGAAGAAAGCAATGATTAAAGCAAAAAAAGGTGAAGACTGTCTCAAGGTAGAGGAAACTGCAGCCAAATTCCGAGCAACTGGGTATGCACCAGGGAACTGCCTTGGATGCTTAAGTGTCTAAGATGTTCTGGCAAATTCTAATGAACAGCAGTGGGGTAAATGGAAGAGAAAAGCTGCTAGAATCGAATTTGCCTGATTTTTTGGCCTGTTAGTATATGGTGTGCTCAAATATTGTTGGTTCAAGCTGTAAATGTCTTTTGATGTTTGTAAAAAAACAGTAATTTGGAGCGCGTGAGTTTGAATTTGATATTTTCTTTTGTGTGAGCTGAGTCCCTAGTTAGAAAAAAGAAGAAATAAATCATTTGTGTATCTGTATTTCTGAAGAATTTGGTATCACAGCAATTCAAGGTCTTTAATTCTGTGTAGTAGCTGCATTTTTCATGCATTAAATGCTATGGAATACATAGTATCTCTACCCTGATAGAATCGGATCAAACCACCTACCTGCAGCTCATATTTTCTGATATGAAAAATGTGTCATCCATCACCCAATTTACTTGTTTCATAAGCTAACAGTCTCGACCACCCCAGAATACTCAGTAAGGAAGGAGAGGCACGGTTTGTATGTGAATGAGATGTCAGGCTGAAACCTTTTCGAATTTCGATTTTTCAGACAACCTTGTCGTGATCAATAATGGCTGCATTTGTGAGCTGATAATAGATAATTCCCTTCTACTTGTATATTTGTCGAACACAATCAATTAAATGCGAGTCCAATATCATGTCAACAGGAGATATGAGGCTAATGTTACACCATGATTTCCCTAATGCCTTAAATCTTTATATGATGCCACGACTGCAGAGGAAAATCTGTGCTATTACAACCTATCCGTTTTTTTTTTGATAATTTTCAGCACTCTTTTTTGAATTGTTGGCCTACAAATTGATGCTAACATAGTATATCGCTGTCATGTACACACGATTTTTGACATTACAGATAGGATGCTAGATATAGTAAAAAATCTATTTGTGGACAGATGAGTTGTCTGCCACAGAATAGGAGGGTAGCAATTGTATTTGTTACCTCCTGTCTGGACTATCTTTGAAAAACTTGGTCAGGAAATGTTTCAGATCGATCTGTAATAGCTCACTATTCTTAGAACGGTAATCTGCAAGTTCCAAGAGATATGGACCCTGGATCACATTCGCTCATCCAAGCCGTTCTCAAGTCTTTTTCTCCATCCATTGAACATTCATTTTATTGACCTTTAATATGCTAGTTATAATTACAGGAAAGGAGAAAGGTAAGAGCATATTTTCTAAGTTCCGTCTATCTTAACCCCTGAGACAGAGAGCCGAACCTTCAGAATTTGTTCTTAAAACTTTCCCATTAAAGCTTCTCTAAGCAACCCTTCTGAAATCAGATTTTTATACTGCACATTTTAGATTCATTAGGAAAAACAAAATGGGCTTCACTGGGACCTTAGAGAAATGCAAGGCCTGTGACAAGACTGTTTATTTCATCGAATTGGTGTCTGCTGACGGAGTTTCTTATCATAAGAAGTGCTTCAAATGCAGCCACTGCAATGGACTTCTTGTGGTATGAGTACTATTCATTAATCTATCCTCTTTTCTTTTTCATGCCTTTTTTCTTTTGTAGTTGTTGCCTAAGAAAGAGTTGATGAAGTAATGGTCCTTTACCAGGATTATTGAAACTGAACCACCATGAAATTTGTCTTATAGATGAGCAGCTATTCCTCAATTGATGGGGTTTTATACTGCAAACCTCATTACGACCAGCTCTTCAAGGAGACTGGCAATTTTACCAAGAAAATCCAACCCTGTGAGATCTGCTTCCTCGTTTTCGTTTAAGTTTCTCTTACATATTTTTGTAGTTAGAGTTCCATGGAGAAGGATGTAGTCCTCCCAATTTTACCTTTTTTTTTGTGCTAACAATGTGCTTCTGCAATTCTGACTGATCAGCTGGGGAAAAGAAAAACTGCCTGGTACCAAGATTCTTTACGATCAGTTCTTTTTCATTACCTTAATTCGTTTCTAATGGAAGCCTCTAGTTTTGCTTGCTTAAGTTTGATGTATATATGCTCTCAAAATCATGCAGACAAAGGCCCCAAGCAAACTTTCCTCCATGTTCAGCGGCACCCTAGACAAATGTGCTTTCTGTAAAAAAACTGCATACCCATTAGAGAAGGTTTCTGATCTCTCTCTCTCTCTCTCTCTCTCTCTCTCTCTCTCTCACACACACACACACACACACACACAAACAATTCTTATATCCCCATTCATTCCTCGTCCATCAGATATATATATTTGCGCAACTCAAGTGGAAATGCAAAAGACAGAGTAACTCTCCTTGATATCTATATTGTACCTTAATCTGGCATCAATATATCCCATACACCAAGATCTACTCCAGAAATAGATCGAGATTATATGATGAAATGAGAATAAAGAAGTTTATTGACGTTACCAAAATTTTGACAGGTGACTGTGGAGGGAGAATTCTATCACAAGTCATGCTTCAGGTGTTTTCATGGGGGTTGTTCTATCACACCTTCATCTTATGCAGCTCTTGATGGTATCCTATACTGCAAGGCCCACTTCGCTCAGCTGTTTAAGCAGAAGGGTAGCTACAATTATCTCACCAAAACTGCCACGATGAAGAAAAACGCGGTAAATTTACCAGAAGAAAAATCCGAAGCAGAAGAAAACAATGAAACAGTACCAGAAGCAAACGCAGATGCTAACACTGATTTATTAGCCATTGACAAGAGACATCATAATTCATGAGAATGTGCAGAACTAGTTCTCGGTGCTGTGTTCTTCCTTTCCCACGCCTCCCTAGGGGACGTTGAGGTTACAAGAGTTGTTGATTTCATTGCTCCTACTCAGGCATCTGTCAACAGAGAAAGGGAACCCGGAGTTTTCGCCATGGAATTTGGAAACTAAATAGGGAATTCTGTAATATTTCTATATTTGCAGGTGCAAACGATGAACAAAAATAAAATTTCACTTCTTTATTGCTCTCCTCCTCCCTCATACCTTTCCTCTCACACACCAACAACATGTTAAGGATCTTCCTTAACAAACAGTTTATGTTAAAGAATTTAAGAGAGAAATAGCAAAATGAATGCAATTTATATTTGTCAAGCAACCCAGAACCAGTTAGATTTTAAAAATAAGTCCTGTGATTCCCACTGAAACGTCTAGGTCTCTGGATAGATCGTGGCGAGTGGAAGAATCGAGACAGTGGAAAATGCCTAATTGTTTTCTTTGTGATTGAATGCCAGATTTACAAATTTAGGTTGCAATGTCTAATCAAGAACAGATAGATGGTGAATAATCACTACTTTCCATTTTTTTCAATCGTATTTATAATAATTCTAAGAGGTTAGAATGCTGCTGAGACTGACCTTCTAACATTCTACAGTTTTCTGGGAATATCGCGGGAGTTTAAGCTCGTCACAAACAAAGATAAATCACCTCTAACACTCTACATTTTTTTAACCGTTAATGATCCGTCAATAGATCTATCGATCTCCGAGGCCATACAATCAGCTGGTTATGAACAGTCAAAAGCCGATTATTCTCTCTTCATCAAAAAGCAAGGCAAGTCATTTACTGTTCTTTTAATATATGTAGATGATATCTTAATTACTGGTAATGATCCCGTGAGCATAGCTGATATCAAGAAATTCCTGCATAGAAAATTTCATCTTAAAGATCTTGGTAAACTGAGATATTTCCTTGGTATTGAGATTTCCACATCCAAAGCTGGTACTTTTATCTCTCAACGAAAATACGCATTGGAAATTATTAAGGATGCAGGTTTGCTGGGAGCAGCTCCCATTAATACTCCCATGGAACGCAGCCTAAAATTGTCTGACAAAAGTGAGTTACTCAGAAATCCAGAGCGATATAGGCGATTGGTTGGGAGGTTGATATACCTCACGGTTTCAAGGCCAGATATTACATATCCTGTTCACATTTTAAGCAGGTTTATGCATCAACCCCGAAAGGATCATTGGGAAGCAGCTTTACGGGTTGTGAGATGTCTGAAATCTGCACCTGGTCAAGGACTCTTCTTCTCCGCGACCAATGATCTTAGACTGCGAGCTTACTCGGATTCAGATTGGGCAGGATGCCCACTTACGAGGAGATCGACCACAGGATATTGCGTATTCCTAGGTCCCTCATTGATTTCATGGCGATCAAAACGTCAAAAGACAGTATCTTTATCTTCGGCTGAAGCAGAATATCGTGCTATGACGGGAGCTTGTTGCGAGTTGACGTGGCTTCGTTGCTTGCTTAAAGATTTGGGTGTGTTACATCAACAGTCAGCATTGTTGTATTGTGATAATAAGGCTGCGATACACATAGCAGCGAATCCTATTTTCCATGAACGGACGAGACATATAGAAATGGACTGCCATTTTATAAGAGATAAAATTCAAGATGGTTCCGTAGAGACAAGATTTGTGAGTTCTGAAAATCAGCTGGCTGACATTTTGACAAAACCATTGGGAAAGGAATTCTTTATTCCTATGGTTCGCAAGTTGGGATTGCAAGACATCCACTCTCCAACTTGAGGGGGAGTGTTGGAAGGTTAATCTGTCACTATGTATTTACAGTTAATTCATTGTATTTATTTCCATTTAGGATTCATTGAATGTAATCGGATCCCTTAGAATTCTGCATTATAGTAGCAGTAAATACCTTTATTATAGGAAGAGATTACTATGTAATCACCTGTATATATTTCTCTCAAAGTATCAATACAAACCACAACTTTGCAGATTCAATCTTCTCTTATTCGATTTACAGGAACGAGGATTATGCGAGTGGAAAATTTATGGGAGGGAAAAAAATCAGCCGTCAATGAAGTTAAATGAGGTTATCTAATTCTGGTCTGCTTTTGTTTACGCTAATGCTCATATAAGCGAGGACGTTAACACGCATTTCAAATTTAGTTTTAATTGAGATTAATTTTTAGAAGTGATTTTTGTTTAAAATGATTTAAAAATACTAAAAAATATATTTTTTTTATTTTTTTTGAAATGCATGGCAAAATACCACTTTAATTAGATAACTTGAAAGAGGATTGTCGTATTCTTAAAAAGAAAAAGAAAAGAAAAAGGGTCGTCGTGTTCATGAAAAAAGGCTCAATTATTACCTGGTAATGATGTTGTATAATTGACCAAAGCCGGCTCCCACCAAATTCATAAGGAAAGAGGGTGAATAAATAAATAATGTTTTTCTCATACATATTTAGATAGAACATTTCTACTGATTCATTTATAGAATAGGTTATGTTTTTTCTCATTCATATTTTCACGCATAATATAAATATTTTCAGTTCTGAGAGTAAAATAGTAATTTCGTTTGAATTCCGACATATCTTAAATATAAACCAAACACAATGAAGCGCTCTCTCTCTCTCTCTCTCTCTCTCTCTCTATATATATATATATATATATGCACCTTTCAAAATAAGTAGCAATGGTCAACGTGGTACATTGACCAGTAATCCTAGATAGATAGATTCATACATCCATAGATTGTCTTAATTAGGTGCACGCTTTCTGTTGAGGGTGTCGTGTCGTGTGTGGTCACAGACCATTTGAATGGTGAATCATGAGCATCCGTCCTCACATGGACTAAAATACCCTCGCTCTCTTCACGATATTCCCTGACAACCCTCAAGCTGTCCCTCTGTTTTCACTTGCTTGTACTTCTAGCGCCACCAGCTCACAAGATAACTGCTACTCCTTTTTTTCAATCGAACCCCTCCCTTTCTTTCATCCGCTGCTTTCTTACTTGTATACTGAAAACTAAAAGAGAGAGTGAGGGAGAGGGAGGGAGAAATGGGTGTAGGCACCAGCAACTTTGTCATTAGATGGATCAACTTTCTCACCATGGTATGCTTTCTTTCTTCCCCCCTTTCCCTTCTTGTTCATCTTTATTTTGATTTTAAGTTTTCGAGTCAGGTTCTATGCTACATTGTTAACTGGCCCTTCTATTTTTATTTTTATTATTCTTCTGGCGTTGTTAATTATTTTGCAAAGGGTGTTGTTGTTTCTGGGATATAATAAGTTGTTCAATTTTACGAGGGTTATAATTATTTGAATTCATGTCTGCTATTTTGTTTAAGATTAGGGTGCTTTCTTTTTTACACTGATGATTATTGTTGCTCTTGGTTATACTGGGTGTTTATGTTTGTTTCATGTTCTCATTGCGTAGCTTTTAGCTATAGCTGTCATAATTTTTGGGGTATGGATGAGCACACATCATGACAGTTGTCGAAGGTCTCTAACTCTCCCCGTGCTGGGCCTTGGTGCTGTCATCTTTGTAGTGTAAGTTCATATTTTCTATTGTCAGCCTTCCTTTACCTCTTGTGCATTTACTTTTCTGATTATTCTAGTAACAGCTGCTGATACAACCTTTTGTTGATGTTTAGATCAATAATTGGGTTCTTGGGCGCCTTGAAGAGAAACTCCATACTGTTGTGGATTGTATCCTTACTAAATGACCAATCTTTTTATATTTATTTGCTTGAATATTGGTCTGCGTTCCTCATTTTTTTTCTTTATTTGCTGTACATCCCTTAACTATTCACTCTAAGTATCTGATTATGTTGTGCATCATTTTGGTGGCAATTCTGGTCTTCACAGTGTTAGCGTAAGTGTTTTGTGTTTCTGGCGTAATTTTGATTATAGTGCACTAGCTCATGTATTTTCCTTTCTTTAAGGTAGATAACAAACTGTGCAGCAACATTTCAGGTTTGAACTTGACAATTTGTCTGTATAGTTTGTTGTCTTTTCTAGTCTTCCCAATGATTTGCTTGTTAAACATGACTTTTACTCATTTATCCTAGTACTTATGTTGCTATTGTCTTCAAAATACGGTCATTTTTTCTATGCATTATGCCATGAGGTTTAAGCTGCTTTTGTATTCTGCTAAGAACCAATATCAAGTGTGGTGTTTCACATTTGTTAGAAAAATGAGAATTATCTTTTTTGTGGCTTTGGTGGATACTTAATTTTTAGGTTGAGGTTCAAGATCCTTGATTTAATTACATGCCATCTCAGCTCCAGTGGGCTAACCTATTGAAATGGCCAGATTTTCAGTTGAGCTTGGAGATAATGCTGAGGTTAAATGTGCTGGTATTTGGTGGAGTTAAATATACAGTTATCACATGGGATTTGCATACAATGAATCAGTAGGAAAGTGAAAAACTTAGAATATTTAGCTAGAGAAGTGTTAGCCATACTAGTTAAAGATGCAAATAAGGATGGATTGAAAGAGAATGAGATAAAGGAAATCTCTTGTATATGAACCTTTTCAAATAATCTCTGATGTTGGTGCAACCAGGCTGCTGTTTTATGTTAATTTAAAAGAAGAAAAATATCTCTCTTAATTGGCGTTTTTTCCTCTCAGTAAAAGAAAGTCGAATCCATCTCAGCTTGTCCTTTTTGTTGTTTCGATTAACTACTAACAGAGACACCTCTAACAAAAAAAAAAAAGGAAGAAGGAGAAGCGATTCGAAGAATAACCAGTGGCCATATTGTAAACTTGTAACATAGCAACAATGATGCTTTCAATTCTATCAACTAAGTAAAACGGAGTTTCCATCAATCTTTTCCTATTTTATGTTAGCATATTGTTTCAAAACCTTCAATTTTTTCTGTCAACGTGTTTAGCATTTTTCTTTTGAGTTTGGAAATCATACTTATAATGCTCCTTGGATTTTGTGATTTTCCTGTAGGTTTATTATAACTAATAATGGATCTGGTCATAGTGTCCCTGGTTTGAGGTAAGAATCTTGTAATCTAGGGATAACTATGCTTATATATTTTGTTCTGCTTTTGGGGTATCTGTTCTTCAAATTCATTGATCTCCATCTTGACCCACCACTCCCTCAACCTCTTTCTCTCTCTTTTGCAGTTGGATCAGATGTTAGTCTTTCAACAAAATGCTTCATATGATTATTTTTGTGAAAATGGCTGCACTCAATTTTTAGATAATAATTGAGCTATAATAGACACTTTCGTTGATGATTCTATATACTTCATTAGCTGGGGTTGTTGTGGTGCAGCTACTAATACTTTCTTGTCTGGCTAGATACAAGGAGTATCAACTTCAGGATTACAGCTCATGGTTTCTTAAACAGGTAAAGACTTTACCTTCTATGCTATTTGTTAAAAAAGATGCTATTTTATGATTCAGATTTATTCTAACTTGAAAGTTTCATGCAATTATGTCTAATTTTGGTCTTTACTTCAGCTGAACAACACCAAGAACTGGAACCGATTGAAGAATTGTCTAGTGAAAACTGAAGACTGCAACAAGCTACCAAAAAAATACAAGGTCCAATTTCTTACATCAAAATCTTATTACTTATCCATTTTAACTCTGAATGTTTCTTGATTTCTAGATTGATTTTGATGTTTTTAAACCTGTTGATTTTAGACTATTAAGCAGTACAAGTCAGCCAAACTAACAGCCATTGAAGCTGGTTGCTGCCGACCACCATCTCAGTAGGTGTCTTTTTCTGACCTCTCTCTGATCAAACATTCAAGTGAAGTTTTTCTATCCACTACGTGGGAATGTGATCTATTATTACCTTACTACAGAGATATACATTCTGGTTCTGTAAAATGTTTGAGCAATGCATTTTCAGTCTACAAATGACAGTTATGCATAATATTAGAATAGTGTCACCAAGGCTACCCTTCTTGACATACTCTGTAGGTGCGGTTATCCCGCCGTCAATGCTTCATACTACGACTTGAGCTTTCATCCGATTAGCTCCGACAAGGACTGCAAACTTTACAAAAATTCCCGGGCTACCAAATGCTACAATTGTGACTCCTGCAAGTAAGCATCGTTACTTTTTCTACGCCCCTCTTGATATTTTCCGTTTTCTTCTGGTGTGCTATTCTTGTGCAACCGGTTCTTTCTTTCCAGGGCAGGAGTCGCTCAATATATGAAAACTGAGTGGAGAGTGGTTGCCATCTTTAATGTCATTCTGTTTGTTGTTCTGGTAAGTTGGTTGCTACTTCACTTGAATCTTGTCATTCCCGGATGTTCTAACTGCTCTTCGTTTCTGCTGTGAATGCCAGTCAATGATCTATTTTGTCGGCTGTTGTGCCAGACGAAGTGCTGCCAGGAGTCATTCCAAAGCTTGAAAAAAACAGGAGCTGTGTCTTTGGAATTTCTACTGGCTCTCTATCATTTGTTGACCACATGTGTATATCTCTGTTCGTCGATTGCTCCTTTGAACATTTGTCAAATTTGTGATCATTTTTCTCAGTTTGAATGAGACTAATGGTTTTGATCCAAGTAAATTTGAAATGAAATGGATTCTTTCGATGAAGAAGGCAAGCCCAGGCCCCAAATATGAAATCAAATGAAGCCCATGAAAATATTTAATAGATTAAAACCTATAATATATGCATATTGGGGGTCAACCATTTTAAAATATTTGATGCGCACCATCTTTTTTTTTTTTTTTTTATCATGATGTTCCACATAAACTCCACTCATCCTTACAAAAGAAGAGGTTTTGATAATCTAAATTAGCAATTGAATCAACATTGAGTTTTCAATCTTATTTGTTTGGCGGAAAATATTTTTTAAGAAAATGATTTTAGTTCGAACTAAATATTAAATAAAAAGTCAACATAAATATTTTCCAATCAACTCTCAAATAATATTGATTTAGGTGAAAGTATTTTAATTTCATGAGACAATATTCATTAACAAGATTGATGTGATACAAAAAAATGACATTGTTGCTAGCTTAAGATTCAGGTTTCGCTATAGTAAATGTCTTTGGAGTTCCATATTTCTTTTTAGACCACCTCTAAACATGGTAAAGGGAAAAAAAAGAGAGTCAATTGAACAAGAATAATCCTTCCTTTTGTACCTGGTGTCATATAGCTTTACTATTTTAATTGAAACATTTTGTTAATTAGAGTTTTAAATTCTTTTTATTTTAGCAATGCAGTCCATGACTATGTATAACACCCGTTTTTTTTTATAGATAAATGATATATTACAATTTAGTCCCTTTAGTTTTAAAAACATATTAATTACTCCTTATTATTTTAAAAACTAATTATTTACTCTTTTCACTCATTCTGTGTTTCCTCTAATTTATATTGTTTTTTTGTTCTAAACAGTAAAAAAAATAGACATTGTGGAAAATTGATGAGAGAAAAAAGACAGTTTTTTTGGAGTATAGTAATATTAGACTACGAGTGGTCAACAATGCTCAATAGAAAAAAAACATTTGAAACAAGGGGACTGGTTAATTGATTTGTGGAAAATATAAGAACTAACTTATAATTTACACTTGTCTTGGTGAGAAGAAAAAAATAAATCTCACGACTATAAAATCCAAAACCCTTCCACTTAAACCCTACCGTGAAGTGTTCACCAAACCCATTCAGCGTGTCATTTCCATTGTCCTTTCTCCTTCCATCATGTACCCATCACTCCTCCACCGCTCCAAATCCTTATCGGAACAGCTCCGGACCCGAGTCTTCATTCGACTAATGGGTGGTGGACCACGAACCTTCCCTGGAGGTCTAAACAAATGGCAATGGAAACGCCTCCACGAGAAAAAAGCCAAAGAAAAAGAGAAACGTCTCCTTGACCAAGAAAAACAACTCTACCAAGCCCGGATGCGTTCCCAAATCCGCTCCAAACTCGCCGGCCAACCCGACCCGGACCCGGACCCAAGTAAGTTCAATCCCATGAGCCCCAAAGAGCACATCAAAGCCCTCGCTGATAGGTTCATGAAAGAAGGAGCTGAAGATTTGTGGAACGAAACGGATGGGCCATTGAAAGCCCCATCAGATGAACGACCAAGATTTGTTGGGACTAATCAACGGCCAGGATCGATTAATTCGCCATTGGATTTGAGAAAATTAGTGTCAGAAGGGCGCAATGTATCGCGGAATCGCGAAGAAAACGGGTTTGATTATGTGAAAAATAGAGATTATTCCACGCGCAGAGATTTAAATTCTGGGTCCGGCGGTGTTTCTGTTAAGCCTTTAGTGCGGAAACAGAAGAAGTTTAAGATAAATGAGAGTTCTTCGAGTGATGATGATGAAGATTATGAGGTTGTTAATGACAAAGTGGTGAGTTTTGGGAGAGATTCAGGGAATGAGCGAGGGGCCGTGAGGAATTCTAGGAATGTGAGTGAATTTATGAAGAATAAGGGTTTTGAAACACAAAAACAGAGGAGGTTTGAGAGAAATGAGAGTGATGATTTGGAGGGCGGGGGAGAGAGAAGAGGGAGTAGGGCGAAGGAGATTGGAAGTATAGCTGCTTTAGGGAAGTTTGGTTTGAAGAAGACAAGAAAGGTTTCAGTAAAGGAGCTTGTTAATAATGATTTTGCGAATGGAGTGGAGTTGATTAGGTATGAGCTAGGGAGGAAGAAAAAGTTAGCCGGAAATGACGGGGAGAACGAGGACGAGGATTCAATTCTTGGCGATAAACGGTAAGGTTTCTCTTGGTTTTAAATGGTGTCTTTTGGCAGATAATCTCGGCATTCAATGGCAAATGCGCATAATTTTTTTCTGGTTGGAAAAGAATGGGAAAAGTAAAGGGAAGAACTTTGCATGTTCTGGAGAGTGCAGGGTAGAGTCTGTAATATGTGATGTATAATGATCTTGTGTATTATTTGTTAATTAGTTATTTTGTGCTGTATATATCTTTGCAGATTTGATGAATGCGGTCTGTCTCCATTGACTGTCAAAGCACTTACAGCAGCTGGTTATGTTCAAATGACCAGGGTGCAGGAGGCTACGCTTTCTGTCTGCCTTGAGGGTATACCAACTGTGTTTCATGTTTCATCTCCAGTTACGAGTGCTTTTGGCAACTATTCAGTCTGTCAGTTCAAAAGTCAGGATAGTTCAATACTGTTAGTGTGCACTTGCTTGTCAATATTTTCATTTTTGGCGTGTTTTAGGCCACGAGTGTGTTTGGTTGCTTGTAGAATATCTTTTAACTTGCTGTTATCCTGAAGAATTGCTCTCCTTGCACCATTTTGATTATCCACATATTTTTTTTAAAACAAGTCAACCCATGCGTAATATATCACTATGCCTTCAATATACATATTGAGAATAATTTCTGTTGAAAAACGATCATATAATGGTTTTCACTTCAACTCGGAACAGGTAAGGATGCTATGGTCAAAGCCAAAACTGGCAAAGGAAAAAGTGCAGCTTATTTGGTAAACTACAAGTCTCTTGTCGCTCCTGTAAATTAATTTATTGTATTTTAGCTTCTTTCCTTCAGTGCCATTGTAAAACACAAACAGCTTCCTGCAATTGAAGCAGTTTTGAAGGCAAGAAGTAGCATTGCCAAGCAACGAGTTTCCCCGATATATGTTCTTATTATCTGCCCCACAAGAGAGCTAGCATGTCAGATAGCAGCAGAAGCAAATGCTATGCTGAAGTACCATGATGGAATAGGTATGCAAACACTAGTTGGAGGAACACGTATCAAAGATGATCAGAGATGCCTCGAATCTGATCCTTGTCAGGTTTGCTTTTGTGCCTTTTGCCAGTTGAACTTCGACTCATTTCATGGCATGTGCATGGAAAAGGAGAAAGGCAAAGAAATAAATACGCAGTTGATATTCCTGTGTTTCAGGATTAACACATGTAGATAACTTTCTGGTGCTAACCTTTTCTAGATACTTGTTGCAACTCCTGGTCGGCTGCTGGATCACATTGAGAATAAAAGTGGTTTATCTTCGCATTTGATGGGATTGAAGATGCTTATACTTGATGAGGCTGATCACCTTCTTGATCTTGGGTTTCGAAAGGATGTGGAGAAAATTGTAGACTGCTTGCCCCGTCAGAGACAGTCCTTGCTCTTCACTGCTACAATTTCAAAAGAGGTTAGGTTTTTCCCCATCTCTTTGTTGATGGGTCAAACAAGCAGCTCTTTTGGTGTCACATGACTTCATTCTGTTTTTAATTATGCTTATGCAGGTTCATCGAATTTCTCAGCTTGTATTGAAAAGGGAACGTGATTTTATAAATACTGTGGGTGTGAGTTGCATGGACATTCCTGCTAAGGTATACCTTAAATAAAGAAACTGTTATTGTAAACTACCACTCAGGGAATGACATGATGATTACATGATGTTGTTACAAATTATCATATTACATGTAAAACAATATCCACAGTTTGTCTTAGGCTGATTATTCTAGCGCTGGCTTAATGACTATGGATGTTTTAAATATCTAATTACTATAAGTAAAATCACGTGGACTGTTTGGCATTTTATTTCATGATTGTTTGGGAAGCAAAAAGTCTAATCCTTGTTTCTGCTCCTACAGATCAAGCAGTCTTTTCTTGTCTCTCCACACGAATTGCATTTTCAGGTAGTGCATTATCTTCTGAAGGAGCATATCCTGAAGGCACCTGATTACAAGGTAAGATTCAGTAGTTTTTGGATTTCATTTATTTGCAAAGTGGAATGTGTGTGGTTGAGTCCTGGACATTTAACTTGCTCCAGGTTATTGTTTTCTGTACAACTGGGATGGTAACACTCATGTATCTACTTCTCCGGGAAATGAAAATAAATGTAAGGGAGATGCATTCTAGAAAGCCTCAACTCCATCGAACTCGTGTCTCTGATGAATTCCAAGAATTGAAAAGTTTGGTCCTTGTTGCATCTGATGTTTCTGCTCATGGAATGAACTATCCTGATGTTACTTTGGTCATTCAGGTACCATCAACTCTTGAGAAAGTTATACATTCATATTCTGCATGTATAAATTGCTAAACATCAAATCACTATGCCCCTGTAGACAGTATCTCCCAAACACCCAGTATTATGTATATGTTTTCCAAGTACTGTAAAATAATGCATCATTTTTTAAAAATAATCAGGTGGGGGTTCCTTATGATCGCGAGCAATATATACATCGGCTTGGAAGAACAGGACATGAAGGGAAAGATGGAGAAGGGATCTTATTGCTCGCACCATGGGAAGAATATTTCCTGGATGAGTTAAAAGACCTTCCACTTGATAAATTTCCTTTACCAAAAATGGATTCAGAAACGAAGCTCAAGGCACTTTCCTAGCTTATTACTTGCTCTAATTGTTTCTTTTGTGCTTCTTGTTTTTATTCAGCATTCTAGAGTTTTAGTCCCTCGTATCTATTTGTTATCAGGTCATGCAATTTTGCAGGTTTATATGTGTAACTTTTTGCAGATGGAGGAGTCAATGTCGAAGATTGATAGCAGTGTCAAAGAAGAGGCATATTATGCTTGGCTAGGCTATTATAACTCCATCAGAGAAATTGGAAGTGATAAAACCATGCTTGTTGATCTAGCCAACCGATTTTCTGAGTCAATAGGCTTTCAAAAACCTCCTTCCCTCTGCAGAAAAACAGCTTTAAAGATGGGTTTGAAAGACATCCCTGGTATCCGGATCCGAAGATAGCACATACTGGGAGCATTAATACATGCAAGCTGCTGGTTAGTATTGCTGAGATTAAAAAAGGATCATGAACTTGCGCTGAAAGACCAGGTTCAACTTTTATTCCACCCAAAAACTGGTGTACGTGCTAGGTCTAGCTCCTGCCTTCAATCATCATGCTATTGTGTCTTCTAAGCTTTGTAACTGCGCTTTTGAGGGCTATTCTATTGCATCATCCAGCACAGTGTATTCATGATCTGGATTTTGTTGGATAGTTGGCTGAGAACGACAATGCACACCTGTTGCTCTTTATATTGTTTTTTTAGTAATATCATTACTGCTGTTATTAGTTTTTGTTGAGGATCTATAAGTTGCATTTTTTTTAAAAAAATTGGGCGCGGGGTGGGGGTCTAGTAGGACAAACAAACAAATGGGCAACGGGCATAGCCCCCCCCCCCCCCCCCCCCCCCCCACCCATCCTTTAATCCCAACCCATCCGTCTATAAATGTATAGGATTCCAAGTGAGAATTCGAAATCAGTAAAGTTTGTGTTTTCTTTGTTCCGCATTGAACATGTTCTTTCTTTCTTTCTCTTGTCAAGAATCCAAATAATAATCCGTAACTGCTGGGCAACGTTTGGAAGGATCGAAGCTCGACTCTCGTGTAAGAATTGCTAAGTTATTGTTGAAGAAATTAAAGCTGTAGCTAGCTAGAAAGATCTCATTCTTACAAGTTCATGTTACAGCTCGACCCCATGTTGTATATTTAGTCAGTCTGTCCTGGAGGGTTTCCACATGCAGTTTATTGGGCTGCATCTTGTTTCTCAAACATCAATTAATTCTGAAAGACGATATGTGTTTTAGATCTGTGAGCTTCTAAGAGCCCAAATTAATTCTTAAACCCCCGTTTTTGGAGAGCTTTGGGCAACATGAAATGCCCGAACCGGAATGAATGTGAACTCTATTTGAGAATTGAATATTCAGATGAACTTCATAGCCTATACCTCGTGTCTTGATTTCAAACGGCGGTACCATAGGTCGGAGGGCACGTATAAATATCTTAATTAATTCTACAAATTTGCTTGTTTTTTTATTATTATCTAGATTTTTCAGGTCAATTTATAAATATCTTAATTAATTCTACAAATTTTAAAATTCACGACCCTATAAGTTAATGCTCGTCTTTCAAGACTAAGAAGCTAAGATCATGGCGTTGAGAAAAGAAAGAAAGGTCACTAGTGCTCTAACGACTGCATGTGTAAGCCTTTCGATTAATGTCAAAGATGACGGACGGTTCATTTCTACGGTAATTATATTTCCATTGAAGTAAGATAGTCAAAGAGCACGATCATTAAATTACGATTTTTCCGTTTATGGTGGTAACTTGTGAACATCACCTGTAAAGTTCGTCCATAAAACAAATATAATACCCGGTCAAATTCAACATTTTTTGGGTTGAACTACATTTTAGCACCTGCAGATTCAGCACTGTTCCACTTCGATCCCTGTATATTAGTTTCTATATATATATTAGACCTAGAATTTCTGGGGAAAAAAACTCAATATAACACCCTACATGCAGTTAACTAACGCTAGTGACACACGAGGAAATGAACAATTTTTTCCAACTTTTTCCTTATAATTTTATTTTCTTATCTTTTCCTCCCAACAAAACCTGGCCTGTATGATATACAGTAATCCACGAAGAAGAAGAAGAAGAGGAAGAAACACTTACAATTCCAAATAAATAAAGAAACAAAGGATCCCATTGTTAGTTTTGCTACTTATTTGACAGCGAGAGGCCATGTTGGAACTTTGAAAACTATGAGTGAAGAACACTAAACCATGGAGAGCACAGCAAGACAATGTGAAATCAATATGGATTAAAATATAGTCTATTTACACATCTACTATAATAATTATGTTTCCAAATTCCGACCGCTTTATGTAATAAAACAAACAAACAACTTGCTTATATTCTGGGATGCTGACATTGAAAAGCCTTTTTCACAAATTTGACACCATCAATTATTTGACTCCGGCTCTACGGAAGTCTCCATTCTCCTTTCAGAATTCAAAGTGTATCTCTTCTTTCAAGTAATTCTAATATCAGCACAATAGAGAGGCTTGCTTTTAATCAAGATGGGTAGCTATTTTCCTCCAATGAAAATCATTATAATAGCTAAATTCAAACCAGTAAGATGCAGAGGGGACGAGCAATTCAAGATCAATATGCATTGCTGGAGCTTAATAGTGGTAGCAATCAGAATACATGGTTTCTCTGCAGGAATTTTCTATAAGCCAGTTGTTGCTCACGAGAAGAAGCTTAATCGAACAGAATGCGTGATGAAAGCTCCAAAACTTAATAAGGAATTGGTCGAGAATGAAGGATTCCTGTCAGAAGTTTCTCTATCGTAAGAAATATGTTAAAAAAACTCAGGAGGAGTAACTGGTCAAGAGTAAGAAGATCTGCAGGGTGGAGCAGAATTTCTAAAGTTTGGATTTCGTGCTTTTTTCTTTGGGTGTGAATATGGAAATTGCTGGCTTGATCTTAGAATTTCTGCAACTGCAACAGTGTGACCAAGAGTTTTGTTTATATAGCTTTACATTATATGCAGATGGACATTCAGGGTGGTCAAAATCATCGAAGTCTTGATTCCTCATCCTTTCTGGATGAAATTGAAGACCCATGATGAACGTTTCCTCTTCCCTTCAATCAATCCATAAAGAGCAGAAGCCATTGGAACAAATCGTTGAGCCAATTTCCTTACACCTTGGTGCATGGTGATAAATATTAACCATGATATCCATTTTATCACCCTCCAAAGAATCTTCAAACAATTTAATTACCACATGTCGGTGCCCTTCATAATTCTCCTTTCTTTGGGAACTTTTTCTCGACATCCTGATAAAGTGTACCTCTACAAGAAGCAACATTAAGAGCTTGGGATCCCCTGCATATTCGTAGGTTGGAATGTTTCTTTCAGACAAGGCTTTGCAATTCAAATATCGTATCGTTCTCCCTACCAGTCGAAGTATCCATTTTTTCATCTTCTAATATTTCTTTTTTAAAACAAAAAAAAGGATTTTTACACTGCATATTAGAAAGGTTTTCAAGTTTGGAATGTGAGGAGAAATTTTGTTAGAAACTTAATCGTGTGTAATGAAATTTGGTATTTCCTTAGATTTTGTCGTGTAAAGTGGTTGATATTAACCTTGCACGATCAATAGTGGTAGATGAGGACATTATTCTTTCAGGTTAGATATGAACTTCGGTTTTTTTAGGGAAATGGCATCGAATTCAACATTGCATATACAATCGTTTGACAGTATAGTTGTTTTAGTTTTTTAATTTTATTTTTTAAATGCATTAAAATAATTTTTTTTTTTTTAATATTATCATGTCAAAACCATATCAAAATATATATAAAAAAATGGTTTTATAATCTCAACAACTTCGAGCCGCATTTTTTCAGTTACATTTTCAATTATTTTGTAGGCCAAAAATTATAAACCCTTTTCCAATCATGTAATAAGAAAAATCTTTTTTCTTTCATGACTCATAAGTCATCTTTTCTCTTTGGGCATAAAATATTTATTCCCTGGCAACAAGCCAGCAATGACCCCTTTATTTTATACATTTTGTCAAGCCACGTCCCTTTCTCTAAGTCAAAGAAACTAACCCCCTCTATCTCTAATTAAAGATATATTAAGATCCTCGAGACCATTAAGGCCTGTTTGGGAGGGTGGTTGCAGTTGTTTTTTAAAATGTTTTTCATTTAGAAATACATCAAAATGATATTTTTTTTTATTTTTTAAAAATTATTTTTGACATCAGCACATCAAAATGATTTAAAAACACTAAAAAAATTCATTTAAAATAAAAAAATATATATTTCAAATTTTGGGGAAACGGCGGTACAAGCCTCTACATCTTAACATAATCAGAGTATTGCGCGAAAAGAGAAATCTCAGTACGTATCAAGTTGGAGCTTCTTGGAGGAGTTAATTTGAGGCAATTAAAAGCAGAAAATTTGAATTTGATGAAATGTAAAAAGAAGGATGAAGTTGGATCATTTTACCTTATTTTAATCATGTTCCCGGTGAATCAACGCCATGCATGCCATGCTCTTCTTAGCACTGTTGACTTGCTAGCTACCATCATTTTCTGCATAACCAAAAGCTCCTTTCATTTCATCACTGTTTCTTGTATCCACGAGTTTGTCACTGAATAAGTTTCAAAATAAATCACTTGGTAGGGAGAGCTGATTCAATTTATTATACCAATAATTGATATGCATTAAGAAATTCAACGTTTGAAATTAATATTAGGAGACAGGATAGCAGCAGTGCCGATGCAACAGCAATATAAACATCGAGGGTGTGTCATCAATTTCTCTAAGAGAAAATAAAGAAACATAGCTGGCAAAATCAATCGGTGTTGTCAAAAGAGAACTGGGTTAAACTTTTTGGTAAAATCCAGAATACTTCCCATAATGAACTGTCCAGCAAAATGAATTGGCGACCGGAGGGAGAAAGGAAATGGAAAAACCACAGGATCCCAGTGTCTGAATGTGCCTACATAGTACAACCAGGTATTTAATAAGCTGCAATAAACCTGCCGGAAAACCCTAATTTAGCGGTAGACATCTTTTAATGTTGAATTTGATTTTGTATCAGCAACTCAGAAGCAAGAGCATGTGATGAAGCTTAGCGTCTGAGTACAGAGAACGTGTGAGCCACTTGTCACGGTAATCATGTGGCACGTGTCCATCAACCTGCCCCAAGTCTTCCCCGATAATATATATGATTCCAGACACGGCTGAAGCTGAGCTTTCATTATCAGAGCATAAGAATAATAAGAGAGATCCATCTCATGAAAAGTCAACGTTCTTCACCAAAACAGCGTTTCAAAGCAGTACGCAAGTGGGTTTGGAATGACCAAACTAGCCTCTATGATTTCCTGCTTCATGCCACCTATGGCTGCAAGTACGAAAGAAAAACGTTGCTTCGTACACTTTGATTGACTTTGGAGAGTAAATAAACTGCTTACCATTGTTGAGGTATTCGCGATGACTGTGAATAAAATGAGTTTTGAAGCGTGAATAGTTTATATTTTGTAATTAGTCCCTGTAAGAGTGGTTAGTGTTTCAAAATAAAATAAGAACAAGAAATAAATATAGAAAGGATGAAAAAGTTTTGGTCGAAAGAAAATGATATAAAAAAAAAAAACAATATAAGAAAATAAATTTTTTTATTGAGTTAAGTAGCAGAGACAGTTTTGGCTGTATGTTCACCACAGATACTTTGATCCCATAAGACTTCACACCTCCCCCTCCCTCTCTGCCTATATATATAGTACATAAACTCCAATATTTCAACTGGCTGCTTCTAATTTTCTGCTATATATCATCTCTTCTGCTGCATTCTCTTCATCAAAACCATGAGGATTCCAAATCCGAGACTCTCATTTCTTTTCTTGATGATCATCCTTGCTATTAGCCAGCTCGCAAGTTGCCGCCACCTCCAAATAAATATAGGTGATCAAACAAACCAAACAGTCTCTACGCACTTTTCACGGGATTTCCCTGCAAAAGCTCCCGAAGGATCACACAAAGATGAGATCGATGACCCAGTTTATGGAGCTTCTTTTAGAAAAACTCCAGGTGGTCCAAACCCACTTCACAACTGATTAGAGTCTTGTGGTTAATTAATTGGTCTTATTTTTGTATTCGGTTGTATAGATATCGTTTTTCAGTTTATATTGCTTGTCTTCACCTCCCCCCCCCCCCCCCCCCCCTATCTTTGCTTCAATATGTATAATTGATATTCAGATGAAAAAGATTGAAATTTTGACACAAGTGTGAGTTACTTGATTGTATTGTAGAAAGTATGATAAAATATTTCGTACATGAAGAAATCTTCGGATAGTTTCATGTTAATTCTCTGCTTTCTTTCGTGTTCTGCATCTACCATTATCAAGCTCGAGCAAGATTTGAAGAGACGAGAAAGGTAAAAAATGGGGAGTGAATGCCTCTAAACAATAGATAAAGCACAGTAAACGGTCTAGTAAATTGGGTGTAGTCACCGACTATACTTGCAGGATCATTTGCTGGTTTACAGAAGAAGTCAAACCATAAATAGCAGGTAATATAAAACAACAATTGTCAAGCTGATTTTGGATTTCCTATTACTTTATTGCTAGAATAGCCTCGAGGGTGGGGCAAATTTTGCCATACATGAATAAAAGTGAGCAAAGAATGACGAAGCAATATTTTGGGGTTCATATGTGTGAGAATGTCAATTGTTTTTACTCGAAAAGTCAACCTATATATTTTGCAAGGTTTCCGAGATGTTTCTTCCGTTATTAAAAAAAAAAAAAAGACATGAAGAACATGAAGGATTTTACAGCATATGCAAACTACCATCGGTGGAATTTGTTTCTCTATAACAGCTAACATGAGACCAAAAGTTGGCGTTGGCAAGTAGTCGAGCAGAGCATGCACAGGTCCATTCACATGAGCGAAACCAGCATGGAGACAGATCAGACATGATCGATACATTTTCATGGGTCCCTGAAAATAAGAGAAGAACATATCCTAACGTATGGTACCCCACTTTTCACAATCATGAGTGAATATTTGAGAAATAGATTTATGAGATTGCGATACGCACCGTTTTGTTTCTGTTCAAAATTATTTTTAAGATTGTTTGAATATGCTGATAGTAAAATTAAATTTTAAAAAAATATAATCACAATATCAAACAATCATCAAGAAAAGTTGCATCCGTAGAAGAGAAACAATATGACTCATTTTTTAAAGAGCGTTTTCTTTTCTTTCTGGGTATTTATGCAAAACATATATTGTGTTTTCGTGCTTGTAAACGTGAGAAAAGGCAAGGGAGAACCGACATAGCTGGAGTACGATTAAAGTCATTTCCAATAAAATGCAATGATCTGTAACTCACAGAGAATTCAAGTTTTTTTAATAGCACGCGTGGGAACATCGGCAAAATGCTTGCTCGGTGCACTTGTTTTTCAGCTTAAACACGGTTTATATGGTCCAGGTTTAAGACGGAAATTTCGTTGGCACCTCCTTTCCAGTGGGTTACCAACGAGGGGGGCTGGAACCAATGCAAGCTGCTAACTATGAACAATGAACCATCTAGAGGTTAACCGAGCAGCCCATCACATGCCTTTTTTATAAGGCCCTGACACAAGGGCCAGGAGCTAAAGCACATCACCTGAATCCAGCAAGTCCGGGGTCCATTTAGGCCCAATTTTTTATTCTATTCATAATATCGACGTCCACCTCTTAGCGAATATTTCAAAAAAAAAAATAGAGATCTTGAATTTAGAGCACGTGTCCAAACAGGAATGGAAAGATGCCAGAATAAAGAACTTCGCAAATTACCATCCAATAAAATGGGAGCTGTGTCCAACGTGAACAACGCATCCCTGTCTTACGGGCAAGATCACAATGTAATACAAATATCAGGCCAAACAACTGGGTGATTAGATGATGCACGTGCATAGAGGGGCAGGACACGTTGACCTGAACTCCAGAGCACATAGCCATTCAACTTCAAGGCATCCGGCAACTTGCATTAGAGTATATATTGTATCTCAGCTATAAATAATCATCTCAGTTAATCAACAACAGAACAATCTATTCCCCGTAGCATCAAGAACCAAGGTTTTTAAAAAGTTCTGGAAGATGTGCATTGGTGAGCTTAGTTCTCTTGCTGATCTCATGCTTCTTCTTCTTGGCCTTTTGCTTAGTGGAAATGCCCTGCACCTGAGCTGCGGCCCTCCTCTTTGCAGTATTGGTAGCAGGTTTCATCCCATTTTTCTGGAGATCCTTCTCAATGTCAAGCATATCACGAGGCAACTCAATCCCTCGAAAAAGCTGTTTGAGGTCATCGTCCACCTTAATGACCATCCTAGGGTCATTCGGGTAGGCAATATCCTCCTGCGAATCAAAGTTCGATAGCAGCCAAATCTGGCCTACAGCTTTCAAAGCCTAGAATACAAGTACAATTTTGTTCAAAATTTTGCTTAGCGCACAGAGTTATCATCAATATTCATCATACAAGCAAAGAGGATGCGGAGCTCAAAAAACTACTTCAGGCTCTACTAATTTTCAATAGGAAAAATTGAGCCAAACTGAGTGGCGCCTTTAAGCTTCTTTGGGATCAGCTCAAAATCCTTATGGTTAGACCATGTTCTTCTTTACCGGGCTTCTCTATCAAACAAGCCCAACTAAAATAGCAACCATGCAAACACTTTAAAGATTTTGCTACCATCAAATTGAGGAAAAGAGCTCTCAACTGTTCCCTACTATCCTCAGCAACAAGCGAGGACCACAAAAGGCAATACTTTATAGCCCGCCAATATTTCCAGTACAGGTAACAGAGTTCGTTGTGTTTTCATTTATGCAGAAAACCTTCAAACTTATGAAAAAGGCATTGCATATGTGCCTTCTCTATAACATTGATCTTTTTCTCAGAGGTTCAGTCTTCTTTAGATATAAGTCATGTAAATATATGCATAAACCCACCAAAAAAAAAATGTTCAGCAAATAGAGATACCTGCAAGTCATCCATCACATTTGGGTATGCATCCTTGAGGTCAATGACAGCAATGCCCTCTGGAAATTTCCGTATCAGGACAAGGAGTTGACTCTTGTCCTTCAAATCATGCTTGGACTATAGACAATCAAAACCCAGAAAGTCATCCTCCATTAAAGAGGAAAAGGAAGGCAGTTATTAAATCAGTAGCAATGATTTAATTACTGATCCAAAAGTGTGCCAATCTATCAGGGTTTTCAGGTGCATAATACTGAGAGTCACCTTGTAAGAGAAGCGTTTCCCGTCGTAATGCACTTTCAGGTTGTTCCTCAAACTGTCAAACACGGCTTTGTTGGAGTTCATATCAACATAACAGTGGTCATTTATTTGTTCTGGAGTAAAGGCTTGCCTTGTCTGCAAGCAAGCAAAAATAGAGAAGTCATAAGGAAGGTGACGCTTCACAACTCCTCTCAAAACAGGACTAAAATACCTTATCATGAGATTTGAAAATTAACAAGGAAGATCAGAAGGGAGAGAAAAATGAAGCAGAGAAGTGAGAAAAACAATCCCTGCCACCATGATGCATGACGAGCAATTTTCTTTTCCTGGAGCATAATGCACAAGAAAGAGACAAAATGAAGGGGTGGAACAACCTAACTCGTGGTGCAGGATAAGCAAAGAAGACATGATCCTCCAAAATCTAAAACATCAGTAATTTCATAAGAATAACCAAAACTTAAAGCAGGAGAGCTTCTCAACCAATCCAAAAAGCTTCACATGCCTTTTCATGACATCTAAAATCTCACAAGAGAGCTGGAAAGATAGGGTGCAAAATATAGCATGTCACAAGTTAATAGAATGGTATTCTAAAAGTGCTTGAAAAATAGAGCAGCACAATCCTAGGACATGGTCCAAAAAAGCACCAACATGAACAGGAAAACAAAACACTCACAAGGAAAAGACTACTGAAAAATGTGTTATTCATCCACCCCCTCTCGTCAAGCAATGCAACTTTTTAACACCTATTCTTTATCTCAGCTTTCTTTCCCGGGCAGACAACATCCATCCAGGAACCTTAACCTTTCACTCCCAGACATGATCCACTCAGCAGTGAAGACCAGCAACTATACCCCACAAAAACACCATAGTTCACATTAACAGAATTCATTCACAGCTAATTTAGTATACATTCCATGTTTTGCTATGATCATAGGCAATCACATACTCAAAAATTCGAAATACCAACATCCCCAACTTTTTTTTAATATAAGCCAGATGATTCATTATCTTGATTGACTCGATAACTTACATAAACCTAATCCTTATCTTAAACTTTTCTGTGCAAACAATGTCCAATAAGACCACTAGAACATAATGCTTGGATGCTGAAAGGAAACAAAACAGCAGTTAGGAATTCAAGATTACCTCTAGAAGCAGGTCTATGACACGCTTGATTTGAGCCCCGGCAGGGGCTTTTCGAATACTGTTAATATGCTGAAGCCTCTCCGTATCATTAGAAAATTTTACAGGAGGAGCAGGAGCCCTCGCACTGGTAGATGGTGGTGCAGCTGCGGGAACCGCTTTTGGAGTCATACTGGGTTTAGACGGCCTTGATTTCGCAATACTTGTGAGCGTAGACTGGCACTTCTCTTGCTGCTTCTTGAATCGATCTAATTGCTCTTGCAGCGCCATCTAAACATTAAAATAAATAAATTGCTTCGATATCAGAATTTCTATGAATTGGTCTTATAATAACAATCTCTTTTATTAATTTTTCTTTATATTCGAATCTGATTAAACAGACGATCTGAGAAAAGGCCAAACGCAAACCCTAACTTCTTTTTTCTGAATCATTTGGGATGAATTATCTTAAGATTTAAAGGAAATCGATGATGGTTGTGTAATTTAGAAGTAGGCGCGTGTTTGGATTGCAATACAGGGGAGAGGGAGGTAGAGAGAACCTTTGCGTTTTGCAGTGCTAAACTCGGCGCTTCGAGAAGCGTTTCTCTCTCCTCTACCTGCTGCTGCTTCTTGGAAAAAAACAATCCACTTGGAAAATCGACTGCTGCTATAAAAATTATGAAGGCTGAGAGAAACTTCATGTATATATATACCCAATTGTTAGTTGGAATTACTACAATGCCCCCAGTAAAATGCACCCATCCAGTAAAGAGAAATATGTAGCTTACTGGGCCACCCTTCCGTGTCCAAGTAGCTGTAGTCATTTTTACAGGAGAAACCCAGAAGAAATATGATATATTTATTGGGCTGGTCACCTGTGAGTGGGCTTTTGTCTATAGGTTATCTGAATTTAAGCATGGATTCAATGTGCTTCATAACTTGTGAACATCAAACCTTCAAAAAGTTAAATTATTTCTTTTTGGAATGTATTCCCCGACCATTTTATAATTTTATATGTTCTAAAATTAATAATTATTTAAAATTTTCAATAATTCTGACTAATAAGAAACTCAAATTGATGAATCTTGTAGGAACAAACTAAAAATCTGACCAGTGAGTCATATTCTCAAAATTCTTATAAAAGTTATCTTATAAATAAAGTTGATATAAAAAAAATTGTCAAGGAGATGCTCATGAACATAATAATTCTACACAGTGTAAGTCCTTTCGAAGTTCACTGGTGTTTGCTTATGAAGATAAAAGGCAACACTAGGGGATTTTGCATAAGTTTTAGATATCACATCACGAGTTTAACAAGTTAACTTTGATTGTTTTTTTTAGATTTTTTTAATTGTTTTTCTTGATTTTATTTTTCAATTTTAGGTTGACAATGAATAAAAAAATTTAATTTGTTTTGATTTGTTTTCTATGATGTTATCATAATTTTATAATTCAAATTATAGATTTAACATGTTAACTTAGTTAATTCAAGTTAGTACAATACATTGTTATCTTAATATTAAAAAATTAAAAAAGATGTCATCTTAAAAAAAAGTCAAAATAAGGTTTTACAACTAGGTTGTTTTAAAACATGTAAGAGATTTATTTTATTTTTTTAATAATATTTAAATAATTGTTATACAGATAATGTTCCTAGAGTGACCCCTTCTTGTGAGATATTTTTGTAGCTGGTATAGATGGCAGAAAGTCGTGAAGATAATCTGTGCTTTATATATGTCTTAGCTTGGACTCTTAGACCGATAATTATTAAAGAAACCTATCCTGATATTTGATGCCTGTGAATCGACGAGAGCATATTCCAGAAGATATTTTAGCACTTGAAATTGAGAAAAAAAGGTACAAGAGTGCTAAATGATCTATACCTTTGACATATTCAAAGGTGATCGAATTTGGTCTCTGAAAACACGTGGCAACTCGGTCATCAAATTTGAGTTACCTCAGAACTATGTTACTGAACGTTTTTTTTTTTTTATTTCACGCTTATTTTTATTACAGAAACAGGCAGGAACAAAACACACAGACTCGTGTGTTTTGTCCTTTTAGGGGAAGCAAAAAAAAAAACTCCGCAACACATAATGCACGGATTTCACGTGTTCTTTTAGCTTCTTACTCTACACTCTTTTCTTCAACCATCTCCAGGGGGAAACGAGGAGACCCGAGAGGGCAAAACACAACCCTATAGTTGGTCCCGCCTGGGCATGTAAATGGGCTTGAAGGGTCATCCTGGGGATAACTATAAGAAGTAGGGCACCTATCCTTAAAAACTTTGAAAAAGGGGTAGGGCCACAGCTCCCCTGCCCATTAGTGCAGCAATATTCGTTAGTTTTAAACACAGTGCATGGGTTATTACACCCACCAGGAGCCCTCAATTCATGAGGACATTGCCCGTTGATATCTGCCGTGCAACGAACTGCTTGACAATTCCCACGACCTGATGTTGGACTAAATTCTATAGGGATATTAAATCCATCAACAAGCGAGATATCATAAAAATCCAGGTTAGCAAATTGATTTAATGCATATTCAACTAAAGTGTTAGGAGGGACACCCCAGCCTCTGCACTCCAGGCCACCGGTACAGTCCCCGGTTTGGCAACGACCCTGACCGCTACCATCGAAGTTACAATTTGTCCTGCCCCATATACGAGCCATGGACGTACCAGCAGACACATTAAGATTCCAAGTTTGGCCATGTTCTAGGCGGCGTCCACCGCCAGGTGAGGCCGCGGCCCACACGGTGTAAGGACAGTTGTTTCTGATTTCAAAGGTGGCTGCCTCGGTAGAAATGAAGAGAAGGCTGAAGAGGAGGGAGGTGGTGAGAAATTTGGTCGTGTAGCTCATAGCTGATTGTTTGATTCTAATTTATGTTGATTTGTGGTTTGATTCACGGTGTCATTTATGGTCTTTATACAGGGAGCGGCGGCTTTTGGATTCCTATACATTATGGCAAGCGCACAGTTATTTTTATTTAGAAATAGAGGCGGCTGCGTGCCTGCCTAGCTAGCTATATAGATACATCACTCATAAAAAAAATAATTAAACTAAAGTCATTTTAAAATAGTTTAATATCAGTTAATATGAAAATTGAATAAACAGAGAGAAAAAATGCTAGTGAAAAATATTACGAAAAAAGAAGATGAAGATGGGGTGAACTCCCTCTGCTGGGCCTCTGCCTAACCAAGACTCACACCTTTGCCAGAGATAGATCGCCAAATAAGATTTCATGGCTAGTTTTAAGTACTTTAGTTCATGAAAATCTTATCTTCTAAACAGTGGGGTGTGCATTATAGAACCAATCATGTTGGATATGGAGATTTTCAGATAAACTGCTTTTTTCGTGATCGATTGAATATTTGGAAGGATAATTGAGATTATCATTCAAAATATTTTCTATTTATAAATATATTAAAATAATTTTTTATATTTAAAAAAAATTATTTTTAACATCAACACATACATGATCATAACAGCCCATGTTCGGTCTTTTCTCGATGCATAGAGTATTAACCTTCGCGGTTGTTTTTAGGACAAAGCAGGATATCAATAAATATAAATTTCCACTTGTGAACTGCCCCCTGGACTGGGTGCTTTCTGCTTTCTATATTCAATTTTTGAATTATTAAGATTATTTTTTTAATTATTACTATGATATATTGTTCTGCTCTCCACTTTTGAGATATTCATTCATGATCCCTCGTCCAGCAGCTTCAAATCTCACTGGCCCAATAAATTAAAAGCTGGATGGTGATCATGATAATAAAAAGCTGGATGGTGATCATGATCCTGCAAGAGGAATGGCGATCATGATCCTACATGAGGAATGTGTGTGGCAGCTACTCGTTAAAAACATTACGAGCAAGTGGAATGATTTGACTGCAAATCTAAAGTAGCCACGCCCTCGATTCCTGCCTTTTCAAAATTTTCAAGCATGGATTCAATGTGCTTAATAATAACCTGTGAACATCAACCTTATAAAAGTTTAAATGGTTTCTTAGAATGTGATTGTCCGCGCTAGTTCATGTGTTTCTCCGCTAATTTTATTAATTTTAAAATTAAAAATTTGTTAAAAATTTTAGTGAGTCTTACTGATAAGAGATTCGAACGGGTAATCTCTGAGAATCAAACTCACAACTGACCAGTGAATCACAACCTCAAAGTTTTTATAAAAGTCATTTTATACATAAAGGTTAGATAAAAAGATTTCTCAAGGAGATGCTCATGAACATAATAATTCTACACAGTGTAAGTCCTTTCGAAGTTCACTGGTGTTTGCTTATGAAGATAAAAGACATCGCTGGGGATATTGCATAAGTTTTACATATCATATCACGAGTTTGATTTTGCATAAGTTTTAGATATCATACCACGAGGTTTAACAGGTTAATATAGATTGTTTTTTAGTTTTTTTAAATGTTTTTCTTGATTTTTTAATATTAAGTTGGTGGGGAATTAATTTTTTTAATCTGTTTTGATATATTTTCTATGAGGTTATTATAATTTTATAATTCAAATCACAAATTTAACATGTTAACTTGGGTTAGTTTAACTTAATACAATATATTGTTATTTTAATATTAAAAAAATCAAGAGATGTCATCTTAAAAAAAAAAAAGTCAAACTAAGGTTTTACGACTGTTGTTTTTAAACCCGTAAAAGATTTAAATTTTTTATTAATAATATTTAAATAATTGTTTTACAGGTACTGCTCCTGGAGTGACCCATTCTTGTAAGATATTTTTTTAGCTGGTATAGATGGCAGAAAGTCGTGAAGATAATCTGTGGTTTATATATGTCTTATAGCTTGGACTCTTAGACCGATAATTATTAAAGAAACCTATCCTGATATTTTATGCCTGTGAATCGAGAGCATATTCCAGAAGATATTTTAGCACTTGAAATTGAGAAACTCTGCGTGGAATACTATTTACCTTCTGCGTTTCTCCACTAAACATTCATGGCGTCTGCCTTATAACTTTGTCGGAGAAAACTTGGATTGCTGTGACAACATGAACAAAAAGGTGCCAAATGATCTATACCTTGACATATTCAAAGGTGAACGAATTTGGTCAGTGAAAACACGTGGCAACTCGGTCATCAAATTTGAGTTAACTCAGAACCATGTTACTAAACGTTTTTTTTTTTTATTTCACGCTTACTTTTATTACAGAAACAGGCAGGAACAAAACACAGACTCGTGTGTTTTGTCCTTTTAGGGGAAGCAAAAAAAAAAATCCGCAATACATAATACACGGATCTCACGTGCTCTTAGCTTCTTACTCTACACTCTTTTCTCCGACCATCTCCAGGGGGAAGCGAGGAGACCCGAGAGGGCAAAAGACAACCCTATAGTTGGTCCCGCCAGGGCATGTAAATGTGCTTGAAGGATCATCCTGGGGATAACTATAAGAAGTAGGGCACCTGTCCTTAAAAAACCTTGAAAAATGGGTAGCACCACAGCTCCCCTGCCCATTAGTGCAGCAAAATTCGTTAGTTTTGAACACGGTGCATGGGTTATTACACCCACCAGGAGCCCTCAATTCATTAGGACACTGTCCGTTGATATCTGCCGTGCAAAGAAGCGCTTGGCACTTCCCTGAGCCACCACCTGATGTTGGACTGAATTCTATAGGGATGTTAAATCCATCAACAAGCGATATATCATAGAAATCCAAGTTACCGAATTGATTTAATGCATATTCAGCTAAAGTGTTAGGAGGGACACCCCAGCCTCTGCACTCCAGGCCACCGGTACAGTCCCCGGTTTGGCAACGACCCTGACCACTACCATCGAAGTTACAATTCGTCCTGCCCCAGATACGAGCCATGGCCGTGCCAGCAGGCACATTAAGATTCCAAGTTTGGCCACGTTCTAGGCGGCGTCCACCGCCAGGTGAGGCGGCGGCCCACACAGTGTAAGGACAGTTACTTCTGATTTCAAAGTTAGCTGCCTTGGTAGAAATGAAGAGAAGGCTGAAGACGAGGGAGGTGGCGAGAAATTTTGTGGTGTAGCTCATAGTTGATTGCTTGATACTAATTTGTATTGATTTGTGGTTTGATTCATGGTGTCATTTATGGTATTTATATAGGGAGCGGCGGCTTTTGGATTCCTACACATTATGGCAAGCGCACTGTTTTCTTTATTCAGAAATAGAGGCGGCTGCGTGCCTGCTTTCCTAGCTATATACATCACTCATAAAAATAAAATAAAAAACTAGCCAGTAATGTCCCGTATGGGCTCAAGAAGGACTTCTTCTTTTCTCTCATCTCAAATTTAATACTTGTCAGGTATGTCTATCATTTTCATGGTGTCATATATTTATTAGACTTGCAGGATATTCAATGGACTCGGAGATTAGTTGTGGTGCACGTAAGTTGACCCAAACACCCCGATTATAAAAAAAACCAATAATAAAAAAAATTAATAATAATAACAACACAGTTAGAATAGTAGTTTTGTTTATCTGATTTGTTGTATTTAAATTATAGAACTAGTATTAAAATAAGTTGATTTGAATATAGTAAACGGAGATATGTCTTTAAAGTCATTTTAAAATAATTTAATATCGGTTAATATGAAAATTGAATAAACAGAGAGAAAAAATGCTAGTGAAAAATATTATGAAAAAAAAAAAAGATGAAGATGGGTGAACTCATTCGGCTGGGCCTCTGCCTAACCGAGACTCACACCTTTGCCACAGATAGATCGCCTAAAAAGACTTCAAGGTTGGTTTTAAGTACTTTGTTCATTAAAATCTAATCTTCTAAACAGTGGGTGTGCATTATAGAACCAATCATGTTCGATACGGAGATTTTCAGATAATGCCTCTTCATGATCGATTGGATATTTGATACGGTGGTTGAGGTTATTTTAAAAGTATTTTTTTGTTAAGAAATATATTAAAATAGTATTTTTTTTTGTTTTTAAAATTATTTTTGATAATTTTACATGAAAATAATCTAAAAAAAATAATTTAAAATAAAATTTAATTTATTTAAAAATATTTTTAAAACACAGAATTAGACAGCACAACCAATAGAATGACTTTACTCTTTTTTAATTCCTATTTGCACACAACGTGGATAGTCAGTCTTTTCTAGATGTGTCCTTCGCGGTAGTTCTTATCTTCCTCGGACAAAGCAGGATATCAATATATAGATATAAATTTCCACTTGTGAACTGTCCCGTTGACCGCGTGCTTTCTGCTATCTATATTAAAATTTTGAGTACTTAAGATTTTAATTTATTTTTTATTTAAATATTACTATGATATATTTTTTTGAAGAGATATTTTCTCTTAGTTTGTATCCGGGACTTCCATATTTTCTCGGTGATATGCATATTCACACGCACGTTTATTCTTTCTGCCTTGGGAAATCTCAGCACAAAAGGAGGACTTGAGTTAGATGATCTAATCAAGTAACCACCGCAAAGTGAATATTCATATCCAGGGGAGGGATACTTAAAACCGTCAGTGATGATATATCCTGCCTTTGTTTTCCCGCACCAGGTAAAACTGGGCATGTCTAATGCGAGTATAGTTGAATTAAAAAGAAAACTTATTTAGATTCAGTCTTTTCTGTTGATGCAGCGACGCTTTACTATCCAGCGCAAACCATTGCAGATCGATGTTCGGGTGTGATAAATTTCTGTTTTTTTTTATATATATATTATTTTGATATGTTAATGTAAAAAATAAAAACACGTATTTTGATTATTTAAAAAAACACATGATAAGGTAACAATAATAAATATATATTTAATAATCGCTCTGTTTTCTGTAGATATCAGATTACAACCAAGAGAACCAACTTAATAGCTTCGAGTTCTATATCATCGATGAAACTTGACATGGGCACAGCCGAGCTAGAGGTGCACAGATTATTTGGACTGGTAATATAATAGTATGAGCTCTTATTATACATCTTCCGTACGTGAAGAAACGAGGAAGACTTTGACTTTTCATGGACAAAATGTAACCCTGTAGTTGGTACCGCTAGGGCAAGTGAAAGTGCTGGTCTGGTCATCTTGTGGGTAGCTATAAGCATCCGGACACCTCTCTTTGAAGAACCTGGAGAAATCTGTCGCGCTACAACTCCCAGGCCCATCGGTGCAACAATATTGATTGGTCTTAAAAACCGTACACGGGTTGTTGCACCCTCCCGCAGCCCGCAGCTCATTGGGGCACTCGCCATTAATATTGGCGGCACACCGGATTCCTCGGCAGGCACCGGAGGTGGGGCTAAAGTCCATTGGGATGTTGAACCCATCAACAAGGGAGATATCAAGATAGTCTAGGTTGTTGGGCTGGTTTAGTGCAAATTCTGCCAAGGTATTTGGTGGAGAGCCGTAGCCTTGGCATTGTAGCATTCTATTGCAATCACCAGTATCACACTGGCCCTGGCCATTAGCATCGAAGTTACAGTTTGTTCGGCCCCAGATGCGAGCCATGGTGGTGCCAGGTGCGACATCAAGGTTCCATGTCTGGCCTGGGTCCAAATATCGGCCGCCACCGGGTGAAGCTGCAGCCCAGATAGGGTACGTGCATTGGTTGACAACATCAAAGGTGGCAGCATCAGCTAAGGCGAGTAACAGGACAAGGGAAAAGAGGATCATCGGAAGGGAATTGACGTGGCTCATCTTGGGTTTTCAGTAGCTTTACGAGCACTTTGTAGTTTGTATGGGCTTGTGTTTTTGTGTGTCCTGGTGCATACTGCTTGGGGTATTTATAGGTGGTGCTGAATCCTGAACCTGTTCAGGCTTGTAGAAAGGAAGTTTTAGTTGAGAATTTTCAAAAGTTTTTTTATGGACGGAAGTAATTGGGGAAGAAGAAAAAATGCACTGACAATTGGCTGGGAGACATCAAATTAATGTGGCTCAAGGAAAAGTCCTCCACGCAGTAACAAAATGGAACCCACACAGACTTTTATAATAGACAGGACGACGTCTCTTCACAAGCATCGTAGTTTTTGCCCAGCAACGAGTGCGAAACTGACTGGGCATTGCTCATTCTTGTTTTGGAGCCTTACGGGGCCAAATACTTAAACGAGAAATGCCTCTTCTTCTTTTTTGGCATTCCAGTCAATTGTATTTTTTTTTAAATGATATATTTTTTAATCGACTAAGTCATATCGAATTAATCATAATATAATATGATTTTTTAATGCTAAAAAATACATTAACAATATTTATACTTTTTTAATATTAAAAAATTAATCCAGCAAATAGCGAAGCTCGGGAAATGATTTATTGCTCTATCTATTCTTCCAACTTCTCTCTCTAGTTTCATACTAGAATGAAAATCCACAATTATCCTCGATTCTTATATTCACAATTTTATATTTCAAAAAGAAACGTTTCAACAAGTCTTTTTGAGTTTTTTATATCAAAACAGTGTCCAGTTTTTTTATATAATAATTGCAAATCAAAAGCTATGATACATCCATTTCCTTGTGTTTCTATGGATTTCTTCTTTCATTAGTACAGAAAAATAAATAAAGCTAAAACTAAAAAGTAGATACTTTGCCCATGGGTTTGCAGAGTGTGTCAGCGAAGAGTAAGAGAATATTTAAAAGAATAGTTGAGTTTTATTTTTAAATTGTTTTTTATTTATAAAAATATCAAAATAATATTTTTTTATTTTTTAAAAATTATTTTTTAAAAATTATTGTTTACATTAATATATTAAAATAATTTTAAAAACATAATTTTTTAATTTAAAATAAAAAAATATTTTTTTTCAAAAACGATTTTAAAACATAGTGATTAATACTTGCAAAAAAAATTCCCTTTGGTTTTGAGAATTACCACCAGAATCTAGAAGTGACGACCCATTAGCTCGCACTTTATCACACGAAGAATTATTTTTTACCTTGATTCAATATAAGTAATTTTTTTTTTGTATTTCAGTTCTTAATATTTTATTATTTTAGTTTAGTTTTAATTCCTTTATTTCTTTGGTTAATGCAATGAAAATTCTGGGATGGTTCTTAATTTTTTATTTGTATTTATTAATCTATATTCTTAGTTTTGATTTTTTATTTTTTATTTTATTTATCTTTGTATTAAATGTATTTTGCGTTAAAAAACATAATAACTTTAACTTTAGTGATATGAAATGAGAGTGAAACTCTTTCTTATACATGTATAGTGAATTTTTTGTTCTTGGTGATTTGCTATCTTTGTATGTTTTTTCATCTGTTTTATTTATACGTGGCTTGATATATTTTTAGTTTAAAGCATTTTTAATTTAAAAGGAAATTAAATTATTTTTTTATTTTTTCAGATTTATTCTTCATATTATTATATTAAAAGTATTTTAGAACACTGAGATTAAATTAATTTGAGATTTAAAAAAAAAACTTAGTTCATTTTTATATATATATTTTAAAGCGTTACTATTAAATAAATATCACAGTATACAATTAGCATAATGTATTTTTAAGAAAAAAAATCTTAAAAATAATTGTTATTATTATTTTAAATATCTCATCTATAATAAAATAAATATAAAAAATTAAATAATCAATTTTTTTGTAGATTAATTATTTTAATCAAATGTATAGGATCATAAAATAATATTGAGGACCATTAACATTTTTTAGTCTTGTAGAAGGGAAGTTTTAGTGGAGCGACTTTAACAAATTTTCAAAAGTTTTTTTATGGACGAAAGTAACTGGCTGGGAGACATCAAATTAATGTGGCTCAGGGAAAATTCTTCCACACAGACTTTTCAATATGAAAACCATTGCAGACATGGAAAGTTACTCTTCTCAAGCATCCACCTAGTTTTTGCCCAGCAACGAATGCGAAGCTGGGCATTGCTCATTTTCGTTTTGGAGCTTTTCGGGGGCTCGACTTCTTCTGCGTTGAAAATTCTTCGAAGGCTGCAACGATAATACGCGGCCCATTATAGGTTTGATGGCGGTGCTGTGCTGCCAGATCTCGATTCGTTCAAGATCATATATTTTAAAGCAATTTTCATATATTTTAAAATAAAAAATATCTAAGAAAAAGTCTTTAATTTGATATATTCCTGGACAAATTTGATATATTTTTAGAAGTTGTTTTTTTTTTAAAATATTTTTTAATTTTAATATATATATATATATATATATATATATATATATATATATATATATATATATGTGTGTGTGTGTGTGTGTGTGTGTGTGTATTGGCAACAATAAAATTGATGATCTGTTATTCTTTTTTATAATCTAGATAACATATTTTAATAAATTAACCCGGGTTGATACAAGTTAATCTAACATTAATGTTTTAATATTATAAAAAAACATATTGTTTAATATTTTTTTAAATCAAATTATATTTTTATTAGTTGTTCCGATTATTTCTTAGTCTATTTTGAATTGACCAGGTCATATAAAATGAATTATAATATAATATGATTTTTTTAATGCTAAAAAATACCTAAACAATATTTTTATATATTTATATATTAATATTAAAAAATTAATCCAACAAATAGCGAGGCTCGGGGAAAAAATTATTGCTCTATCCACTCTTCCAACTTCTCTCGTTAATTTCATAGTAGAATGAAAATCCACAATTACCCTCAATTCTTCTATTCACAATTTTATATTTCAAAAAGAAACGTTTCAACAAATCTTATGAGTTTTATATATTATAATAGTGGCCATGACTGTTTTTTTATATAATAATTGCAAAAATCAAAAGCTATGACATCCATTTCCATGTGTTTATTCTTTCATTAGAGTAACTCTAACGCTGCAAAAGTAAAAATCTATCAATTTAGCTTTTTTATTTAACTTCATCATTTTTAACAAAACAACTATTTTGTCTATTAAAATAGTTATTCCGTGTTTAAGTTACTATTTGTAACAGCACCGAAGATAAAAGCCATAAAGTATATATTATCGTTGAAACATTGTTCAATGTCATTAAATCACATATAAACTTGTTGCTTCACCAATGCCAAACAAAAACCAATTTCTTCTTCAAGAGATTTGTAGATTTGAGAGTCAAAAAGAAGAATAACTTGGATCTGAGAGTCGAGATTCAAATAAGAACTCACTACTTCCATACCAAAAGGTTTGTTTTCTAGTCTTTTTCTATTTTCAATTTTTTTATCTGATAAGCAAAATAAATGTTAGTTGTTTTCAATTTTGATAGATCCGTGATTGATTAGAAACCCCTTTTGTATCTATTTCCTTGATATAAGAGGCAAAACCCCTTTTGTTTTGCTCGCTTCTTAATTGATTGTCATGATCTGTTGTGATATTTGGAAAGTAAACAACATGTCGATGTGAGGTCCTTCTATTTTTCAAGCTTTAAAGATGAGGTTTTATCTTATATTGATTTTTATTTACGGGGCTTTGTTTGAAATCACTACAGGGAGACAAACTTGTTTTTTAAAATATTTTTCATTCAGAAAAGTATCAAAATAATATTTTTATTTATTTTTTAAAAATTATTTTTGATATCATCACATCAAAATCAAAATGATCTAAAATTAAAATAAAAATATTTCAAAAAAACAGTTCGAAACAGGACTAAGGTGTTGCGGAGGTATAGTGGAGATATGATGAAGAGACAAAGGGAATCAAACAGTATAAGAGGAAGTAAGAGGCTCTAATAAGAAAAACAGAAGAATAAAGGGACCAAATCCCAAATTAAAACCTGAGGTTTGGCTGAGTCGTCTCGGCTTCTTCTGCGTTGAAAATTCTTCGAAGGCTGCAAAGATAATACGTGGCCCCAGTATAAAGGTAAAGGGTGCCTAATCAATGAGTGAAAGCTAGGTTTGATGTCAGTGCTGCCAGATCTCGATTCATTCAAGATCATGAAATGACCGGAGACCGGGAAGAAAAGTCTAAGGTTATATATATATATATATATATATATATCAGCAACAGCAAGCATAATTCTGGCATCTACAATCACTTTTGGCGTTTCCATTGATCCTGAAAGGTAAGGCAACCGTCTACGATTAACTAAATGTCCTCCACTACGTTTGCGGATAAAATCACAAAATTGATTTCGAATATAATAAAATATATTAATGTTTTGAATGCTTTATCAAATATTATATTCTTTAAATTAAAAAATATATACATGTTCTTTTTTTAATGTTAATGTTTTTATTTATTTTATCTTTGAGGTTTTTTTGTTTGACTAATAACAATTGAATTTTATTTTTATAAATAAATAAATAATGAAAATAATATTATTTATATAAAATAAATCACAGCAATCTTTTTGAAAGATGATCATGGTTATTTGTTTATCAATGGATTAATAGTTTGTATATTTTGAAAATATTTAGATTGGTGGAGTAGGAGGATGACAAGTCATATAAAATGCAGAGCATAGCTTACATGTATCTATATAAATACTTATTCTATTTTTTCTTACTAGGATTTAATGTAAAAAAAAAAACACATGATGCACTTATAAAATCAATCACTTCTTAAAAGTTATATGCCCAGATAAGTTGCATGGCTAACGCATTAAGAAATTTGAAATAAATATTATTTTGACAATTCATAAATTTAAGATGATATTTCTTTTTCATTTTCTCTGATTTAATTAATTGAGCATCTACCTATATATTAATTATTTTAATCAAACAGAAAGGTTTTGTTCAGTAGTATAAATAGATAAGAGGTTGAATAAGGAAGTAAATTTACATCGGAGGTCTTTCCAAGATTCCATGTTTTACCCCCTTTCATTTTGTGCAATTCTCTCCTTTGTTGTCTTTCATGATGTCAATGATTGTTTGATAGTGTTATTGAAGTTGTTTTTTAAAGTATTTTTTATTTAAAAATATATTAAAATTTTATTTTTATTTTATTTTTAAAAAATATTTTTGAAATAAACACATGAAAATAATTTAAAATTGATTTTTTCTCTGGTAATCATCGTCAATGATTACTACATTCTCCCAAGTGAAGCACAAATAATGCAAGAAACAGCTTCCTTAGCTAGCCTTTTATAAGCCATTGATTTTGCAAGTCAAGATATTGCAGCAAGCATGGATCAACGGCCATGAAATTGGAGGTGACGATGGAGAAAGAGTGGCTGTTGTTTTTGTAGTTGCAGTCTGCATTTCGAAATGTTGAAGGGTGGTAATTGGTTTTTTTAGCAAATCTCAAATTAGTCCTCTAATTACACGGTAAATTCAAGCTTAATTTCTGCAGTGTTTTTTTTGCAGTTGAACCTGAGAAAGTTTATAATTCTCCCTTGCCTCTTAAATCATCGAAGTTTTGGGGTTAAATTGTCAAAAAGTATTTTTTTTCAACGAATTTAAACAAGGTGCTTGGAAATACAGGCTAATTAACGCGTCACAAAGCGATTATAGCTTCTCACGTTTTGCTTAGCCATCTCTTTT
Organism: Salix purpurea; assembly: GCA_027405865.1. Classification (NCBI taxonomy): domain Eukaryota; kingdom Viridiplantae; phylum Streptophyta; class Magnoliopsida; order Malpighiales; family Salicaceae; genus Salix; species Salix purpurea. The sequence continues at coordinate 10,070,832 of CM050328.1, read as the reverse complement.
CTTTGTTAGATATGTTGGTTACCACGATGCCTCGCTATATATATATATGCAGCAGCAACTATACTGCTATATTGTAATCTCTGAATTGCGGACATTATAGAAGTACGTGGCAGCTCTATGTTCACCTCTGAATTCACGAAATTAAAACGACCAGTTCTTGTTTCTCTAGCAGTGACTTGTTTTAGCCACTGTACAAGAAGGCGGTCCTTGACTTGAAGATTAATTCCTCGTTCTTGTTTATCTATGTTCAATTCTCCCATTCAGCACCCCACTGCAGTAGAGTCATGTCCAAGGTTGTCGAAATTGCTTTTTTGACACCACATAGAATTGTAATTTAAATTTGAATCGTGAAATTATAAAATTATAAGTAAAATATTTTCGTATAAAAATCATAAAATCGCAAGTAAAATCGTTTGGTAGAAAAATTATAAAATCATAAGTAAAATATTTCTGAATATAATACAACACAATTATGGTCATAAAATTTTATTAGTTAAGGTTCATATATTATTTTAAATAACTTAAAAATACAAAACAAAACAATTATGTCCATAGAATTTTATAAGATAAAAACTAACAAATTTAAAACAAATACTTTGCTCACGTGCCATGTAAACTAAAATCAATCTCAATATCTTCATCTTCCACGTTATTTCTAAGACATTCATCAATAACATCATTATCAAAACAATCATTACTACTATTACTAATAGTATGATTCATAATGTTTCGTATATACTCTTAATTTCTAAATTTTCAATATCATCCGTGTAATTATATAATTATTTTTTAGACATTGTGGAAGAGTCTATATAATACTATTATGGTTAAGAGCTTAATTTAAATATGATGGATATCAACTCAACCCGACTTGAATGGATATGATTTTCTTAGACTCAATGGATAATATATAAGGTATGAATATGGTCAAACTTAACTTTTAAATTACTGGAACCTAACTTGAAATATATATATATTTATTTAAATAAACAAGAAGCTATAACATCAATTGTTTCTAAAGTGAAAATTTTGAAAGTTCATCATAGCTGTTACTTGGAAAAGGAGGTGGAAAAAGCAGGGGAAAGAGAAAAGTATGTGGAAAGACTAAAATTATAAAATCAGACCGATTCGGTATGATTTTATTTGATTTTATTAAGTTTTTATCAATATTAATGAATTTTGATTTTTTTAACTTAATTTTACCAAATTTATATATTTAATTCGTAAAAACATGCGATTTTAACAATTTTGGTCATGGCCCAAGTCACGTGAAGATGGTTTTGTAGCTAAGCTTTGTTCACTTCAACTTGGGTACGGGCCCTTGAAGCTCTCACGAGCTAGTTCCAGGTCACGAGATTGAGTCCTTCACGTGCGAATATATTTCTTCTACCAAACCCATGGAAGGGCCCAGATTTGACTCGAGGCAAAACGAGTTACCCTTGAAATCAACTGGGATAATGAATTTTTAAAGTTTCTGAGAAGGGAAAACTTGAAGAACTTTCTAGATTTTATTTTGGATAATAAAGGTAGAACAAAATCAATTACCCTTTTGAACCACGACGGTTTTTTAAAAAATTCAGAAAATGGGGAATTTGGATAATTATCCAAAATTAATTTAGGGTAATTATGGTAAAACACAAAAAAATCAGGTTCCTGGACTGTGTTTATTTATCCATATACTTATCTATTTATAATTTTTTAAATTAATGTTATTGTATATTTTCTTAAACCTAAGTTTGCATAATGTGCTAATTTTATATAATATTTGGATTTTTTGAAGGAACTTTGGGTGAAAATAATTAGTATTGAAATGCTACTGTGAGAGATGGGCATTCGGCACATGAAGATCTGACTCCAACAATCTTGTAGTGAGTGACTCTGGTTCTTTCGGGACCTTGACATGTGATGACCTCCTGCAAGTGTGTGGTCCTCCATTATCCTCCATCCACTCACAAGGAATCTGTTGCTTTTATAAATAAATAAAATTCAATTATTAAAAAACAAAGCAAAAAATAGAATAATTTGTCACCGTAATTGTTTTTAAAAATAATATTAAAAAACCACATTTCAAAATGGTATGATATTCGTTATTTTGAAAGTTAGAGACCTAAACTGTATTTGGTTGTACACGTCATCCATATCTGACTCCGTTTGGATTTTGATCTCTCTTCTTCTAATCTTACATATTTTATTTGTACGCTAAGGAAAAGGCTAAATGGTATTGAACAATCACTGTAGTTATATATTGTGAATTAGAACATTGTAGTTACTATTATGTCCTTCAATCCATAAAATTTAATTATTGGTTTTGGGGTGTTTAAATTCTTTTATTTTGAACAATTAAACTATATTTTTGCCCATCGTTTAAATTAAAAAAAATGTTAATTGATCAAGGGTGTTATAGACATTTTATTTTTTCATGAAAAGTAGCTTTTTTGCCATTGTTATAGTTATTGTTATAATGATGATGAAGATGATAACAATAATGATAGTAACAACGATAATTGTGTCAATAATAATTATAATATTAATTACTTACAATGATGATAATAATAATAATAGCTACAGTGAATATAATAATTTAACAATCATATTAATAACAATAACAATAAATTATTTTTTGATGTTATATTTATTAAGAAATGTGTTTTTCAATTTCTCTTTGTATAGTGATTCAAATCTAATATCCCGGATTAATGGTTTGGAAAACTCGTATGGCTCAATATTATCTTTTATTTTTTCTCATATTTTTTTAAATTATTTTGCTTAACATTAGTTCTTTTTAAAAAATACAATGCAATTTTTGTTTAAACCTATTAATCAGATAATTTTTTATCAATTTAAAATATATATATTTTATTATAATCTCGCGCTTTACACATATTCTACTTCAATTTATTATTTTTCTAAAATTTATAGTATTATAACAAAAATTCAATATTAAAATTAATGTTTTACACTTTAATAATGATAATAATATTTATAACAATAATAGTGTTAATAGTCATAATAATTACAGTGGCAATGACGACGACGATAATAATAATAATGACGGTGATGCTGATAATAATTAGAAGACCATTTATTACAGTAATGGTTTGATATTATATTTGTCAATAATTGAGTTTTGCAGCTTTTTTATATATACTATTTTAGATTTAATATCCCAGGTTAATAGTTTATTTTTTTTTGGTTGTTTGTTTTATTTTTCAAGATAATTTATTAATTTTTATTGTTTAAATAGTGACAATAATAATAATTTTAGTTGTTATAGTCATGATAATAATAACAACGTTAATAATAATGATGATAACAACAATAATTTATTGTAATGGTTGTGGTGTATGTGGTATTAATAATCATGGTTGGAATGGTAATAATAATGACATTAATAATAATGATGATGATAACAACAATAATTTATTATGATAGTTGTAGTGTTTGTGGTATTGATAATCATGGCTGGGATGATAAAAATAACAGTAACTCATAAAATAATATTCAAAATACCAATACCAATACCAATACCAATAATAATAATTTTAATGATACCAATAACAATGATAATGATGCTAATAATTATTAAAATATTAATTATTTACAGTAATGATGATAGTAGTAACTATAATGAATGTAACAATTTAACAATTATATCAATAACAATAAAAATAATTTATCTTTTGATGTTATATTTATTAAAAATTGAGTTTTGCAACTTCTCCATGTATAGTGTTTCGAATCTAATATCCTGAGTTAATAGTGTTTTTTTTTGTGACTCAATATTATCTTTTATTTTTTTTAAATTGTTTTGCTTAACATTAGTTCTTTTTAAAAAATAGTATGCAATTTTTGTTTAAACCTATAAAACAAATAAATTTATATATTTTATTATAATCTAGCATTTTACAGAAAAAATATTATTTTATTCTATTTAAATTTATTATTTTTCTTAAATTAACAGTACTGTAATTTTTTTTACAGTATTAAAATTATTTCTTTGCATTTTAATAAATCAGTACGCAAGACAATGAGCTCGTTTACATCTAACCCATAACATAACAATAACAAAGTATAATCAAAGCTGTTAAAAAACACAATTCCCATCGTCATCAAAGCACCCGTTTGGCAACGTGGTGCGTTCCACGTTTGCCGTTCGGGATGCTATTTTGGTGTTTGGTTTTTACCAAACACCGTTTTCTTTTAGTGGGTCCCACCCCAAATTTGTTTTGAAACGCCGGTGCAAGAAAAGCAGCAATTTGCTGCTTTTCTTGCACCGACGTTTCAAGATTGCACCGGCGTTTAAAGCAGCAAAGCAACAATTTACCGTTGAAATTTTAATTCCAAATCAACCCTCGTCCCTCAATTCACAGCCTCGCCTTCAAGCTCAACATCAGATTCAATTTATATACACGATTAACCACGATTCAAACTGATTTTTTTACCGTTGAAAATCTGCAACTCTCATCCTCTCGTCTTCAATCATCCTCTCGTTTGCAACCTCCCTTTTCTCTCCTCTGCAACTACCAACCGACGAGAGAGATCGGGGTGAGTGCAGGTGGAGAAGAAGAGAGATCCTTTGTGCTTTTCTCCCTTTCTCTTCTCTGCACTCTTCTCCTCCTCATCTTCTCCCTTTCTCCTCATCTTCTATGGCAAATCATCTCCATCGCCATCACAGAGGAAGAACACAGACATCCCGCCATGACCAAAACCAGTGCCCACTGGGACCATTTTGAACTCGCCATTGACAAGCTTGAAAGATGGTGTAGCTGGGGGTTTGGGTGCCAACAAAAATGGAGAGGATAAGGACATGATAAGGAGACGAGGAAGAGAGGAGATGAGTGTCTGTGTGTGGGCGGCGCAAGGCAGAAGAAGGGAGATGTGTGTGTTGTGTGTGTGTGGGGGGGGGGGGGGTAGGAAGTAGGGTTCGGGATGGGTTTTATAATAATAATAATAATAATAATAATTATTATTATTATTATTATTATTATTATTATTATTATAGTTAGCATAAAAAAATAGAGGTTTTAATTTGTAATTAATTTGATTGAATTATTTATAATGAAATATATTTTAATTAATTATGTTTAAACTTATTAGTTACTTGAAATATATTATTTAGTGTGTTAATTTTAGTAATTGATAATTATATTTTTAGTTTGATGGGAGAATAAAAAATAATATTTGTTTTTTCATGAATTATTAATTATATAATATTATTATCATTATTAAATTTACAATATTTAAAAAAATTATATATATATATATATACACACACACTCTTTTAAGTAATTTCACAAGTTAAAAGCAGTTTGTAAAGTTTGGAAACCAAACACCAAAACTGTTTTTTCTTCAACCTTCAACTCAACCACAGTTTTAACCAAACACTTAACTGTTTTTTTTGAACCACAATAAAAAATGCTTTTTTTAAACCTCTATTTTTTCAACCTCAACCACAACCGCAACTGCAATACCAAACATGCCCAAAGTAGGCTTTTAAGAGTTAGGACATGAAAGGACACCACTTCCTTGATAACCGAGCCGCCGTGATGGAGAAACATGGGCTGGTATTGGGTTTGACCATCATCAATAATATCCAAGCCCAATACTTTCCAAACCCAAATAGTAAATAAAATTTTCCAGACCCAAATAGTAAATAAAATGTAAGAACGATGACGTGTTGTTATTACGAGAAACTTCTGGAAATGACCTAAAAAGAAGCCACACACACACAACCTTCTGGCGCCTTCCTTTCCGCTGCAATCCATCTAAATTATCTGATCAATGTGTGTACGTGGGGACCTTTCCTTTACCCTCCTTTGCCCTTTTAATTCCCTTTCCTTCACCATCGTCTTTCTCTTTCCTCTCCTTATCATTTACTTCACCCCGAAACTTCTAGAAACAAAAAAACCTAACCCAGCCTCCCTCTCTCTCTCTTTGCAATCTCAATTTCAAACGGCTATCGTCGCTACTTCTCGGTCGGCGGTTCTTCCTTGCCATTTCGTTTCAATAATCCCTAGCTAGGCAACCGTCGAGTTTGGTAAACGTCGCTTCGTGTGTTTTCTGTTTGGTTGGTGAGAGAATTTCACCACCCCTGGAATATATAAGGAAAGATGGATCTGGCATTTTTTTTACTTTCTTCGGGTATGGGTGACAAGATTCATACCTATTTAGTTCCTATATCGTTACCGAAAAAACAAGGAGAAACTGCAGGATATTTTTGTTATCTTAAAAATCAAAACCTCTTATGTTGTTTCAGTTTTCATTGTTAAGGATGAGGAGGAGAAACTCGTGTTCTAATATTTTTTAGCAGTTGAATTTAGCCTTGTCAAATTCCATAACACTTGATTTCTTCGCTTTTCTTTATCGCTTTTCCTATTCTACACTTTCTAGAAAAACAAATAGCGGATTGGTACTTTTATTCTCTTTTCTGTATATTATTGTTTTTTCTTCCTTTTTTTGAAATATATTTCCTTTGCTTCCAGTGTTTCATTAGGGTTCGGGATCAAATATCGAACCTTCCATGCCGCCATTGCCAGTGGAGCAAACCGGCGAATCACCCGCCGCATGTGTCAGCGGAGCAGCAGCTGGCGGACCACCATCAGGATCGGGAGATTCTCAAAGATCTCTCCCAACTCCATTTTTAACCAAGACCTACCAGCTAGTCGATGACCCGTCGGTTGATGACTTGATTTCATGGAACGACGATGGATCGACCTTCATAGTGTGGCGTCCTGCAGAGTTTGCTAGAGACTTGTTGCCTAAATATTTCAAGCACAACAACTTCTCTAGCTTCGTTCGCCAACTCAACACATACGTAAGCATTTAGTTTTCCTCGAATTAAATCATTACGTCGTCTTGTCTTTCTATGTTTAGTTCTGCTTAAAGTTTTAGTTATTATTTATACGCTGTTATTTTTTAGGGATTTAGAAAGGTGATACCCGATCGATGGGAATTCGCGAACGACTGTTTCCGGCGAGGCGAGAAAGCACTTCTCCGCGATATTCAGCGGAGGAAAATATCTCCGATGGGAGCATCAGTTGCCACTTCCGCCTCTGTTACGGTTGCCGCCGTTCCCTCGGTGGCGAGAGCGGTTTCTCCGGCAAACTCTGGTGATGACCAGGGAATATCGTCCACGTCGTCTCCTGGTGGGGCAGGGACGGCAGGAGGAGCTAATTCGTTGCACCGGACTACGAGCTGCACGACGACGCCGGAGATTCTGGAGGAGAACGAGAGGTTGAGGAAGGAGAACTCGGCGCTGAGCCACGAGTTGACCCAGTTGAGAGGTTTGTGTAATAATATAATGGTGCTCATGAATAATTATGCGTCCCCACAGCTAGAGGGTAATAGTGGAAATAATAGCAACAATAATTTGACGGACGTTAAGACTGCTTTGGAATTGTTGCCGGTGGATGAGGAAGTGGTGGTTAGTGGTGGACCCAGGGGCGGCGCGGCGGTTACGGAGGAGGAGGTGAGTCCGAGACTGTTTGGGGTTTCTATTGGATTCAAGCGCGTGAGGATAGTCGATGAGGAGGAGGAGGAGGGGAGGCCACAGGTAGGGAAGTGTAGTAATCGGCAACAAACGGAAGGGAAAGAGCAGGGCTCTGATGTTAAAGCAGAGCAGTTGGATGGTAGTTCAGGGAATTCAGATAACCAGGATCAACGGTGGTTAGAGCTTGGGAAATGATAATGATGACTGAGAGCTGACGGTGTGATCAGATGGGAACCACAGAAATTGGATCAGGAGATGGGTAGACGACACGTGTCTTAAAAGACGGGTTTCTTCTGGAAGTTGCATCTGTCTTTTTGGAAAGGGAAAAGTCACTATCTTTTGGTTTGTTGGGAACTGAGGAGTCGGTTTTCATAGGATGCGATGGTGGTGGTGGGATGGCAGAGAAGCAGTGGCGCATCAAAAGAAGTGGTGGTTGGAGTGCAAAAACGGCGCTTCATGGAAAACAAGATAGATGGATAGATTCTCCAAAGCACGGTGATGGGTTGCTCTGGAGAGGATCTGCCTCGTGGTAAACAATGATTACCAAAGATTAAAGTAAGTTCGATGTAGTGACTCCAAATTCAGATCTGTAAATAGTGCTGGTACAGAAGCTAGCCCTTTTGTTACTTCCATGTTAGATGATTTTGTACTTGTACATAGTAGATGTGTTACCCCCTTCCTCCCCCATGATTGCTTGCATTGCATTGCATGTCTTCTTGTAATAATACTATTCTACCGGCCATCTATGTTCAATCTTGTGTTAGTATTATCATTATTATTTTGGTCCTAACACATCGAATCAATGAGTTTAGGATCTGAAAATCACTTTTAGTAGAAGCTACTGGTTGTCAATTGTTAAACTGTAATCTTGCACTCTTTTTTGTTTTGGCTGGGGAAATGTCTGGCTATTTGTTTTTTATTTTGGTGAATGAGAGCGTCTACTAAACAAGGAATGAACTCAAGTAGGGCTAGTCAAAAACAGGGCGGTTTTTTGTAATAAAATAAAATACAGCAACGGTGTTGAACAAAAAACATAAAATAATGTTTTGAAAAAATAAATCTTGCTGATTTGACTGGATAAACTTGAACACGGGATGATTTGTCGAGTCATGATCGGATTAATTTTCAAAACTATCAGAATAGACTGGATTTAAATATGAATCCTTGCCAAGTTCATCAAGGAAAAGCCATCCATGCTTGAGTGGATTCTACTCTCCCTCTCCATCCATACACCATATAGATATAGTAGAGCACCACCAGGATTGGCATATAAACAAGTGATCTGAAAACATCGGTGAAAGAAACTCAGCTTCCCTAGCATGAAACTATTGGGTTTCTTGAATTGAAAAGCACAAAGATTAGGCATCAAATGTTTTTTTTTTTTTTTTTTAATTTCAATAATTGCTTTTGTAAATTACATGTCCTCTAAGAGTTTAATTTCTAATAGTAGACTGTAAAAAAATCTTTAATTTTTTTTATAGAGTAGACATTGCTTCGAGTAATGGTTTTTTTGTGTGTTTAGATTCATTATTATTATATTGTTATTAGATAGTGTTTTCTTTTAAGCTTGCTCTTTTAATCTCTTTAACACTCTATATTTTTTATCATTAAATATTATATTATTTTGACAATTATGCTTTTTATTTTTTACTTTAAATTATATTATTTGTCGGTCTTGTGATTTCTATTTTCTGAATTTCAACCTTCAATATTAGATTTACTGGAATTAGACCTTCAATCTTATAAACAAGGTAGCAGGTTTTACAAGTTGACTCGATTTTTTTTTTTGAGTTTTTTTCAATTGATTTTCTTTTTAATTTCTCTCTTCAACAACTTAATCTTCTCTTATTTATCCTTCAATATTAAGTTGTTTGATAATTGTCTTTCGTGTTTTTTATGGAGTTATTTGAGTTTCATGGATTTAATTATTTTTTCCTTGTCTCAACATTGGATTTGTTGGGAATCAAGTATTATGATTTTTTTTATTTGGTTTCTTTTCAATGTGATTTATTTTTCTGTCCTTTTTTTTCCAATTGTTTTCTATCTTATCCTTCAGCATGAGGTTATTTAGAAATTGAGATTCATGATTTTTTTTTATTTGCTTTCTACATGCTTATTATGATTTTGTGATTGAGCTCGCATATTTGACAGGTTGACCTAAGTAGATTTTTTATGTTTTGTTAAAATTTCATCCTTGAACATTAGGTTAATTATGAATTAGACTTTCTAAATTATTTTTCTATAGGTTTATAATAGTCTCATACCTAGACTGCATATTTGACATGAAACACTATATTATTGTCTTAGTATTCGAAAAAAATACAATCTAATGTGTCATTGGATCAATATTTATTTTAAATGTTGACCACTATGATTGGAGATAGAGTTTTGTATATTTTTATTTGTTTTTTTATAGAATCATCCTAATATCATGAATCGAATCACGAGTTTGAAAAACTAACCCTGATTAACACAACTAATTTTTTTATTTTAATCTCATCCTTCAATATTGAGTGGATTAAAAATTAACTTATATAATTTATTTTGATTTATCTCTATGAGATTATTATGGTCTCATGAATTGAATCATAAATTTGACAATTTAAAATGGGTTCATCCAATATATCACCGTCCTAATATTTATAAACATATCATGCAATATGTTATTGTATCGATATTTTTAGAAAATGTTATCCAATATATATATATATATATATATATATATATATATATATATATATGTTATATTTTGAGTTCATGATTATTTTTTATTTTTAAATTCGTTAATGTTTGAATATTAAAGTTTGTTTTTTAGTATCCTATTTTTTTAGTTTTGTCAATTTTTTGCAAGTGAATGGGATAGACAATATATAACTCTCAATCTACATATTCATTAAATATTTTCATCCAAAAAAAGTGAAAGAAACCTAGATATATTTTAAAAGATAATTTTAATATCAAATCATTGTGTTTTTTTTATTGTTTTATTGAATTCACTAAATTATATAAAAATAAAATAAAAATCACTATTATTTGATGTTAAAATTATTTGTTATAATGAATTAAAATTTATTTTAATTAGGGACGACTATGGTTAACTATCATTACAAGTTTTAAATATAACCACAACCATAACATTAACCATCCACTTTCGATTGCCCATTAACCATCCATTTTATTGTTAGATAAATATAAGTTAACAAATAAATTTAATAAGTTCAAATAATCACATTGTTAATAACATTACATCATTAATATTAGTAAATAATAATAGTAGCCATAACGATACCTTAATAAGTGTTGCTTGTAAAAACATTCTTAAAACACACATATTATATATTTATAATAATAATAATAACAATCACATAAACTGTTCCAAATTTCAATGATTTTTTTTTAATTCAAACTCCCCTCGCAAAAGCCTGGGACAACCGGGGGGTTTACGCATGCTCTGGGCCCACAAAGTGCGCTTTCCGGGTCATGTGGTTCCCCCCGTTATCCAAAAAAAAAAGAAGAAAAAACACTAAATGAATTTATATAAATTAGACATAATATGTAAAGATCATTACAATTGACGGACCGAGGAATGCTATTATCTATCCATTACTTTTGGGATAAAATTGATAAAAAACAGAAAAGACTTAGGGCTCAATTGATTATGAAATATTTTTTAGGGCTAGATTGAGGTTTGGAGAGAATGGAGTAAAGGAAATGGTCTAGACTTGGTCGTCGCTCACTTGGTATCGTATTGGACAACTACGAACCATTTCCCTCTCCATACCCCCAACCCAAACAGTCAACACAACAACATCGACAATCTCAAACCTCTCGCCAATTTCCGAGGCCGAAAACCTAAAACCTAAAACCAGCTGAATTTCATGGAATCCATTAACTTGTTCAGAGGCTATGGCAAAGTGAATCCGCACCTTCAAGATCAAAGCCCTCACCATCAATACACGTCTTCAAAACGCCGAATCCTCATCTTCAGCGTTTCATCCATCCTCCTCTTGACTCTAATCATCGGTCTAGCGCTTGCAGCATTGATCCATGAGTCAAATAGTGAGTCGGAGGAATCCCTGCACCTCTCCTCATCAGACCCAGCTGAGTCGATCAAAACAGTCTGTGACATGACTCAATATCCATCCTCATGCTTCTCAAGCATATCCTCTCTTAACAGCCCAGCTAAGCCTGACCCAGAAGTCATCTTCAAGCTCTCTCTCCAGGTCTCCATTTCAGACCTCAAAAACCTCTCTTCTTTTTTGATCAGGTTCAATGATGTTAGCTCCCAGGCTGCTGTGAAAGATTGCGTGAGTCAGTTTGATGATTCCTTGAGTAGACTCAACGATTCCTTGTCGGCCATGGAGATTGGACCTGGAGAGAAGATGCTGACCTTGGAGAAGGTCAACGACATCCAGACATGGGTCAGTGCTGCCATGACAGATCAAGATACTTGCATAGACGGTCTGGAGGAGATGGGATCAGAGTTTCTTGATGAGATCAAGGCCAAGATAGAGAGGTCTAAGGAGTTCTTGAGTATTAGCTTGGCTATCATTGCCAAGATGCAGGCCCTTCTTGAAAAATTTGATCTAAAATTGCATTGACATTTTCTTTTTCTTTTTAGATTTTTTCGTTTTTGTTTGATTCTAAACTTGTCATTTGAAGTATGTAATGTGCGTGAGTAATTGATCAATAAATGTAAAATATCTTTGTGATCTAACAACACTGCTCGATCCATCCAAATATTCATTGTTTATGACAAGAAGAAACGTTTAATTGCCCGTAGAAAAGTGATTAGCTAGAAAGTTTCTCATATGCTGCGTGAATTGGAGGTAGATGTTGTACTTGTAATGACTGGCAAGCTAATTTGTTGTTCAAGCAAGATCTGCACTCTTCTCCGCTTCTACTTCCTTTAGCGTATATTTTCCAGGTACTGCTAGTGGTAGGGAAGGTCAATTTAATCGAAGAGAAGTCTTAAAGGCTGTTGTTCTTGTGTGGGTGAATCGGATTCATCAGGAATGTAGGCTTCGGAGCAAAAACTTCTGCAGCCATTTATCCCCACCAAACACACAAGTTTTCAATAGTTTAGTTGACAGGTTGGATTGCTGATAGTATGTTTGATCATATTCAATGGCGGAGAAACATCCTTATCTGGTGGTGTTTGATTCTGTAGGTGGTGTTTGATTCTGTAGGTGGTGTGTGATTCTGTGGTTCGACAGGGTTCAAAATGTTGCCAAAATCGGACCACCAAGCGATTTCTGGACAGAAGCATGAATAGAAGAAACATCAGTTCTGTTGCCACAAGCGATTCACTCGGGCATGAAGAGAGTTTATACAAGCGGTCCGAATCGTATATTAATTAGATCTGTCCATAATCATCGCTTCTCGAAGGAAAATGCCTTGTTCAAGTTAGTTTTATTTTTTTATTTTTATTTTTATTTTTTTATTTTTTATCATTCCTCCAAGTTCATGAACAACGAATATGGAAGCGTGTAGATAAAAGTAAAATGGTCAAAAACATGTTTTGTTCCCTGGTTCTTAGAGCAAGTCCAATGGTAGGAGGCATTTTTAAGAGGCAAATGATAGAAATGGCTCTTTGAATAGTGTATAAATGACTTTTGAGGTAATGTGGTCTCCAATGGTAAGAGCCATTTTTAAGAGCCATTTTTTTTAAATTTATTTTAAATAAAATTCAATTATTTTGTATATAGTGTAATTATACAATTCATTATACAATTAATATGAGTAAGTTATATAATTAAATAATTGCTTTTGAAAAACTCCCAAACAATAAAATTATTATTTTTAATTATATTTAAATTAAAAAAATGAATATAAATATAATTAAAAAAACCACAATATTTCTATGTTTTTTTATGGTTGCTGTATTTAAAATTAATTAATGTTACTTATTGTCTTTGAGTGTTAGAAAAACTTTAAAAAAACAAAATAAACACATTAACAAATAACCAATAAGTTCAAACATAATGAATTAAAATACATTCCATTATAAATAATTGAATCAAATTAATTACAAATTAATACCCCTATTTTTTATGCTAAATATTATTATAATAATTATTAATAATAATTATTATTATTATATATAATAATTATTATAATATAATAATAATTATAAAAACCCAACCCCCGTGCAATTCCCTTTCATTTCAATCCACAAATTAAAAAAACCCTACCCCTACCCATCTTTCTCTTCTCCCTCCAGCCGCACCCCACACTTTCTTCTTCTTCTTTTTCTTTTTCTTTTTCTTCTTCTTCTTCTTCTTCTTCGCTGCCCCCACACTTGTTTCTTCTCTTTTCCTCCTCCTCTTCTTCTTCCTCTTCTTCTTCCTCACTCAACTCTTTCCCCCCCTCTCCCTCGGCTCCCTCTCAAATAAAACCTACTTGAACAAAAACAAATAGATTAAGTTAGAAAACAAACCGATGAGATGCAGTGGGCAGAAGATTTGACACGAAGTGAAGATGCAGCTCATTGGATTTGTGGTATTTTTTTTTGATTTTCCTTGTTTGAGTTTGCTGTACAGTAATTGTTTTTGCAATTTTTCAATTAATTCAATTGCTGTGGGTATGTTGGTTTGCTGTGATTTTGCTTGTGTTGATTTTGCTTGGATTTTGCTTGGTTGTGTTGTTTTTGCTTGGATTGACTGTGTTTTGAGCACTTGTTTTATTGGCAAAATGCCAACGGTCCCCAACAGTCACAAACAGCAGGCAACGGTAACATTTTGGGTTTTGGCTCTTTGGCCAAAACCTGTGGGGATGGCTCCCGAAATTGGAAGAGGCATTATGCCTCTTCATTTGCCTCTCCCCGTTAGAGTGACAAATTTGACAAAAAAAAGCAAAATTTGCCTTTGCCTGCTGGGATGCCTCTTCCGTTGGACTTGCCCTTAAGGGTACTCTCTAGCAACTTTTCTCATGAAAATCAACGAATGCCCTTCAAAATTTCTTTATTTAATTAATCGCAATAATTTATTTATTTTACGAATAGCAATAATTTAAATTGTACTGAAACAAAATAACCACATATGATTTCTTCTTTTCTTATCAATATTTTTTTCTATGAAAAAATAGAGCGCTTTTGGTCTAGTTCTATATTTAATAAAAATCAAAAGTAGTAAGAAAAATATTAAAACAATTTGTACTATTTGAAATAAGGATAAATCTAATTAAAACCCTTTTATTTTATTAATGCACTTCAATTTTTTTTTTTCAAATAATCTTGATGTGAATGTGTTAAAAATATAAGAATAATAAATTGTTATCGCGTAGTTATGGTGAATATTTTAGCAAGGCTATTAAATTTAATCCAGCAGCTCAATCTGAAGACCTCTTTAACTCGACACCTTTCCTCACTCTAGTTTAAAAATCAAATTGGGTGGGAGTTATCTTGTTATGACCCGATCAACTTGATATACTCAAACCCAACCCAATCAAAGTTTTGCTTTGACTTTAAAAACACTTTCAATATGACATTGTTTTTTATTTTTATTTAAAATATTAAAATGATAATATTTTGAATTGACCCAGATTAACCTATTAAATTCATGAATTAAACCCGATTGGGTGTCGTAACTTTTTTTTTTGGAATCTATCCTTTTTAAATTGTACAACAATAAAAATAGATATGAGTAGTAAAGTCACCAAATAAGATTTAAGTAAAAACATTATGAAGGGTTATTGTTCGCTAATGTTATAGAAAATATCATGATTTTATTCAAAAAATACCCAAAAAATGAATGATATTTAATAAAACAGCATCCTTAATATATTCTTGATTAATTATTTTTGATGAAATATAATTAAAATAGACGGGAAAAAACATAAAGGCTTTAGCAAAAAGAGGGCAGTCATATGGGCCCGAGTGGACCAATGAGTTTGGTCTATATCAAAAAAGGCTAGGCACGTGTCGGTTTGCAAGGCCAATTCTGTGCACCTAGCCATTTTTTTATTTTATTTCAAGGGAGTGGATTATCTTTTTTTAAAAAAACAAAATAAAGTATATGACGTGTCATCTACTAGTATGATCCTCAACCATCTCAGCTCAGGTAACCAAAAAGTCAAGCTCCACCTTCTTTAGACACAAAAAAAAAACCCTTTTTTAACCTAAACACATTTAAGAAACAACCCCACTAAAGTCAATAATTCATATATAACCACAACTTAACTTTTAATTGGTCAAAAAACTAACAAGTAACCTCAATTTGGAAAATAATTACGAGACTTGATCTATTATTTTTGGCAAGATAGAGGGCTAAAAACATCTTAACTGAACTTCCTATGTAAACTAGAATTCATTGACACCAAATCAAGGGACTGGAACGTGACCACTTTCTCTTCCCTCCATTCATTTTCAATGACGTTCGCTTTTCTCCGTAATTTTTCAGTGACAAGCTCTTCCAAATTCAGAGACTCAAACATGGATAAAATAAGATTTTGGATAAAGAATAAAATTCTAAGACTAAAAGGACCATTATGGAAGAAATCTAAGTATTAAATTCTTAAATCCATGACTTGTGCAAGAAAAGTAATAAAAAGATGCTATTGTTTTGAGTTTATTTTGGTCGCCGAAGTTTCAATTGTTTGTTTAATAATAAAATAGCATTCTATAATGCCAGATTAGGCATTAGCTTAACATCATATTGTTTTTTCAAGAGCATGAAAACCTCGTAAGAAGCTAATAAAAAAAAATATTTTCCTTAAATCCTAATAAATACAATGTTTAAAAATGAAATTATATAAAAAAAATTAGTAAACAAAATAAAAAATACTTCAAGGAAAAAAAATAGAGAACATTGCTGAGTACCACAATATTTTATATCATAATCTATCGTGTAATTGGTGACTCATTTAGTCTTTTTTAAAGGATAAAGTAAAAAAAAGTATTTATATTCCAAAAAATAAATTAATATTTAAAAACAAGATATAGGGTATTAAATTAAAAAAATAAATTGTCCAGGGCCTTGTAAGCCAAGCCTGCGCCCATGGTCTACAAGGACAAGCTCATTCACGAATGAATGAAAGACATGTCATTCGGCTTGGAAGGCAATATGGCAATGGCCTCCTTTTTCTTATTTTAATCGCTATATATTAGCCTATTCAGTATATAGTGGGCCATGAGGATGGGATGAAGGCCCAGTTTATAAAAAGCTCACTAAATTATGGGCCATTCGTCTATAGACCATGGGTACCAGAGGTTTTCCATGGCCCAGATCAAACTGAACTAAGAAGCCTTTTTTTGTTTTGAGTTGACTGTAACTTAATCCATATACTTTATTAAACCAATTAATAAATCCTCATAGTCTATCACAGAAAATAATATTCCATCGAACAGTTGAACATATTCCCAACCATTCTATTTATGGTGAATTAATTAAAAAAAAAAGCAAAATAAATAAATTTAGAAAGAACATAACTGACAAAGGGACTGAATATGAACACACTTAGAAACTAAAGGGACTAAATTATATGGCGCCGTGGTAGGAAATTCCCTGGCATTTCGTCCTTAAATGTCGGTCAACCGATAATTAATAATTAAATTCCCTGGCCTTTAGCAAGTTGCAGAAGAAAGCATGGAAGATCATAAAATAATTAATAACCCGACCCATCCATAATCTAGTTACAACTAATTGTATTTATTAAAATTACGCGAGTCTTTTCATGTCTAGTAGGAAAGTTATAATTATAAATATAAATCTTCTCATATTATTTAATAATACATTCTTAACTGCGAAATAAAAATAATCACCAATAAATCTAATTAAGAATTATGTAAGAAAACACGAGTGATTCAATTCATAATTTAAAATTTACGAGGAAGAACGTGTGCAAAAACCATAGGGTTGGCCATCACAGAATAAAAGGGAATTGCGTTTAATTATGAAGTCGGCAATCATGCGCTTGGAGCAACATCCAAAGTCTATAAGCGGCGCCGTATAATGCCGGGAATCAATTGCATTCCAACCTGTAATTCAGGGCAAGAAAAGATTATAATTAATTTAGGATGAGGAAGGACGAAGATCAGGGAGGCTCGACAGTGACATGGATGGAGTGGGGAGGAGGGTAGGGTCATCGTCTCCTCCCCGAAGCTATCCTCCTCGCAGACCAGTAAAAAAAAACATTCTTTTTTAGATAAGGGATGGAAAATTCCTAGCTCTGACGAGGCTCCAGCAATGCTTTGCTTTCCGAACTAATTTTTTCGGGCAAGGGAGGAGCGTGTGGTTCAATTTTAGGGCAAGAAACTCTATACGAAACACCACCCAAGAGAGCTTGATGATAATAAATATGAGACATTTCATGCTCATATTTAATCAATTAATTTTATTTTATTTAAAAGAAAGATTTCCTTACAAAAGCTAAACTTAATAAAGGATGATAGATAAAAAAAACCTTGAGTTAACCTCTTATCATTTTTAAAATTAGTGGAAGTCTTGCCAGATAAAAAAAATAAAAATAAAGAAGTCTAATCTCCAATTAAATAAAAATTGAAAGATCAAGCTAAAAAAAATATAAGATTGACAAAAAAACAAGCAAACTCGAGTGAATATTTTAAACTTAAGTTAATCTCCTAAACTTACAAATCATAAAATTGTAGACCCGGACTCAATCAAAAAATTTAGTTTCCAACCAATTTAATGCTGAATAATAAAATAAAAAAAATGATGAAGTCAAGGCTGTAGAAACTAAAGGTTTAAAACATTTGAGAGGTGATCTGCACCATTAGAAATCATAATCATATGGCATAATATATGTTTGCAAGGATAATATCAAACAAATCTTATTAATCTCCAACAAAATAGAAAAATTGATATCAAACATGCTGTAGAAGAATAAATAATTAACATATAAAAGCATAGGTATTTTTTTTTTAATGAATTCTTCTATTTTTTCAAGTTCCAAGAATACAAGATGAGTGAATCTATTTATAGGATAAGAAAATGAACTCAAATGTCATGAAAATTCAAGAAACTAAACTCAAGAGTCATGTAAATTCAATACACATAATCATTGATTTATAACACTTCTCTTTGATTGACCATGTACTTGAAAATATATTTTATTAAAACCCTTGCAAAGAAAAACCCCAATGGGAACAAGAATACAATATTCTTGTGTGATTTCCGAATACTTTATAATTCAATACATAACTTTGTATAAATACTTTAAGATCCATATTTAAATACTTCAGAATTCATTAAAATAATATTAAATTACCTCATTAAAACCTAACAAAACCCAGTGGAAAGCGAAAGAAATAAATTGAAAAATAATAAAACTCTAACAAAAATGAAAAAGGACAATAACAAACAATTAAACTAAAATGATGGAATACAATCTCCCATCATCTGGAGACATTGCATGTGTGCTACTCAAAATGCATGACGCCTCCCATGATGCTTGCATAACACACACAAATAATATTTTGAATAAAAGAGTATTAATTAAATTTTAAATTACATCATCACCCTTAACTAACCTGATAATTACAAAAAAAACTTGAGGAAAATATGTTAGTACACTAGCACACATGATTGTTTTCCACTTGACAAAATGCTTAATTGTACTATTCAATTACAGAGAGAAAAATACTTTACTTATTTTACTGTATAATAAAAAATAAGTAAATAAATATATACCAGACAAATCATTAGAGATTTTTGTGTTATATAAAAATATAAAAATAAGACAAACAATTTTGAGTGAATAATAAATGTCTGTGATTGCAGTTGTTTTTTACAGTGTTTTTCATTTAGAAATGCATCAAAATGATATTTATTTTTTATTTTTTTAAATTATTTTTAACATCTGCATATTAAAATGATCTAGAAACACCCAAAAAAAATTAATTTATAATAAAAAATACAATAAAAATACAATTTTTTTCAAAGTCACTTTCTAAAAATATTCTCCAACACCCCCCTAAAGTGCATTAAATAATCAGCTAAATGAGGGCGTTCTTTCACTGTAGAAGTAGAGAAAATTATTGTGGACTGTAATAGTTATATTAATATTTTACCCTTCGATGCACAGTAATTTCAGCCTTGAATTAAGAGGTATTTTAGATTTTTTCTATATTTACACAGTAAAATAACTATAATACGCTCAAATAAAATATTAAAAACAAAAGTCACCGCAGGGCGTGTTTTTGGAATTTCACAGTAAAAGGTCTGGGGTGTTGCCTATAAATTTTGTAGAGCCTCGGTAACTATCCATGAGCTGTAAAGTAAACAGACGACGACAATAATTCTGAAAAAGAGGAAATAAATAGCCTCAATCATCTGCATATGTACTTAGTCTCATTGAAAGTTCATATATTCATAGTCAAGAAAAGATTGTTTACTTTCGTTCCTCAAAACATTAACTAAACAATAAAAGGCGTGAGATTTTGACTGTAGCTTGCACTGTGCACTAAGACATATTGCACTGTGGACTGGATGTCTGCTACAGTGCTTCGCGCGCATACGTGAGCTTTTTCCCCCCGTTAATGAACAATGTATTAACAAATCTATCCCTCGCAAACGACAAAATAGTATGCAGTAACCAAGGGTATTTTTGGATTTTTCATGGGACATGGACGGTATTTATGAATTTATTACACAGTGAAATGACACAAATAACCCCTGAAAAACGACAAAATAGTAACGCATGAACCAGGGGGTGTTTCGGTTTTTCCATATTTTTTGCACAGTGAAATAACAGAAACAACCCCCGAAAACGACAAACAAGCGTACAATAAACGGGGGCAAGAACGTGTTTTCCCCTCCGGTTTTTTTGTGAATATTAGTAGCTTCAGGGGTGTATAGGTCATTGATCTATTTTTTATTATTTTTTCTGGTTAACTGCTGGCGCGTCTCCCCAACGCGCCAGCGGTGTTTCATACGCACGCGCACTTTACGCGGCGCGTGCGGATGATTAAGGTGGTCAAAAATTCCATTCCGCCATGTCAGGAGGTTCACCTCCATGTCCTCTGTCTACCGTCATGGCGCGTTTCGATAATAGGTGTTCGGGTAAGCGACGACGGATGGTTTTGTGTTGGTTGTCCGTTTTCTCTCTCTTAACGCCGCAAATTTTGTATCGACCCCTGATGTATATACGAAGTTTAGTTTAGTCCCTAAGGTTTTGATTTCGGTTTTATAACTGATTTCTTTAATCGAAAGTTTTATTATTTTCAATTGTGTCCTTCAATTAAAACTTATTATATAAGGAAGTTTTTATTTCAATTCTTATGTTTTTGATTTTTGATTTCTTTTTGGTTCCTTTATTTTTTTTCGGTAAATATGTTTTGATTTATTTACTTTGGTCATCCAATTGAAATTGCCATATATACAATTTTTCATAAAGATACAAAATCCACACATTTAGTCTTTGAATTTTAATCGGTCATTTAAATTTTTTTTCCTTTATTTTTTTCCTTTATTCTTAAAGTGAAATTGTTTTTTAAGCTAATAATATTTATTTTTATTTTCATTTATTTTATTGTTTTTAATTTTATTTTTGTTAAAAATTAACTTTCACGACGTTTTTTATATATGATATTCCAAATTTAATATCACATAAATAAAAAATTATATGAAGTCACATGTAAACAAAACAGGTAGATAAATTAGGTCAAATTATCTACAATGAAAAAAATATATGAGCAACTTGCCTTGCTTCGCCACAACCAGAACTAAAAATTTTTATATGTAAAAAAAAAAAGTTAATAGTCCTAGATTTTTTCATGATGATATACATCTAAGAGAAATAATCAACCTATAAATATTTTGATTATTTAGCTTTTTTATATATTCATTTTATTATGGATAAAGTGTTTAAAATAATGATAATGATTATTGTAAATGTATTTAAAAAAAAATACATAAGGCTAAGTATATATTTTGATATTTATTTAATATTGACACATTAAAATACATATAAAAAAATGAACTAAGTTTTTTTTCTTTCAAATATCAAATTAATTTAATCTTAGTGTTATGAAATACTTTTAATATAAAAATATGAAGAATAAATTTTTTAAAATAAATAAATCATTGAATTTCTTTTTATAACAACAATGATGGTGGAAACGATGATATTGTCAATAATAATTAGAATATTAATTATTATAATAATAGTTATAATGACAGCTATAATAAATGTGACAATTTAACATCATGATAATAACAATGAGAATAATAATCAAAATAATTCATTAGTCAATGAAAAATTAACTTTTACAGCTTTTTTATGTATGATATTTCAGATCTAATATCATATAAACAAAATATATCAAGCCACACATAGACAAAACAAGTGAGAAAATTAGGCTAAATTATCTACAATAAAAAATACACGAACAACTTGCCTCGCGCTTCGTTGCAGCCAGATTCAAATTTTTTAACATGTATAAAAAATATTAACGGTCATAATTTTTTTTTATGATGTTATACATCTGAGCAAAATAATCAACCTACAAAACTTTTAATTATATAGTTTTTTATATATTCATTTTATTATGGATAATGCATTTAAAATAATGATAATGATTAATTTAAAGTTTTTTTTCCTTAAGAATATGTGAGGTTAATTATATTTTTTTATATTTGTTTAATATTAATGCTTGAAAATATATATAAAAAATGAAGTAAGTTTTTAAGAAAAAAACTCAAATTAATTTAATCTTAGTGTTCTGATATTTGTTTAATTTAATAATATGAAGATAAATCTTAAAAAATAAAAATAAAATATTTCTTCTTACATAAGAATCAATGTGAACTAAAAATATATCAAGTCACACATAGATAAAATAAATGCAAAAAAAAAAAAAAACACAAAGATAACAAATCACTAACAACAAAAAATTCACTATACATGCATAAGAAAGAGTTTCATTCTCATTTCACGTCACCAAGCTAAACTTACTTTGTTTTTTAACACAAACTGTATTTAATACAAAAATAAAGTACAATAAAAATCAAAAGTCAAAACTAAGACTATAGATACATAAATATAACACAAAAAATTAAGAATTATCCCAGAAAAAAACCAAAAAAATCAAAAAATCAAAACTAAATTAAAAAAATAAACTAAAAAATTATATACATTGAAACGAGATAAAAAAAAAAAAAAATACCCTCTGCGGGCTATTGGGCCTAGAAAATTCTCCTCTATTTTTTTCTTTCCGGGGTGGGGTGAAATTCCTCTCCGTACTTGCACAGAAGCATCCCCTTTTTAAATTCCAAAAACCATTAACGAAACTGCACAGTGAGTGACAGCGCTAAGCTCCCAAGAACTCTCTCTTTTTAGTCTGTCATCACTCTCTCAATTTACCAACACACACACACGCACATGTTTCCTCTCCATATCGCATCTCTCTCTTAGCACCAAAACACGATGGAGATCACAGTCATATCAGCCCAGGGACTCAAGAACACATCTTCCGGCCCTTTCTCTCACCGGCTAAGACCCTTCATCACCATCACCGCGTGCCCACCAGACCCACAAGGCAGAGATAAGAAGTGTCCAATGTACAGAACAAGAGTCGATGATCAGGGAGGAGTCAATCCTACATGGGGTGATAAGTTTCATGTCCCGATAGACACCGCCTTCTTTCACAGTCGGTATTCTTGTATTTATCTCCACCTCTATACAAAAAGGCTCATTACGGGCCGAGTCCAACTGGGGTGGTGCCAGGTTCCAGTTACTGATATCGGGTTTCCGCCGGGGGGGTCATTACAGTACCTGAGTTACCGGATACGGGCTAGAGATGGTACAAGGACTCCTGGAGTTGTTAATCTTGCTATAAGGTTAACGGGTTTTCAACAGGTTGCCGTTCTTACAGAGTCAAGAGCTTCCGACGAGTGCAAGACCGTGATCGGTATACCGGTGACAATGATTTCGCACACGAGCATTTGTCAATGAAATTGAAGTCAAGCATCTCGATCCGTTTTTTCCAGTTATTATGTAAGGGAGGGAGTTACCCTATAATATGATGCAGCTCAAGATTCTTTAAAACTTTCGATAAAGAAAAAGAAGAGAAAAATCATCAAACAAGCAGTGTTTTAAAAGTCTGGAGCTGCACTCTAGGAAGTTGTTCTCTCATCCACGAAACCAGTGGCTTAAAATTGGAATAGCTTTTACTTTGTCATGGTGAATCATGTCCAAATCAGGACAAGAGCTTTACTTTTTATTGTTGGTGCGAGGATGACAGATGGGCAATCATAGTGGTGCTTGTTGCTTCTTTCATTTTGTGTGATTGTCGTTCTAAACGAGTGTTTTTTTCCTGGAAATTGTCCGGTTGACTTGTTTTTTAAGTCTCGGTTGATTCGTTGTACTCTTCACTCCATTTCAATTTCCTTTTTTCCATGAAACACTTTGAAAAATAATTAACTAGAATGCATAATGAAAATCGGTGCTAATGCGGCGCCGCGAAACCCTTTTGTGACACCTGTACCGTTTACTCTATCAAATGATCAAAACAAGTTTGTGATATTTAAAATTCGAACCCAGTACAATCTCTAAATAATATTGTGTTAGAATGATAGCCTTCTGAATAATTGTTTGGAAGTATAACCGAGGGTTTTTAAATAACTGTCTAGAGTTGTCTTTTATTCAAAAATATATTAAAATAATATTTTTTATTTTTTAAAAATATTTTTTAACATTCACCAAACTTTTTAAATATAAAATAAAAAATATAAAAGACACTTCCCGAAGACCTTCTAATTCACGCTCGACCAGCTTATGCTCTCCGAGTCATCTTCCCCTCAGGAAGCGCTTGCCCTTCAAATATCACTCAGTCAGCTGGCCTACATTTTTTGCAGTAATTGCAATTCAATATTCGCAGCTGATCAGCTTAAATCAACTTATTTATTTTAAGATTCAACAAACCACCAATTTCAAGTTTCGACCTAATTAATGCACTAACCACATAGTTAAATAAATTAAATTGCACTAGTTGAGCATATATTTTATTCAATTCAATTCAATTATAAACTATAAACTCCACCGAGACCAATCAAGCTTTAAATTAGCAACCGGGTGGGGTTAAAAAGCTACAGATAAAAGTGCCAGTGGTTTCCGACGTGCTTTCCCGTGTTCTGATTGTGACAGGCTTAAACAGGGAGAATGATTTGCATAAACAGATAGACAGATGCCGACGATTCAAGCTCAACTGGTCCCATTGTGGCAAGGACTTTCGATAAAACTAATCATCAGTTGCGGACATTAGCATTTCCACGAAGGGCCTCACTCGCCTACCTAGAAGTAACTTCATTAAAGTTACAGAGACGAGCGTTAAATCATATATTAAAAAAAAAAAAGCACAAAACAAAAACCCTGAAGAGGGGGAAGAGGCTGAGATTGCGCTTTACTATAGAAACAAATTCCCATAACTATAGAACAGCAGCAACTCTGTTTCTATAACTAAATTTATCCGTCTTGCCTGGGAAGTAGCTGTGGTTGCATGACACCAGGATCATGGTTGATTCACACACAAATATATGTGGTGCAGAATTCTCCAATGACTTGCAAAATAAACTCCAATCATTCTGTTGGGGTAAAAGACCAAGACCCAGACCAAGACGAAGACGCAGCAGTGTTACCGTGCCACATCCCTGATTTCAGACGTTGCTGCTTGGAGTTTCTTCCTAATCGATTTGAAACTGCTTTGGTCCTTTTTGGGCCAATGAAATGAGGTGCTTCGCTTAAGAAGATCTGGTATAAGAGGTGATCCAAAATTTGAATCCCTTGATGAAGTGTCATCATACTCTGCCAAAACACAAACCAAAATTCTAAAACATCTTAATAGTATGTAACGGCAATACTACATATATCCACGCTCTCAGCTTATTCTGATTTGCGCTTTGTCCTGGCAGGACCATGATTACAACTCTGAGAAACAGACAAATGGGCGACACAGATTTTGACTCCAATTCCCCCAACAAATACAGAGAAAGATAATGAAAAGCAAAGAGAAAAATTCATAAGTTGTTTAAATGACATTTAGAAAGCTTCTTTTCTCTGTTCCAACAAGTGAAGGGTAACATATCTTTCTTGCTGTCCACCATAAAATAGCCAAGAAAAGAAAATTCCATCCGACTATCATGTAATAACATCTCATGTTAGAAGGAAACCCTAGATATAAGGAATGAACATGACAAAGTTCCAGAGTTGAGAGGGAAGCCTGATACCATTATTATTTATTTCATGGGAAGACGGTACTGCTTATCTAAGGGCTGAATTTTTCATAAACCTCTATTTCTATCAGGGGTCATCAAGTAGTGGGAAACAAAACTCATTCACTGCAGGGATTCATTTTTTCCTGCCCCGCAATTACATCCCCACATACATGCACACCTTCAGGAAATAGACAGGACATAATATCACCAAAAGTAGGACCATCAAGATTACCTATGGATACGAGTGTTATATACACGCACACAAGTGCATGTGTGTTTCAACTTTTTTATTATTATTATCCTTGAGATTAAGGTTAGAAAAGCTAGGACAGCTAACACAGAAAGACATGACAACCTGATGAGAAACTGTTAAGGATTTTAATGATTTTTATATTCAAAAGGAAATGCATGGGTAATGGCCATTTATTTATTTTGTTATTTCTACTCGTATCTTTAGTGCGATGAAGCAGCTTATGTTATGTTTTGAATGAAACTACAATTTCTCAGCTCTCTCTCCCTATCACCGGTGTTTTTCCCTCCTCTCTTCAAATTTTGTGGTTGTTTCCAAAGTAACATTTAGAAGGAAATACCATACCGTCACATTGAAAGGAAATATACCTGAAGACATGGGAAGTTCATATTGCTGTTTTAAGAATCTAGAGGTTTCTCTGTCTTTCTTGTGGCATAGCACTCGTAGTAAAGTTTGGGCATCTTCCAAGCCCATGTGACCATGTTTATGAGATTCCACTCTCAATGATATGTGTTCACTTGCATTCATCAACATGCGAATAACAGTTTCAGTCTGCCAAAAGAGAAATTGTAAAACTTCCACTTCCAACATTTGGTTATGGAATATAAACCACTTACGAGCTGCAAACCTTGAGGGAAAATAAGCCAAGTATTTGTTGGGCAAATTTCGCTTCTTGCTCAACCAAGGATCGAGGAAGGCCTTCTCCTTCAACAACAAAGAATTCCTAGAGAGTAGTGGTTGATATATCAGCAAGCAACCCAATTAGAAATAGCTAGGGGTTAAATTTCAAGCACCAGGGCAACACAAAGGTCATAATATCAAGCAGGCCACAATGAATTCACTATCATAGTTGTGTCAAAAGTTTAATTATTCCTCCAAACTATCAATATGTGAATCAAGAAATATTTTCAACACAAAATTGGTGATAAGCGACTTTCTCTAACTTCAAATTTTTGTTTGTTGCTTTGGAAGTATAAAGTTAAAAGGAGGTGATTTTTTAAACATCGAAAGTTCTGCAATAGATAAAATTAATAATGTAAGAACAAGTCAGAAAATGGAGATAGAGAGAGAGAGAGAGACCTTCAATACATTAAGGTCATCTTCCATCATCGTGATATCTGAATCAGAAAATGCACGAGAAGGACCTCCATCCAGCAATACCCACACATAACCCTCCTGAGAATTGCACACGCATTTAAGCTACTAAGAAAGGTAAATCAACAAGTTACATGTAAGATAGGAGCTTACCAATGATGCACGACAGATGCTTAAAACCACAAGGTCTCTAAGAGTATCATCAATCAAACCACATATATGATCAAGAACCTACATCAGAGTCACTTCAGTAGAGAGAATAACTTTCACTGAGAAACAAAACTCTACTATAAAGTTTCATAAAATACTAAAATAAGGTGCATTTACACCATGGACATGGCTCACACAATCAATATGTGGGAGAGAGTGAGAATGTGCATAAATATCTTACAGTATCAACATGAGGAAGAAAACTTTCCAAGCGAGAACTTCCAACATCGCCATGATATAAATGAAAGAGGAATTGATCTCTCAGATCCCAAAACACAACTCTTGCTCCTAGAGGTTGCCAAGTGACATTTAGAAATTAAGGCTACTTCTCATACAACTTGAAATGCCAAGTAAATAGGACATAGATGCAATAAGGTAAGATTAGAGATGCATATTGTTGCTATTGTATAACATGCTACATGGAAATTGGGTTCTTTAGTATGGAGTAATCAAGGACAAAAAATAACAAGACTTCAGAGCACATCAAGAGATAGGATTCCTACAAAAAGTAAAGTAACAAGATCTGAAGATGAAAATAAAATAATGAAATGAGGAAATGATTGGAAATTGGTTAATTGCATATGAGACTTTGTTTAGATACATGGCTGAGTGCAAATATCAAACTTTAGTGGGGTGGGAGGGGGGGTGCGGGCATCCTTTGCAATGCAAGAACCTCTCCGTAAAAATAAAGATACGATAAAAGTCCAGAGATCTCTTATCACCAAACAAACATGATGCAGATAATAGTAGAGAAGATGAGTTGAATAATGTTACCCTCGCATCTAATATCATACATGGACAAATATTGCCTTCCATTTAACAATAAAGTGCCTTACAGTTAGCAACACGGCATTACTCAGAAAGCTTCAGCTGAAGTTTTGAACATGCAGATAAAGTTCCATTGTTGGGAATACATAATGGCACGGACTTGGAATGATGAGTACAGCCTCATTCTGACCCACTATCAATTTAAGCATGTGCATGCAGTTTAACGATACACGTTCAAAATACTTTTTGGTTTGTGTAAAAATGAGCAAGGTGAAAATATACACAAGTCAGACATGGCATTACAGTTAGAATTAGCATGCTTGTGTTAATATATTTCAAACAACTACAATCATTCTAGCCATCACCTTGCTTGCACTCTGGCAGTCATACAGCTGGTGGCAGAAAAACTCCAATCCACAAAAAGATGAGACAAATTCATAAAAAAGATCCTAGCTCACCAGTAAAGTCGCAAAATTTTCTGATAGCATCTGCTGTGGTGTCCCTGATTATGTGACATGTGGTGGCAAACAGCGCATCAACTGCTTCACTGCTTGTTAGCAAACTCCTCTCTTCCAGCACCTCCCCTCTTGCTGCATTAAACAAAGTCTTCCATATGAGAGCACAATTTATACACATGCATGCGTCTCCTACTTTTATCTATGGTTTCTTCAAGGTTAGATCTATAGTCGCCACAATCACACCCATTTTAGTTACTGTAGATCCTACAGATACTGGGGCTGCTCTGCTGCTATGGTTATTGTTCCAGCTAGTAACACTGTAGTTATAGCTGTTGCTGCTATACTCACCACAACCACAACCACCACTACTAGTATTATTATTATGAAACTTAACTCACTTTTTCTTTGTTCATGAGATGGTCTAATGAGTCCCCATGATTTTCTAATTCCATCTTCTAGAATGGCAACTTGTTTCTGAATATACTGCATGATGAAACAAAATAGTCCAAAGAAGTCAGTTTATTAACCAATGTAACAAACGTTTCTAGACCACATGAGTAGTGATGTTTATGTTTCAACATAAAAAAGGTAACAGATTATGGAAAAGAAAAACACATAACATCTCTTATACAAGACAAATTTGTATCACAGTGCCCAGAACAACTAAAGTTATATGTGTGTCTATAGGCCCAAGCAAAGCAATCAGGCAAGCATGAATTGTCCAGCCTGAGTTGAAATTTCTTAACCCAAACTCAATCATGGTCAGGCTAAGATTCAGGCCCCAGCAATATGAACAACCCAGCAGATATGTTGCATGTAAATTTCCTTTTGGTTTTGAGTGTAAAAAAAAATGCCCCTCGTTGATGTTAATAGTGAGAGTCGGAAAAAACATTTTCTTATCCTAATAATGTTTTCTGTTTTGGAACTTATAGTCCCCCTGGGACATGAACTATCTGTGGAGGAATCTGGAGTGCTTTGAGTCAAACAAGAAGAAAAATATAATTGTAATGGTCATTTTCAGTCTCTTGATCCAATCAAACCTAGCCTTAAATAACCAAATGCAGCTTGAAATAATTAACGTCAAGTTGATTCTAGAGCCTGAATGAAAAGAATATGTTAAAACACCCCAGGCTGAATCTTGGTTGACCTCAAGCAAGCCTAGCCTTATTAATAATCCTAATATTTAAACAATAACTCATGGGGTGTTCTTTAACTATATGCTACAATTGTCTGCATGTGTTTGAAAACAGGAAAAAATTGAGCATTGTGAAAAATTACAATATAATTACCTAACACAGTACATACAGAATCATATTTATTAAACTAAAGAAAGTGAATAGATAACAGAACAAACTAAATGATGGTACAAAATTATTGGACAAAAAATAACTGTAATGTTTTTCATAATTATTGCATAAGAAAATGCATACAGCACATGTAAATCACTCAATAGCTTCACATTAGTGTTGCAATGTGAATGTGAGGTTGGATTCCTTGTTCCAACACTCTCAAAATAAAATGTTGGGTAGTGTTCATTACAGTTGATTGTTATTGGGGGTTCCACTTGTTCTAAAGTTTCATATCATGCATGTATATCAGAAGGTTTTAAGACATCAGTTTCTTGAATATCTATTCTCAACCTCCAAAATGTCTCTTTTGTTTGAATGTCAAGAAAAAAGAGAAGAAATTGTTATATGTGCCACATCAACTAGGCTTGCAAAGCAATATAAAAAAAAGTCATGTTTGCCCATAATAAATTGAAAGAGACGCTTACTTGAAGAGTGTTCAACCTGATGCAGAGTTTTGGTATAGTCAATTCATTCAACTTACAAGCAACATTCTCATCCAAAAGTGTACCAACTACCAAACTTCTCTTTATCATTGGAATAACAGTCTCTGCATAGCGAGTTATAGGAGGAGCTGATGGATAGAGATGGTTTTTCTCAACTGCAAATGAGAGATATTATGATCAACTCCTTGTCTTAAACCAGGGTTCCATATTCAATTCACATTAATAGCAATCAGTAACGACTTCATCAATTAATGAGATAATACCAGCTGGAGAACCCATTAAAAAAAAAAAATTGCTTCTTGCTGGAATAGACACGCTGTAGATCCAAAAATACCTCCCCACACCCCCAATTCAAAAGCACATTTTTGGCCAAAACTAAATAAAGTGATTATAATACCTAACTGATTGAGCATTTTCATCAAATAGGCATCCAAGCTGTGAAAAATCACAGATAGCAGGGCTTGTAAATGTGTTATATCCATAGGGAGATTGAAGCCAAATAATTGATCCACAGTCTGCAAGTTAAATTAGATGCATGAAGAAAAACAAGTCTCCAATCTATAATGAAAATATACCTATTAATAAACAAATAAGAAAAGTAACAAGAATGATAATAGATGCTGTTGTACAAGGGAAAACAGTATATCAAGGTCCTTTCTGGCAGACTGTTAGCTTCAATAAATAGGAAGGAAAGACCTCTTGAATATTACAAGAAACAGTCTCAGTGCAAGGGTGGCCATGCCAGCAGACTGCAACTTCTACAGAGAGCACCCTCCATTTAACTTATATAAGATGCTATATGGAAGAAAGACTGCTGGATAGCTTTTTGCAACCACAAAACTGTTTACAACCAAACTGTCTAAGAAGAATGCATACCTCCTCTATAATCCTAAAAACTTCAACTATTGATGCCGCCTGTCTCTGATGATATGATAAAGGTTCCCAGTCCTGCATAAGCCCATCAAAAAACATGGTTCAATAATTCTCGGCCATTTATTTACATACCAATTCAAAATGTCCCTCAAAAAGAAAATTAAAATAAGAAGGAACATCGACGTGGGATGTTAAAATCATTCCATGGAAAAAGATTTCATTGTTAAAACTAGTTAAATATGAAATAGATCTTCTCTCTTTCCTGAACTCATTATCAGCAGTGGCAGTATGCCATTCAATCACCAATTCTCAAATCAGAATCCCAACCAATACGCACAGAACAAAGAAAATAATAAAAATGCACTTAAGACTCTAATTTCTAAAATCACAGAGACCCAAACAAAAACATTCTTCCCATACTTTTAACACCAGTCTAGTTGAGCCTCATTTGTTTTCCTTCTCATTCTGTTCTCTGAAAATCAGTACAGATACAGCTTTCTGTGGAAAAACTCTCCATGGAACATCAAACATGGAAAATCTTCAATCCAATCCAGTTTTCAAATCCATGCCAGAGTTATTCATTGAATGTCACAAGTACACTCCTCACAGTTATCCCATGCAGATCTTATCATATTCTATCAAGCAATGCATTGCATATTGTTTTGTATCTCCACCAATCACCATTGCAATTATTTCAATCCCTGTTGTGCATAAAATAACAGGCAGAATCACACAGTATTTACTCCTCAATGCTTTCTTCATACCTCCTCTTCCTTCTAGTTTTAAATCGATGTTGACAAGAATCAGCCAAATTACACCCCCATTTTCATATAACATCTTTGTAAGCAGTATCAAGCTAACCTCAATATCAAAAGCACGTCCAGTCCATTCCAAAATATGAGAATGCTGAGAAATCACCCAATCAAGAATGAATGGTTTCGCAATTTCTTCAATCTGTGCACAAATGAAAGGACAATAAAAATGTGACATGGTATCAAAATAGACTAAAATGCACAAAGCATTACATAAAAAAGTTCAGTAACAATGCAAACCATATTAAGAACATGCTATCAACCTCTTTCAATTTTAGCTCCGGAACACATACTTGTTGGACAATCATATGAGGACCGACTGTCAGTTCCATGGACCATACAAAGTTTAGAAAAAATAAAAAGGATTCTGCTCTATGTTAACATATTTATGAACCATGCAATCCATGTCACACCATCATTGATCCCAAGTGAACCATATGAGATCCGGTTCGGATGAATGATGGGACATGATTTCAGCACCAACATCTTCTGATGCATCATTTCACAAACAGGACATGTACCATGTCAAACATCTTCCTCCAATCCATTACACAAATAGGTTGGAGATATTCAAATAACTATACCTTGTGCATGAGGCTTATCCACAGTGCAAAATCTAGAGCCACTAGAAGTTAGAAGTCAAACATATACTAACCTGATAGTGTTCAAAATCTTGATTGAAAGAATTGGGCATCTTATTGGCTTCCAAAGCAGAAGTATATAGCTTAGTCAGGTACTGATCCAACATATAAGCAGCCGGAAGCACTGATCTAGCATCTCCAGAAACAGATGACACTCCCTTGAGGAAAGGTTTCTGCATAATGAAAACAGAAGGTAGAATGAAAAGGTATACCACCTACAACTATATTGAAATGACTTAAAAATCTAAAACAAAAAACGAACCAGTCTTTCCCCATAACATTGGTGTAATAGCACAACTGATGTAATCACAGATTCAGGACACCAGCAACGTAACACTGGGTTAAACACATTGAACTCTGTCTCAGCAATCAACTTCAGTTCTTTTGCAAGCTGAGCTAGGGGATGTATCCTTTCTATTTTAGACTCAAAATCCACCTTACTTGCTACCTGGCAACATTAATACGATAACTTTGCTCAATTCTATGAAGTAAAAACTAAAAAAAAATAAGATTAATATAACTTAAAGTAGTATTGTCTACCCAAATGAGTGTGCAATGAAAGCAGGTATAATAAAAGAAATCATAAACATGACTCACCTTCCTGAATGCAGCTTCAGTGGACTTTTCGACATAAGATTTAAGTTTTCTAGAAGCATTAGCATCCGAAGCATTTAATTTCATCAACTGTACATGTTAAAGCTTTACATATGAGTATAGTCAAGGTTGGCCCAACTGTCCTCTCTATAATATGAGCAAAACTAGATTCAACCATGATATGCCATAGAATATTACATCTCACAAGAATCTGATGACAGCAACAAAAAATTTCTGTTCTTTTTTCATGCACAAACCTTTTCTTCAAGAGCAATTAGTAAGGGTCAGGAAGGAAAATAGAACTCATTTACATCTATTTCAAGAGTTAGCAGATAGATTGGCAAATACTTAATCTTTGAGCCAAGATCACAAACTGGCAAAGTCACCAGAAGCAGTTTCCTAGTCCAGCAAAATATCAACTCAGGATAGGTCATTGGGTCCAATAAATAAGATTAGGGGTCTCTGAAATTCTGAAAAGATACCATCCCCAAGAGTGCTCAGGGTAAAAATCCAGCAAGCACAGAAATTAGGAAAAGAGTCAAAGGTAAGTAAAAAAATATTAGTGATTCAGAAAAAAGTTTGAAATGATCACTTAAATAATTTGGGGAGACAAAAAGGTTTCCGACAATTTATAGAGAACGAACTACTTGAATCAGTAAACAACAAAAGAAAGTGTGGTACATGTGCATTGTAACTGGGGAAATGCGATAAAAAAGGGAATGCTAAGTAAGAATACTCAAATATCACCATACTTCTCCTGTTACAATTGCACATGTGACAAGGTAGAAGTACTAATGTGGATGCAACATAGAAAGCACTGAATTTAGGTCTTAATAACATCTAAGGCATTAAAGTTGAATCATTCAACAGCCAAATGCCCAACCATTAGTTCCCAATGCAGTAACTCACCTTCAAATCACCAGATTCACCAGAAGCAAGAACCCCTACTGCTGACACCAAGGATATTATCATTCGAAAGTTACAAGGTTTCTGAAATCAAACAGCAATTTCCTTCAGCAAGGAAATCCAGCATTGGGGGCAGGTTCACAGGTTATAACAGGAAGTTCCCATGGATACACATTAGTCCAAAAACAATTATAATAAAAATAAAACAGAAGGGCTCAATTGCATTCTATTTCTTCGCAGATCTGATCCATCACAAAAATAATAAAGAACTGAATTGCACCTGTTCCATCATGAAGCCAATCCAAATTTCTTTGAAACCACTTTTAACTTACAATTTAATTTGTTTGTAATTAGCAAAAAGTTGTTTACAAATTCTGTGATTTTGACTTTTCTAGCCTTCCCAACCAAATCTAGACACTTCACAATATTAAGACTTGTATCCATCCCCCATCCAGCCCACACCCCAGAGAGAAGGAGCCTTTGCCAAGAAATATACCAGCCTTGCAAAAGTGCGTACATGTTTCATACTAATCACATCAGTGGAAGAAATGAATAAGAATCTAGAGATCTTTTCTTCCACATCTCATAGCTAATCATCTCATTACACCTAACTTAGAGCCATGCACTATCAAGATGACAAAAGAGGTCTATAAGAAATTCCAAATCCTTAAAACGCCTTAATCATTCATGACTGAACACTAAAATCTCATGGTAGTGCTTCTATAATAGATGATGATATTCATTCATGTAAAATCTCTTGATATTTTTTTCTTATTCATAGATTATGATTTTTGGCCCTGTACAAGTTGGAAAAAGTTCAGCATATTTTATAATGATACTTTTGACATTTTGTGATCACAATAGACAGGATTTTGAAAATTTGAGTTCAGTGAGAGTTGAAGAATTTAAGTTGAGAAAATTTGATACATCTATTGAGTGTTGCCATTATTTCAAGAAAAAACAATTCAGGCATAATGTCATGTGAGACTGAATTAAAAATTTCAAGTGACAAAAATGGGAAGGGATCAATTTTTAGCATAACAATTTGGGCAGCACTAAAGCACTTAAAAAAGTATATGTTTCAATTCAAATTTGGAGGGAATACTTACGAGCTTTAAAACTGTTAGGGTGTAAATGTGTGCAGAGCCAGAAGAAAAACAGATTCGTGACCAGCAATTCATTGGCCAAAATGGACAACAAAGTTAATGAAGGCTTGCAACTAACCTGACTGAAATGTGAATGATAATCTTGCAGCTTATAGTCACACCACATGCTTATCGAGATGAAAATAGACTGCAACAGATGCAATTTCAAGTGACTGCTATTGCAATGCTTTGTACATACTAGACTATTCATATACTGCTCCTTCCCGTCATCTTCTTCAGTAGATAGGACTTTCTGCAAGTGAAGAACTGCATTTTCTAATAGCACACTCCCACCTGTTCTCACAAACTTCAATATGAAATTTGTATTAAGATGAATCCCAAGGGAAATTATGTCTATACTAAGGCATGGCTTTACCATCATAACAAGTTACAGTTAAGGAAACTTCATAGTGAAAGACTTATTCTACGCAATAGTGATTACTACTGAGGCAAAATAAAAGCAGAATATGTTACTTCACTGAATCTGAAATTCAGTAAGAGGTGAATGCTGTGGAACAATCCAAGAATCAGATTGATTACACATAAAGAGAAGCCAAACCAAAGAGAACGTTCTGCTAGAAATATCACATATCAAATGTTTTATACATCAAGAAAAAATAGTTCTGAAGCAGTGTTTTCACATTTCAATTACCCAAGACCATAGGACCAGAAAACATTATGTTCATTCACATAAAAGTTAAGGAATACAGCTGCATGATTACAATTAATACACTTTATATTATACTCTTAGTGTGCAATATACCTGTTGAAAAAGGACCCACCCATATAATGCATCATGCATTTTTTCAGTAACGCCTAAAGTAGACCAGGTTAATTTTATAAGCTGCAGAACTTCATCAGCTTCCTGATAAAATAAAGAGCAGCAAAAGTTAGCATTGGCCAAAATAAGACAAAAATGACATCACAAAAGCTGTTTAACTAAATTCAGGCAATAAAGAATCTACCTCTATGAGTTGATCTTCATCAAGAACATCAAATAACCCAAAGAGTAATTTCTGGTAAAGTCTAATGTTCACGTGATAGATGGCAGTCCAATAGAAGGTTTCACCTTGAATACCAAATTGTGTAGGCAAGGATGACAGTTTAACAGCCACCTGTCTAATAGATGCTACAACTGCAACACGTTCAGAAGCAGACATCATGGTATCCCATTCCTACAGTGTCCAGAAAACCATGTAAATGAAAAATTACATTCAAAGCAACAAATTTGTTCAGTAGTCAGAATTTATGTGATTCAAATGTCAAAAAACCACCATACCTTCTCATCTCTGATTTTAGCAACATAGTTTCTGATGGTTAGATGTTCAGTTGTTGTATCGGTAGCATAACATAGAAGTTCTTCTAAAATGTTTGCCTACAAAAAAATAAAGCAAACAACACAGTAATTTCAAAGATTAAGAACACCATAACATAGAGTTCAGTGCCATATCCCATGCACTTGCTTGTATAAAGGGTTTGAACATCCCACGTAAAAAACACCAGTAATTGCAAAGCTTAAAGAACACCATAATGTTTTAGGCCAAACTAAATGACGAGCACAATAATAAGTTTAGAATATGGATAGAAACAAAAAGCACCATAACATCGGTGTCATACTCCATGCACTTGCTTGTTTAAAGGGTTTGAACATTCCACATAAATTCAGTATAAGAAGTTCACTGGCTGCAATTTTTGATGGGAAAACACACAGATCCTATCTGTCCTTAACACACACCCATACTACACCAGGATGTCTCCATGACAAAACAGAGTCTGGATCTTAGAAGATGACGCATATGGGAATCAGATTTTCTGTTCCATTTAATAGCTCAAAATGGCTATTCAACATGGTAACAAAAGCGCAGATTGGCTCCAACCAAGCATGGCCACACCATAATAAAAGTGCCCCCCATTTGATCCCTAAAGTTGATCTTTACCTGCCTACTCTTCCATTGCATATATGATCTTTCATTAGGAAAATCAGACTTGAAAGTTCCATTCAAAAGCCCAAGAGCGATATGGGTAAGATCAATTTGTCCACTCATTTTCCTTGCTGCCAACTGCATCAAATTCCGCCTAGTGCATGCATCCATTGCTTCTGAAATCTAGTAAAAAAGCACTAATTACTCCATAGATTTGAACAGCAATTAAACATTGACAGTAAGCACAGGTAAGCAAGCAACAAGCAATATCAGGTTGGTAATTCTTAATTGATTAAAAACAAGACTGGGACTTCAAAAGCATCAATCATGTCAAGTGATGATGTTAAAGGAACAACCATTGCTTTCTCAATCCCTCATTCCTCTTTGTCTTATTATTATTTTTTTTAAGGTGAGGGGGAATCATGAGTGAGAATAACTTCTTAAGGGTGGTTTCCGTTTTAATACCTTGCACCTGAATATAGAAATTGCATGGGCTAAAAGATAGTAATTAGAACCCAGCATAAGAAAACTTAGTTGCCAAATAACAAAGTAATACCAATCTAATGACCTCGCTGTGTATATTGATGCTCTAATGTGACAAATTGAGTTGAGATCTATGACCTGTCTTTACCCAACATCTTGGGAGACATTCATTGTCAGCTTTTTACGGTTAAAATGCAGAGTTAAAATTCGAAAGTACATTTACCATGATGATACATATATATGGTCAAAGATTAGCTATATTATGAATGTTTGTTGAGACATGTTGATGTTAGAATAACAGATCCAACAAAACACTCTCTCTTGAATTCACTTAAGTAGCATTAAGTTGGAGAGGACTATTTGTGTCACCAATTTTTTTTCATATAACATATTACAAAGGAATTACATATATCACAATCCTATAACTTGCCTGCATCTGAACACGGACAGTGTCCATCAGTTCTGACTTTCTTCCAACAAACTGAGATTGTGATTGCATTTTATCCCTTTTACTCTTCAACCCTGACAAAAATTTAGAAGTCTTTTCCTTCCTTCTATCCTCAACTGAATTTGCTTCAACCCTATTACAGGAAGAACAAAAATATGAAATGAGAAAGAAACTAGGAGAAAGAGAGGCGTTAATAAAGTTCACAATATATCAAGCATTGGAGATGCTAATGTGTGCAAGAATGTAAAAATGCAAGACACAAACACTACCAAGACATGCACAAGCACAAGCACAGACAAAACACAATCATGCAGAGAGGGACAATACCCAGAAAAAAACATGGATGCGAGCAAAAGTTCGTAGGCTGATTCCCGCAAGTCGTCATCAGACAATCCTTCAAAAAACCTGAGATTGTGTATCAGTGTACTCAAAACACTATGAAAGTACATTTTTCATATGAAATCTTTGAAACGGGGAATGAGTTGATGAAAACTAAAACCTAACTGCAAGCAATTTTTTTTCTTTTCTCGTCACAATTTCCACCTGTAATTGACAAATGCAAAACCGAAACTATCCAACCAGTACCTGTCTTTAGGCTAGGTAATCCAAGTGAAGGAACTGGAAATTCAGAATTCCCTAAGGGCCTGGGAGGTGCATTTGTCGCCGGTTCATATCCAGGACCGCAGTCATCCCCGGACGCAGCGGCCTTCTCAACAAATACACTATCCACTTGAGTTGATGAACACGATGCATCGACCGCTTGTTTAGCATACAAAGGAGGAGGCGCACGCCTAGGGGGAGAACCAGCTGACTCTGGATCAGAAACAAGAAAATAGGAGCTCCTCGTTTGAGAATGTATCTGCAGCTAAAAAGAAACGAAATGTTATGGTAGTTTCCAGGAACTAATCATGAAAAAAAAAGGAAGGATCCAAAACCTCAATCCCAAAACAAATAGCATTTATAACTCTATCATCTTCGCGACATTTTACTTTTTTACACAGTGAAGAACATCAAATAAAAAAATCGGCATTAAATGAACTCAGGAGCTTAATCTCTTTAATCACCGTGACAGGATAAGCAGATTCATCCGAGTACTTGCAAGTCGCTTCAGTAACATCAACGACTCCACCTGATAAGAGCAACAAGGGAGTAGTCAATTCATTTTTAACTAAGCCTCGGTTTTCTCGGCAACCAAATAGAAAGTAAAGAGTAATAACAATACCTGATTCAACGCAGTGGATGATATAATCGGCGCTGATAGAATCAAAATCGAGATTGGAGAGTGAATTTATAGGACCAGATGGGGTACGGAGCTCTTTAATCAAACCTGAAGATAACAGAAATTCTAGCAGCTTTCGGCGATCGCAACGGTAGTGATTCACCAGCGCAGCTTGCTGGTCCATTTTATGCCCATACAACTAAATACGAATCGTCTAAAAGTTTAGAGAGGTCGGGTTAGGTTATGAGTATTGCCGTTGTTGCTAGGCTAGCTGAGGAACAAGAGTGGGAGCTGTAGAAACGAGAGGGGGTGATGGGGGGTGTGTGTTTTATTTCTTTTTTTATTTAAATTATAAAGAGAAAAAGGATATTTCGGGGGGCGCGAAAAGACGACGGTACAAAGACATTTGCACCTTTCACATGTATGCTTTTCTGCTCCTCTCGATTTTTTATTTTAAAATTTAATTCATCTCTTTCGGTTCAGACTCTTCAGGGGCGTTTGGAATTGATTTTTAATCTGTTTTTCTTAAAAAATTATATTTTAATTTATTAATATAAAAAATATTATTTAAATATATTTAAATTCGTATCAATTGTTGCCTGTGCTCCGCTCTACATGAGCCCACGTTCACAAAAGGGTTGTATCTCGACATCACTTTCGGATGATGAGGCTCTTGTAGATTTGTAATGGATGATATGCTTTATTCATCCAACGACTACAATCATATATCTTTTAGTTTAAAACGAGCTGATTTGCCCGCTTTACTGTGTTTTTTTATTTATATAAAAAAATGATTGATTTTATAAATATTATATTTTATTATTTTAATATTTAATTAGCATAATTGTAATTGATAAAATCTGTTAAAATGGTTTTTTTTAACCAAAATATGATTGAATATTGCTATTGCTAAAATTTGTTAGAAAATTTGCTAAGAAGGTGAAATGATTTATTAGAAATTTGTTGTCACAGATACTCTGGTAAAAAAAAAAAAAACCGGTAAAAAAAGAACAACTGACTTGGACACTAAAAAATAAAAATTACATGTGAAAAAAATGTCACAGTTTCTTAAAAGAAAAAAAAAAGAGTCTAAAATATAAATTTAACTTCAAAGCCAAAGTTTTTTTATAAGATTTATTTATCATATTATTATATTAAATATATTTAAGAATACCGATATTAATTTATTTTTTTTGCAAGAAATTGTAGGTCATTTTTTTCTCTCTATATATATATTTTTAGGCGATAATATTAAATAAATATTAAACACATATACTTAGTCTCACATACTATATAGTGTGATCGAAATGAGAAGTGATCTTTATATTTTTTTTAATTGTAGATAACATAGGTAAATTTGTAAAAAAAAAAATATGACTTGCCTTACTTCCCCAATAATATTAGATGTGACACATTATAGATAAAAATATTGTATTTTAAAAAAAAATATATAAATTTTTTGCGTGCTATAATTACTTATTTGCCATCTAAAAATAACAGTGTAGTTGAAACGAAAAGTGCCTCATATATTTTTTAATTGTAGATAATCTAGGCAAATTTGTTTACCTTTTGTTTTTTTGAGCTGTATTTTTTTCCGAGTAATATTAGATCTTAAATATTAAAAATCCAAATTTTATATTTTTTTTTAAGAAATAAACTTGAACAAAAAAGCACAAAATTAAAATTCAAAGCCAAATTTTTATTTTTATTTTATAAGATTTATTCATCATATTATTATATTAAATGTATTTAAGAATGCTGATA
The DNA here is from genome assembly GCA_027405865.1 of Salix purpurea. Taxonomy (NCBI): domain Eukaryota; kingdom Viridiplantae; phylum Streptophyta; class Magnoliopsida; order Malpighiales; family Salicaceae; genus Salix; species Salix purpurea. The sequence continues at coordinate 10,029,793 of CM050328.1, read as the reverse complement.
TTAATTTTTTTCCTGCAAAAAATCCGAGGTCATTTTTTTATCTCTTTATATATTTTTAGGCGATAATATGCAATAAATATTAAAACATATAATAATGACTTGTTTGCCTTTTAAAAGGAACAGTGTAATCGAGACAAAAGTGACTTGTATCGTTTTTTAATTGTAGATAACCTAGGTAAATTTATCTATTTTTTGTTCTTGAGTTATTTTTTATCCCTAGTAATATTAGATATAAAATGACTATTGCTATTATTGCAAAAACAATTAAAATTATCAAATTATCCCGAAAGAAAAAACACTCAAAAACATTAACAAAAGAGTAAGCAAGAAAAAGAATATATTATTATTATTATTATTATTATTATTAATCTGATTATTATTATTATTATTATTATTATTATTATTATTCTAATGAATGAAAGTGGCAGAAATAAATAAAAGAAAAAAAATCGAGGGAAATCTAACACCAGGCAAATAGAAAACAAATTCAAAATAGAAATTATTAGGAAAAACGTAGCAATTATTTGATGAGCATTAAAAATTTAAGGGCTAAATTGAAAATGAACTAAACAGGGATTTAAATCATAAATCAAAAGTTGAAGGGCTGAAATGAAAATCACATTTATTATCAATTTCAATCCAAGGACAAAATTGCAAAAATTCAAACCTGTGTACCGAATTTATTGACCTATTTGGATCCAATCCGGAAATAAAAGGTTGCAGGACCGAAGTGAAAGGTGCACATTTAATTAATTTCAACCTGAAGGACCAAATCGAACCAAATTAAAACTAATATAATAGAAATGAGGGCTCAAAAACAAATTGCAAGTTGAGGGACCGAAGTGCAAAAGGCAAAAACACGGGGGGTCTCTCCTGCACTTTGGCGTGCAGGAGAGAGAGAGAAACGTTGCCACTGTCTTCAACCGGCCGACGGGCAGTCCACGCACATCGGATGTGGAAACGCGCCGACGCGGGAGGAAGAAGACTCCGAGGCGCACCCAGTACGACGACGGTTACCCATCTCCGGTCACCGCATGACTACACACGCGCCGTCTCAACGGGGGGTGCGACAAAAAACCTTCTGGCGCGTGGAGCTGACGACCTGACAGCAGCCGAGAGAAATAATAAAAAAAATATGGTCAATTACCGACCTGCCCCTTTACCTAAAACATTTTTTTTGTCTTATTAAGGACTATGACCGTTTTTAGCCAATTTCCAAAATTAATAAAATAAATGGATGACCGGCTAGGCAGACCGGATTGGTCCAGTTCGATTGGTGCAATGACAACGCAGCACCCCGTCTAGCGGCTTTTTTTGTCGTTTTCTGGGGGCTGTTTCGTTAATTCACTGTTCCCAGCCGAAAAAAAAAAAGGTGGACAAACTCGCGCGACGCACAAAGGACAAAAATCCAGTCCACAGTGCGCTGAGTCTTAATGCACAGTTCCACGAGGCCGAGCTGTTTTAGCTATTGTATAATAGCAAATTAATGTTTTATCCTATCCAAAATCGGATTTTACTAGCTATTCCACATTCATCGGAGTTGGATCTTTTTCCGGGGAAAAAATTGTGTGTGTGTGTGTGTGTGTGTGTGTATATATATATATATATATATATATATATCCATCTTAAATTCTTCTATATAGAAAATTTAATTAAACATCAATTAAGTGCATGAGTTTTTTTAAAAATAAAAACCATTTATTTTAAAATAATAATAATAAGGGTGATACGTGAGATTGAGGTATAAAAAACTAAATTTAATATTTTAAATTTTTTATGACAAGGCGAATTTTTTTTCAAAGTCAGGCTACAAAATACCTTGAAAAGACAAACAAATGATGAATTGATTTGTTATTTTTTTTTTAAAAATAAAAAATAAAGGGTCAAGAATACATCAAATAACACACAAAATTACGAAAAGTATCCTACAGTTTGATCATGTTTTCATTTCTTAACTATACTTTGAGAAATTACACAATACATCATGGATCAAATAAGAATATCAAGAATAATTAAAAGATAAATTGTTATATTCCCTCACTTTTTCTCTCTCTTCTGCATCATTTTCCTTCACTATTACCTGTATCTACTCTGCTGTTGTCGGAACAATTGTCTTTGCTGAAGAGGTGACAATAATGCCATCTTCCTGGGAGGTTTCGGTTTCTGATGGAGCAAGTTGTTTTTTCACCTTCATCTCTTTGCTTTTACCCCATAGTACAGAGTATAAACCACAAATGATTAACAATGCTCCTAATATGCTGTAAATAGAAAAATATATATATATATTAAAAGATTAGACTATATAATAATATGCAATACTCTCTCTCTCTCTATATATATGTATGTATATATATATATAAAATGAATAAAAAAGAAATGTGATACCTTCCAAGATATAGTTTCTCAGCCAAAAGCAATGATCCGGCAGTGGCAACTAACACAAGCATGAGAGGGCTGAAAATAGCGACGAACAATGGACCACTCATGGCCAAGCACCACGAAATAAGCATCCCCATCAAGCCAGAGCCCACAACTCCCTACATGCACAGTCAGCCCTCACTTCAAAAAGATAGCACTAAGGGGGAGGGGGTGTTTTGGAGATTCAACCAAACTTTTTTTTTCTTTAATATTTTCAATTTCTTTTAATATTGATATCAAAAATAAAATTTTAAAATTTTAAATATATATATTATTTTGAGAACACAAATAAACAAAAGTTACTGGAGCTTAAAGAATCACTTCGATCGGATATCCATAAATGGGTTGCCAAGAATTAAAAAATGAATATACCGAAAAAGCTGCGGTGAGGAGTCTAATATTCCATCCCAATTTCCATCGATTCCAATCCCTTTCAAGACAAAGAGCAAAAATAGTTGCTTGGATTGCTCCCATCGCACAGACCAAGGCCGAGTTTGAATAATGGCTCCGGTATCTTGCACTCATTTTAGCCTGTCTCCACGAACAATCAATTAATATTTATTATTTGCTTAAAATTGATATAACTGCAGAAAATTAAATAGTGCTCTTTAAGTATGAGAAACTAATTTGTCTGTTAGCTATATAGAGCATAGAATAGAAAAGAAAAGAAAACCAACCACGGACCAATTCACTTAGATTTGTTCTAGAGTACTTTATATTAAAATTGGTTTATAAAATACATAGTGGGTATTTGATTTCATAGCTTGTTCTAGAATACTTTATGTTAAAATTGGTTTATAAAACATATAGTGAGTCAAAATATATGTGAGCACACTCATATTTGAGGTCAAAACCATGTTGGATTTTGTAATGCAACGTGAATACTTGATATGAAATATTAACATGTTTTTGAAAACCAATTAAATATAAATGTGAATTTATTCTCAAAAAAACATTTGGATAACAAAATTTTAAATTTTAAATAGCTTTGTGAATTGAACAAATAAACCTATGGGATCATGATTTGGGCATATTTAGTGCCCGTTTGGCATTGCGATCCCACCGGTTTTTGGCCGAAATTTGATTTTGATTTTATTTTAAATGAATATGTTTTTGTGTGTTTTAGATCATTTTGATGTGCTGATTTCAAAAATGATTTTTAAAAAATAAAAAAAATATCATTTTGATGTATTTCGGCACGATAAACACTTGAAGTCCATGCTTGATCAAGTAAATTTTTTTAGTCTCTAAAATATCCTTTTACATGAACTATTATATATAGAGAATAAATGTTATTATGAGTAATTTATAAAGTATGGTTATTCAGCATAATTAATAAACCATTCATGAATTACAAGTAATTCGTGAATTATGAGCATTCACCATGATTAATAATCAATAAAACATTCATGAATTATGAGTTCTGATGTTTTAATTTTTAAGTTTTATAAATAAGTGTCTTGGATGGGTGGAAAAACATCAAAGTATTTTTTCTAGTTATTTTCTCTTTTTGTTGTTGGTTTTTCTAAAGATATGTTCTTCCATTATTTATTTATAATATAGATCTTAGTATTAAAAATCACCTGGACTATCAGCCACGAGGAATAAGACAAGCAATTCAATAACGCCATGAAGAAGCCCAAGACACGCCCATGACCATGAGATGAAGCCGCGTGAGACTGACGATGATGCAGAAGGTTGACTTTTGCTGACCCGGTGTAGATTTCAACGCCTTCGTAGAAAGTGAGAAGCATAGCACCACCGATTCCCATCAATGTCCCTGCAGCCTTTGCCTTTCCTTTTGTGGATGCCAACTCCATCCTCTCCATCCTTTCAATCAAGTTCAACGAATGTACTTAATGGTAGTAAATTTCGTATAAACATATAGAGTAAGCTGTTTATAAAAATGATAAATGAAAAAAGAAAAAGAAAAGTAGCCTCTCTCTTTTTTATAACTAGTTGAAGTATTTAAATTCTTATATTTAATAGTAGTAATTAACTTAGGCCTTATTTTATTTCCCTTAAAAATGTAATTTTATAGTTAAACTTTCCGGCTTATTATGCTACAAAATAAAAAACACTTTTTAGAAAATAATAACAGCGACAGCAACGGTAAACTCAGGACAATGAATTAATTTAATGATTTTGAAAAAAACACTTATAAAATCATTAAAAGGAAAAAGGATGATGAATTATAATATGCTATAAATAGATTAATTGCATAGTAAACGAGCTAATAGAACAAAACGTTACATCTTACATGAGATAACGCGCTTAATTATATAATTACCTAAATATGACGGCTAAGATGAAGGTAACGGCTGGAATTAGGTTAGCCATGGCAGAGGCAAAAGTTGCAGATATCAAGGCCAGGCTTTCGATGTAGGCATTTTGAGCGAACGAACACCTGGAATAGACAAATCAACATTCTTTCTTTCTCCTCTAAAAAGAGCACTCGATATTGCTTTGCAGAAGAAGAAGAAATTTTATTTTTAAATTTTTTTTATCAAAAATAAAATTATTAGATACAGCAAGGATTATTTTCTTGATTTACCATGAAAATAATTCATCATGGGTATCGTATCCATATAAAGCAAAGCTGACTAATTTTTCTTGAGGTGATTTTTTACTATAAAGATCGCTCACCCGATATATGGGGATAGTGCAATGATGAATGACAAGCAACTGTTATTTTTGTTCTCTTTTTCACTGAACTGTGAAGACATGCAGCTTACCCGAATAAACCACAAAAAAATGCTTCAATGATTACTGTCCACGTTAATTTCTCCTTGTTTTTCCTGTACAAACAGCTCATAACAATTATTAGATTGTAAAACGATCCAGCACATGGAACTTTTAGTTTTTATTTTTATTATTAATTTCCTTTTCAGTAATAGTTGCATGACTACTGGGGGAAAAGTTTTGATTGAAGCCGTGAGGGGGCCGCCGGGGAGATGGCTAGCTCCCCTACATTTCAATGGGCAAGGAGACACGCAGAAAACGAACAAAAACTCCGTTCTCTTGCATGCACTGATAGTTTCTAAATATTTGCGAGAATATTATAAACGATGAAGAACATTAGATTGAATCCCCAGATTTTATGATATTTCGAAGAGTGGCTGCTTGAGAGAGATGGTTAAAGATGCAAATTAAGAGACCAAACCTCTCGACGATGAATGCAAGAGGTGCCATGAAAGCAGTGGCAAATATGAATCTATAAGCAACGATAATCTTCAAGCTCATCCCATCATCTGCTGCCAATTTGTACAAAACATTAACTGCCGCAAATGCAACTTGAACCAGCATCATAAGCAGTGCAGGCTTCAACCCCTGTAACACCCTGCAAATTCGCTCCATCCCAAGATTCCAAATGTACAAAGCCAGTGTGCATGTGAATAGAACTAGAAAGTGAGATGGATTTAGGTAAGAAAACAGAGAGAAATAGATTGAGGTAAAAAAAACAGAGAGATAGATTTTGGTTAGCGGGAGGAGAAGAAAAAAATGGATATGTGAAGTGTAAGCGGCTATGCAAATGCCAGGTGCGAATGCCTTAGCCCTTGGGCGACGTGGAGAGTGTCCAGAGGAAGTGTAAACGGTGAAAATATGCATTTATGGCAAGAGCTGTGTGGCGTCAAGCCATTTACATCATGTCACTGCTTGCAGAGAACCTCACATGGAAGGGATGAGGGGTGTTTGACCGATGTTTGGTTCCGAAGCAGTTATATATTGGGAACAGAATATCAAAGAAGGAAACAATGCATGCTGTGTTTTAACACTACCAAGACAAGGTTTTGGTACTTAAATGTGGATATTTTATTCCCTGTTTTATATTTTTCATGTTTGAGATTTGAAGTTCTTTTATAACCGTTGTAGTATCATTTTTTTTATAAATAAACTCAATGTTCGAAGATAAAAATTAAAAAACTGTCAATTGGAAGAAAAAAATTAAGTCAACCTTATTAGCTCGTCAAACTTGTTGTTAAGGTAAATTAAAAAAATCATGAAGTTCAATCTCCAACAAACATAATGTGGAAAGATAAAATTTAAATAAAAAAAAATTATTTTAGTGGATAATATTCTATGAAGAGGGTCGACAAATTTAATGATGAAAAATAAAATTAAAATAGTATGAAGAGGGGCACAATGAAATCTCCTTAAAAAAATAACTAAAAAATTGACCCGAGTCAACCTATCAAACTCATGATTCAAGTCATGAAGCTGAAATAACTCGATGAAAAGCAAATTGAAACAATTATGAAGTTCAATCCCTAATTGACCTAGTGTAGAAAGATTATTTTTTAAAAGAAAAATCATTTAAAAAATAACTTGAGTCAATTTATGCTTATCGGCTAAACTTGTGACTCGAATTATAAAACATATATAATCTTATAAAAAACAAACTAAAATAAATCATGATGCTCAGGTGTCAATTAATCTAACATCGAAGAATGAATTTTTTTTTTAATTTTTTTTTTTTTGGGGGGGGGGGGGGGGGGGGGGGGGGCAACAACAAAAAGAAGAAAAAACATAGAGTTAACTAGTTAATTTGTTAAATTTATGGTATGAGTTATGAAACTAAAATAATTTTATAAAAAATAAAAATTAATATGGAATGATAACAAAGTTTATTATTATAATCAACAATACTTTAGGAGGAATGGTATTTTTTTCACTTTATAATTAATGCTAAACATAACAAAAATATATTGTGCAAAGTATTTGATAATCCCTTAAATTAATATAGCAGCAGCACATCGAGGGTGCCATATATGGCAATAAAGCATGGATGGAAACCTTTTTACACCATCTCATGACCGTGATCTTGTTAATAATATTTAAAAGACAAGTTTGATGATTAAATGAGATTTTTAAGTTCAAATTTCGAGATGAACGCTTAAAAATTTATTTATCCTAATATACGGATTAATACAAGGATATATTCTTAAAATTATTTTAAAAATAATTTCACGTTTAAATTGATTAATTATACTTGACACAAACATCTAAAAATACTAAAAATTTTAATTTAATTTTTTTTTTTTTTACAAAACTATTTTTGAAAGTAAGTTACAAATTAACCCCATGGTGCTTCTTGAGACATTGCTTACATCACTAGCCACCAGGACATATCAAAAGTGTAACAGCTCGATTCAAAAACCAAGACAGATCTCTCTGTAATGTCAACGAAGTTGTCATATCAGGGGAAATAGCAAGTTGCAAGGCGTCAACAAACACACCATCCTCCCTCACGCAACATTAAAAACAAACAAAAAAAAAAAGGCATGAAAAAGGGACCGGAAAAATGTCCATTCTTGTTAACGATTCCCCTTTTTTTTGTTTTTATCTTTGTCGTCACTAAATGAGTGTTTTTTAGTTAAAAATAAGTATTTTTAAAATTCTTCAATTATCTTAATACAAAACACTAATACATTTCATTACAAGCAAACTAATTAAACACGACACAAGCCCCCCCCACTTGCCTAGTTATATATATAAAAAAAACAAATCTGACTAGGTTGTCGATTCTTACGTTTGGGGCCATGTCTCCGTCAAAAATATTTTATTCGGCGGGCTAAACTGACTTTGAAAAGAGTGATTGCCAGAATGAATCATGGAAGATGGGGAGCGAGTAGCTTCTAAGCATCAGTTGGCAACCAGACGCAACAACCAAAATGTATTCTCCCATTGCTGCCAGCTCACACATACAGATTGCTTTGCGGGATTGGCGAGGAAGTACTTTTGCTAGTTATTGCGTCACGATTCGCCACCAATCCTCCACGAATCCCACACCGAAGCCAGCTCTAAAAACCGAAGCCAGCTCTAAAAAACAGCACATCCGAACGCGTGGGCACACCTCTCTTGACCCTTTTGCTAGGAATCTATTCTCAACTTCTCCATCTATTCAGCTTGTGACTAAAACCAATCTCTCTCCTAATTTCTGAACGGAAATCTTGTCTTTGACCCACCGCGGATTAGAAATTGTTGGCTTTTCCCACCAAGGTGAAACGATTTCTACGTCCCTTTTCCTTCATGATTAGAGGGACATTCTGTTTTTAATAGCTTTTGTACATCAAAATTAATTTGATATATTATCCATCAAACCTGTTATTTTTTTTTAAGTTTTTGTTTAGAAATACATTAAAATAATATATTTTTTATTTTTAAAAAAATATTTTTTATATCGGTTAATGAAAATTATTTAAAAATACTATTTTTTTAATCTAAAATAATAATAATAATACAAATTAATTTTTTTCAAAAATATTTTTTAAACAAAATCAAACACCCCCTTATTTACGGTGGCTGCATTATGCGTTTTTAAGAGAACATTGTGCTTTTGATTTGTCTCAGTAATAAGAAGAAGAAGCAGCAGCAGCAAATACTGTTTTCGACAATAACAATAAATCAATTGCCTTCTTTTTAATTAAGGGTTGTTTTACACTACTTTTTAAAATTATTCTTGAAAAAAAATGATTTTTTTAAATTTTTTTCTACTTTAAATTAATTTTTTTGGGTGTTTTTAGATAATTTTCATATACTAATATAAAAAATATTATTTAAAAAATAAAAAATATTATTTTAATATATTTCTAAATAAAAAAATATTATTTTAATATATTTCTAAATAAAAAAATATTTTTAAAAACAATTTTAATTACACTTACCATTACAATTATTCTTGAAAAAAAATGATTTTTTAAAATTTTTTTCTACTTTAAATTAATTTTTTTGGGTGTTTTTAGATAATTTTCATATACTAATATAAAAAAATATTATTTTAATATATTTCTAAATAAAAAAATATTATTTTAATATATTTCTAAATAAAAAAATATTTTTAAAAACAATTTTAATTACACTTACCATTACAATTAAACTAGAGAAAGACGTTAGAACAAAAAATATAAGAAGAAGAAGATTGACCGACAAATTAAAAAGCGCTCGTCCTTTTTCTTATTGAATGAGAGACATTAGAAACCCCCCCCCCCCCCCCCCCCCCCCCCTCAAAAAAAAAAAAATCCCTGGTAACGAATGGTAAAATAGAAACAGTTCCGGAAAGTTATGTTTTATCCTGAGTTTTAAAAATATTTATGATTTTTTTTATTATAACATTTTTTTTGAAAATGTATTGACATTAAAAATATTTTAAATAAAAAATAATTTCAAAAATAACCTCAAATACCATAAAAATATAAGTGAAAATAATAATAATAATAATAATAATAATAATAATAATAATAATAATCACTCCACTGTGTAACATACACATCACCCCCGAAGTGCATTCCTGCGCTATATAAATGTACCTTAATTAAGTTCATGATTTCATATTCAATTTTCTTTATATATAGAAAATATTCAAGATTGATCTTGCATTGATTTTTTCGTGTGCTCATACACACACACACACGTTCCTGAACTCCATTACAGAAAAGAAAAGGTGGTAATTTTGTCTATTTTTAGGACTCTGGATGGACGGCTTCTATATGTCTTGTGATTAAACATTTAAAAAACGTTAATTTATACACACACACACGTTCCTGAACTCCGTTACAGAAAAAGAAAAGGTGGTAATTTTGTCTATTTTTAGGACTCTGGATGGACGGCTTCTATATGTCTGTGATTAAACATTTAAAAAACGTTAATTTAAAATGCATATCCTATACTTTCCAATGACTCGCATAATTAGATTCAGACAGAGATTACAGTTTCCAATGCATTACGATGCATTACAACGGTTAAATCCTTAGTGTGTGTGTATATATATATAAAAAACCATTTCCATTCCTGCTCGATTTCTGATTTCTTTCAGCAACTCCCTTGTAAGCCACTTCTCTATTTTAACTTCCCACATATATAAATAATCCGTTGCTCACACAAAAAAACAACATAATATCTCTGTAAGAGCTAGAGAGAATGGCAAGTGGGGATCTAGAGAGAGGGGCAAAGAACAGAGGAAATAACTCAAATTTCCCTTCATTTTATGTTGAAACAGCAGAGAAGCAATGGACTTCTTGGCTAATTCCCATGTTTGTTGTTGCCAATATTGCTGTTTTTATTGTGGTCATGTATGTCAACGATTGTCCTAAAAGAAGTTTCGGTTCTGAACGTAGTTGTGTGGCTAAGTTCCTTGGCAGGTTCTCTTTTCAGCCGTTGAAGGAGAACCCTCTGTTTGGCCCATCTTCTGCTACGTAAGTTACTTCTCTCTTTTGCTTAATTTTGTTCAAAATCGTGAGCTTTATTGGTGTTCGGATGTAGGTTTGGATTTGTTTCTTGATTGGGGTCTTGTGTTTGGTTTGAGTTTGTGAGATTCTGGGATCTTGTAGTTTTTATTTGTTTGATTTTTGATTGGGACTTTGAGGGATTGGGTAGTAGTTTCTTACAACTTAATTTTAGATAATCCTTTTCTTTTGCCTGCTCATTGGTTCTGATTTTGGTGTTTTCGACACCTGTTACTGGTGTCAATGGAGACAAGGGCTTAATTGCGTTCACGACAACTTATAGTACCAGGTGTTTATAAGAAATAATTGATGAAAAGTTCTGGTTTTTAATCTTGCTTTTATTGGGAATCTTCTTTTCCACTTTATGGACGATGAAATCTGTTTTTGCGATCAGGTATCTAGGCAGAGTGAAAATTACGATTTTTGAACTTGGTATGGAGTTGAATTTATCACCAAACGGTTCTGGAAAAGATTAAACTTTTTGTAAATTCTTTCTATTTTCTTCACTTTTAAAGGTGCTGGAGTTTTGAGAACACAAGGCCTTTTCTTGTATTTGCTTTATAGATCAAAGACTACAAGATTAAATCTGTTGTCTTGATGGGTTGGATGGGATAAATAGTATTCAATGTCCAGTTCTTACTTGAGCTGAAACTAAAATTCTTAAACATTACAATTGTTGCAATTTGTTCAAAAATGATGTGACTTTACTGCTTGTAGGATAGCATCTGTAAGCACCTTTCTAATTCATATGGCAGAAGACAATTGCTTGACTTCTGTTGAAGAACTTTGATAGATAATCTTAATGTACTGATGATTGTGCAGATTGGAAAAAATGGGAGCACTGGAATGGAACAAAGTAGTGCATGGAGATCAAGGATGGAGACTCATCACTTGTATGTGGCTGCATGCCGGTGTTATTCATGTCCTCGCAAATATGTTGAGCTTGGTCTTCATTGGAATTCGCCTTGAACAGCAGTTTGGATTTGGTATGTCATGTTCTTTTCCTTTGGCAATTTTTATCAAATCTTGTCGATTACGTGCCTGCATCACAGGTTAAGTAGAAATCAACACATGCTTGCAATTGCATCATTTCACACACATGCGCGCGCGCGCGCATTCAAATGTTACCAAACAGAGACTGGAAATATCTTATTCCTTGGATTGTTATTGTTTTCACACTTTAAGGACAGCACCAAGTTTTTATTCCACTCATCTCTATGGTCTTTACAATTTTATCATAAAATCCATGCATTGTAACATGTATTTTGAAATATAATCTGGCAGTGCGAGTTGGGCTTATCTACCTAGTATCAGGATTTGGCGGTAGCATCTTGTCTTCACTTTTTATTCAGCGAAACATTTCTGTCGGTGCTTCTGGTGCTTTGTTTGGACTTCTTGGAGCAATGTTATCAGAGCTTCTTACCAACTGGACCATCTATTCTAATAAGGTATGCTGTCAACTATTGGTTTCTTTTGCATACATATAAAGGTTCTCTGTGTAACTCATCATCTAAACATTGAGGTTTTGTGTTTTATGGACAGCAAAAACTTGGCCTAGAAACAATCACACACTCTCCTTTGTTTCTGTTTTTTAAATGTTTACACGGACACTCAGCTTTCCCATGCGCTATGCATTCTTTAAATTGTTAGTTTAGGTTTTCAGATTTCATGGTTGTTTCAGATGGCTCATATATTGTAACAGATAAAGATGCTTGTCTACTACTTATTCCTGGGACCAAGACCAATGAGACCAAGACATTCTTTTGTGACTGCTTGTCAGATTGTGACGTGGTTGCTCAGTTTTTTTTTCAACTGGCTCAAATAATTTACATCTTACACAACTACTTTCTTCTTGTAGATTGCTGCTCTCCTCACACTCGTGGTCATCATCGCCATTAACTTAGCAGTGGGAATTCTTCCACATGTTGACAACTTCGCACACATTGGAGGTTTCTTCACTGGTTTTCTCCTTGGCTTTGTTTTGCTACTTCGCCCTCAGTTTGGATGGGTAGAAAGCCGGCAATTTCTTGCAGATGCTCGTGTAAAATCTAAGCACAAGGCTTACCAATACATGTTCTTGATGGCTGCTGCAGTCTTGATTATTGCTGGGTATGTCTTCTTCTCTCTCGAATTAAGAAACTGCTAGATTAATGCAATGCTGCCGTCTGCATGGAACCAAGTTTCTGTCTGCTGTTTTGTCACAGATGAGCGCGTGCAAGAACTTGTTTCTAATTTCCTGTTTCTATTATGTACATTGCAGGTTTACTTTGGGATTGGTAATGCTGTTTAAGGGAGAGAATGGGAATGATCACTGCAGTTGGTGCCATTACCTGAGCTGTGTGCCTACTTCAAAATGGAACTGCGAGAACAGATGAAGATTTGTTTGATAATTTTTTTTTCTTTTTATCCTTTTATTTGTATTGATTATCATTGGTTCATTTGTTTGTTATGCTTTCACATATGTACATGTAAGTAAATAACACTGGTATTTGAGTTTGGACTTGAAAAGAGTAATATAATGCTTGCTTACAGAATGCTTTTTTTTCCCATCACATGTTCATCTTCACGATGCTTCTTCATCTGTGCCTATAACGTTTTAAAATCTTGTCCACTTATTGATCAGCTGGCATGGATGCGGCGAATGAAATTCAAATAGATTTGCGCAAAAAACTCAATGGCTTGATTAATGGTGTTGAATGGGCTATCAGAACTCAGAAGTACGTAAAGCTTGCATATAAAGAATGACAGAGAACAGAGACTGAAACCCAAAATTGAAGACATTTCGCTACCAGATGCACTAGAAAAAAAAGATCAGTGTACATGTTTATCATCATGATTATAACATAGAGGTGAATTCTCCAGGAAGAAAAATAAAATAAAATATGAACAGTGCTTAAAATCAAGGTAGGTAAAGGGCAGGTCACCAAGACAATAAACAAGTACCTAAACGAGTTATCGTGGAGAATATCGAAGAAGTCAACTGAGCAGAAACAGCTATTACTAGTCAACTGCCCGCACTACGTTGCGGGTGTAGTGCGGGTGAAAAAAATAATTTTTACAGTTGTTAAGATTAAAATATAATATTTTAATATATAAAATTTGGTATGCTAAAAGATATCAACATTGTCTATTATAATAACAATAATATTGAAGTCTCAACTTTTAAAATTATCATTATTATTATTGTCAAAAAATTATCATTATTATTATTGTCAAAAAAATCCTAAAAACCTCAACAGAAGATCAAACAATTTTTTTTTATCATTGTTATCACTGTTAAAACAATAAAAATTATCAAATTATCCTGAGAGAAAAATACCTAAACACATTAACAAAGGAGTAAGGAAAAAAAATATTATTATTATTATTATTATTATTATTATTATTATTATTATTATTATTATTATTATTATTATTATTTTTATTGAGAGAAAAAAACCTAAACACATTAACAAAAGAGTAAGGAAAAAAAATATTATTATTGTTATTATTATTATTATTATTATTATTATTATTATCATCATCATCATTATTATTATTATTATTATTATTATTATTATTATTATTATTATTATTATTATTATTATTATTATTATTATTATTATTATTATTATTATAATGGAAAATAAAACACAAATATCAATTTATCAAGGGATTAAAATCAAAAATTAAAACTATTATTATTATTATTATTATTATTATTATTATTGTAATTATATTTTTTTTATATTATTATTATTATTATTGTTATTATTATTATTATTATTATTATTATCATCATCATCATCATCATCATCATCATCATCATCATCATAATCATCATTATTATTATTATTATTATTATTATAATGGAAAATAAAACACAAATATGAATTTATCAAGGGATGAAAATAAAAAATAAAAACTATAAGGGCCAAAATGAAAATTCAATATATTATCAATTTCAATAAAAGGATCCAATTGAAGAAATCAAAACTTTTGTACTGTATTTATTGAATAATTTAAACCCAATCCGAATATTAAAAGAAGGAGGACCGAAGTACAACATTGACATTCAATCAATTCCAATTGGAGGACCCAATTGAACTAAATCAAAACTTATCCAACTAAAATCAGGACAAAAAACAAAATCGAAAGTCAAGGGACCGAAATTAAAAGTATCACAAAATGGGGGACTCTCCTGCACTTTTACATGCAGGAGAGAGAGAGAGAGAGACGTGGCTGGCGCTTTAACCGGCCTCCGACGCGTCCACGGATATTTGTAGGGTACACGCGCCACCGCGGGAGGAAGAACACGCGGAGACGCATCGAGATACACGGCGGAAGCTTGACTCCGGCCACCGGAGGACACTGCACGCGCCACCTAAACAGGGCGTGGGGCGTGACACAGGCTGGCGCGTGCGACACACGCACTGACAAACCGACAACAATTAAAAAAAAAAGGTCAATTACCGTACTGCCCCTGTACCGAAATCAATGTTTTTGTCTTATTAGGGGCTAGAACCGTAATTAGCCATTTTAAATATCTTAAAAAAAATGAAAAAGTGCGGCGGACCGGACCGGTCCGGTCTATACGTGTGCAATTACGTGAATAACCCTCACCCCCAGCCCTTTTTACCGCCAGGCCGAGCCCTATTTTGTCTCATTACCAGGGCTAAATTCGTCGATACACTGTTCATCAAAGAAAAAAAAAAAGACGGACGAACTCGTGCGACGCAGAGCTGAAAAATATCGAGTCCACAGTGAATCGTCTCTGGTGCTACAGTAAAAGACTGAGCTCTTTTAGAGCATTTTATAATGATTTATTGTTTTGTCAGAGTCTAGTAACTTCGTGAGCATGAACTGCTTGCAATCCCTTGTTAACGTAGCATTCAGCATGGACTCACAAAATATTATCCATTTTAAAATCCTTTTTCGAAGGGACAGCAAATGCGAGCTCTATAACTGGCATATCTTTCGTGGAAATATTCCAAATTATGGCACGTCATTTGCTGCCTTCTAATTAACTAGTTGACTATTACCAAAATAAATAACTAGTGGACTTACAACTTGTCAAACAATATTAAAATAATAAAATAGTTCGACTTTTAGTATTCAAAATACAGGTTTGGTATGTGTTGACATCAGCTGTAATTCAAATATTATAAAGCAAGTTGCTAGAGAATAATATAAATTATATTTTTAAATCTCATCTAATAATTTAAGTTATTAGGTGAGATGATCCCTTTAACATGATATCAGAGCTTTATTGACCTCACAGTCATGAGTTCGAATCTAACCACTCTCATTCTATTTAATAAAAATCAAACACAAGATAGAATGAAAATGTGTGCAAGTTTCAAGCTCAAAGGGTTTTCACTTGAGGAGGTGTGTTAGAGAATAATATAAATCATATTTGAAGGGATTACCTGACAAATAAAATTTTTAGATGAAATAATTCTTTAACACAGGTCTACTTTCCTTGTTTTTTCCGGTGAGATAAAAGATCCTTACAAACTATCCAGGCTAGCAGCATCTATGGCATTTCTTTCTTTTTTTTAAAACATTTCAATTGCTCTATGATGAGCAAACTATTTCTTTAATCCTCGTGTTTTTAGTGAAATAACTCGTTAATCCCTTTTGAGCTAAGAAACTCGATACTGAATCTCTATTTCTATTTCTTTTGGTTAACTATTATTTCTTTAAAAATTAAAAGGTGTAGACATCCCAATATATATTAAGAGTTAAGTAGGTGAATGATAATGAAAAACAATAGCAGTAGTGAAGGAAAGAACGATTTTGAATTGGTGAGAAGAATGAGTGCAAGGAAAAACAAGCTCGATCAATTGGTTGCGGTGAAGTGTTTTCCTTACCTTAAATATGTTTATATCACGGAATTTTAGAAAATGGTTGAAAGCTCCCACCTAATGTTGAATTTGAGCTGGAAGAGAAAAATAATGTACTGTTGGATGGACCTTTTGAGCTAAATGATGTGTACGTGGGTAAGAATGAGAAAGGAAGAAACTTTCAAATGGAATATTGTTTTCTTTTTTTGTGTAAGGCCGGCCATGGCTAGAATATAGCGAAGGACATAGCGAAGGAGAGAATTTTAGCAAAATTTGGTTGATGCTACTGTTTTGGTGAAGTTGATAGGAAAGAATGGTGTGGGGGTGGGGGTGGCTTATAATTTTTTAAGAAATTGGAATGGGGGAAGCTTATTACACTGGAAAAAATAATAATGGTGTTAAAGCGTTGATTTAGTTGTAAGAAACATGATGCGAGTATACATGCTTATAAGTAAATTATAGTAAGAAAAATAATGACGAGTATGGTAAAGAAGGAAACTAATACACACACATGATTTATGAAAAAAAAAAATAAAAATCACCTGCAAATCTTAGAAGGGTAAAACTTAAAAGTTTTTTTTTTTTAACTCCTGTTAAGGAACCATCTTATCTAAAAATTTAAATTTTTAGGCGAGATCCCATAATATAATTTATATTATTCTCTAATATATTCTTTTAAATGAAAATCTTTTGGGCTTGAAATTTGCATAGGCTCATACTATCTTGTGCTTGATTTTTATCAAATAAAATAAGGGTGGTGAGATTTGAAATCGTGACCGTTGGGTCAATAAAACTCTGATATCATATTAAAAAAACTATATCATCTACCAATTTAAAATTTTAACTAAAATCTTAAAATATAATTTATATTATTTTATAAAAAGCAGACCGACTAACTTTAATATTAGTGACCAGCACAGAAAACATAAACAGTCTACGGAGCTGTGAGGGACCTAAGGCCGAGTAGTCGGGCCACTTAAAGCTTGTAGCTGAACAAGGCAAGAGCTGGATATGCTGATGGCATTGGGCTACTCAAAATTTCTATTTGGGTATAAGATGTACTGCTGATAGATGAATCAGAAGTCAGAACCTGCACTAATGCATGTTAGGGGGGGAAAGTCAATGTTTCCATTTGAATATATGATGCGCTGGCAAATTCTCTTGATTGATCATACGGGGCCGCAGGAACATAACCACCGACATCAGCTCTCCCATGTCTTAATTTAATGCGATCTCCTAAATCCATGTGCTCCATTTAAAGCTTGAAGTATTTATTTTGACAATATTGGCTGCTTAATATAATTCATCAGATCGTCAGTGACGAAGTGTAAGATGGTTTTTGTACCAGGTTGCCACTGCACAAATCTAAAAGCTGTTTATTTCAGAAAAGATAGCACAGGTCAGAAAAGATAAAGAAAAGCAGGCCGTAGATTAATAGAGTTGGAACTTCGACGATGATTTCGGTTAAGCCTTAGTTTACCCTTAATACAGAAACACAGTTCAAATACACTGCATGTGAGATTTCCATTGCGATTCTTAACGTCTAGCCAGCGCCACTAGAACTTAAAACAGCTCAGACCAGGACAAATCAGGTATAAACTAGGTTACGTAACATTTGTTAGCCAGATTATAAGCTACTCCAAAAACTATGTCTTAGAATCCCTGACCAATAGGCATTCCCAGCCTGTCCAAGCGACCAGATCCAGGGTAAGCTTTGGATGAATTACTTGCACGCAAGCCAGAAGTATGCACACCACTCGATCTTCGCTCACCAAACCCGAAAACCGAGTATCTCTTGGCTGAACTGGATCTCTCATATTGGGGTCTTTGTTTTGGAGCGCTAAGAGATCTCACCCTAGCCCTTGAAGATTCAGTGTTACACATATAATTTGGGTAGTCAGAATAACCAATGAGGGAGTTTCTCGAGCCATCACTTCTACTGGGAGTGAAGGGACTTCTCTTACTCCCACCACCCCTCGACGACGCAGAGTGGAATTGTGGGCTATTATCAGCAGTGCAAAACGCTTCTTCGACTTGAGAAAACTTCAATGGACTCAAGGATTGAACTTCACAAGATGAGGGGCTTGGAACAGTTTGATGGGCTGTTGAGTCTTTTGTAGTTGAGAAACTATGGCTGTACTGATCCGCTGACAGGGAAAGGTGAGAAGAGTGAAAGAGATTTCTACGTTTGAGAGTGACGTGGGGCTTTCCAGTATCAATCTCAAGGATCTTGTCACTCTGATCATCATCTACAGTGCCAGTTTCTGCCAAAGGGAGTTGGTGATCCCATGTTTGACCATCCATCTGACGCTCTGACCAATTCAAGGGCAAGTGGGCAACATCCAGATCACCAATTGCTCTACCTTTCGATTTTGACCCACTTCTCTGCAAATGTAAGAAACGGGTCCATAAGTGCACAAGGCCTGGATGATATATAACAGTTGAATAATCCTCCCAAGGGTAACGAAATAACAATACCTTATGCACTGATGATTGTTCATATTTCCCACTCTTAGTACGAATGGCATGCTCGAATTTTTCAGGGGTTGGCGGTCCCTACATGCAGTTTAAGTATGATCGTTAACACATAGCAGAGTGAACTAAAGAGAATGCGCCTATATATATATTTAGTGTTGTAAAGTTGTCTGGAGCAAGAAAGAAAATCTGTCTACAGCTCCAAGGATCAAATATGGGAAAAGTATCCCCGGGTCCATAGAGCAATGCAATTCACCTCTCAAAAGAATCCGGTAAAAAGAAATCAAATATGGGATGGAAAATTGAGTTCCTCTTACAGGGTGGTGAAAGCGAGAGGACTTGCTACTTGAATGAGAAGATTCAGAAATCTGGGCACGTCCTGCACGTGCTCGAGCCTGCGCTCGCAACAATGCTTGCATTCGATGAAGCCACTCTGCAGTTCGCTTTCTCTCAATGTGACCTCTTACCCGCGCTTGAAGTCTCACCAGTGCTTTCAGCGCACGTAATGCTCTCCTCGCCTGCATGGCAACCATTAAAAACAGTCACCAAGCTAACCAAACCAGAGCCACAGACCAAAACTCCAAGGAATAGCAATCAATACGCTGCACATAAATGCCTTTGCAGAAATTCTGAATCGTTCATTACGTACATACTGTGATGTGTAATCTAAATCAATAAGGAATCTCAAGCTGGTCACAGTATCACGCTGTTACACTCACAACAGGATTATTCAATTTGAAAGACAGCTTGAAGTTATGGCGCCAAACGAAACAGTAGTCTAACCCACTTGAAAATTTAAAGAAAGCGTTCCATTTTCCATCCGAAGTCCCAAAAGACGGTCCCATCTGACACTGCATTATGGAAGACAATGACATCTCGCTAGCCGCCCTGCCCCGAGGGAAAAAGATAAAAGCAATCCACGAGCCTCTGACTTTAGTGATTCCATATTAAAGAAACCTAACCCAGCTTTTATCTCCAAAAAAATATTCATTCGGACAGAGGAAACATGTACACTTTATGTTGTTTTGGACCCACCCTCTACTATTTGCAAGGCTTGACCAGTAAGATGGATCAGAGCGAAGCCGAACATGGAAAAGAGGAACCTCTGAGGGTCCATGAATTGGTTCAATGGTCCAATCAATTTGAAATTTAAGCAAAATTTAACCACCACATTCCTTAACTCGTAAACTTCTTTTTGTATCTAAAAATCGATAGCCTTAGCCTATTAGAGCTAAAATCCATGGAAGAATTATAAGTTTATGGGCTGGACCCCACAATTTGGAGTAGAACACTGTCGGATTAGACAAACACGTCTTTTTTAAATGGAGCATCTTGTTATTACCATGCCTATAAACGGACCCTTGTGGTCCAAAAGTAAGCAGCCTGTAGGTCTGTGACCATTCGGTAAGACAATTTCCCACATGAAACCAAACACATTTAAGCTACGAGACATGCCGAGCAGCTTAACAAACACACCGACAGAAACCATACTTCACCAATTAAACTTGAGAAAAGTCATTAGCTCAAGACCTGGTACCAACCATGTTTTTGAAGTCAAATGAAGAACCACGTGAAATGGCACCTCTTGACATTATTCCCCAAACAAAAAAGAAACACTAATGACGAAATTATTTCCATTAAATGCTGAAAAACTCAACTCAACCAGGATAGAAGTGAAAATTTTAGGTCCACATTGATGTTGGGATGGTGGATCATGTTACAATTCCCGGTAAGGTGTTAGGCACTACACAACTCGTGAGAATGCAATGGAAAAGGGGGGAAAGGAATATTGTAAGAGTGAAAACGAATCCGTTTTAGTAACTTAGCAGAGTAGTGATTGAAACATGCATAACAAAAATCCCATCTCCCTCAAAAAACAAACGTGCAGGAGCAGAAGTTTAGATACGGCGTCGTATAACGCAGTTAAGAGAAGACTTTTTTTGTTTTAACAACTAAATAGTGATAATTCCCACAAATAGGAAAGGAAAGAGGGGCGGGATTATATTACCAGGTAGCCACGGAAAGCAGCTTGAATCTTAACAGCAGCGAAGTCTTCACGCAATCCAAGACTCCCTCTAACGTACGCAGCACTATTATTAACACACCTCCCACTACTCGTAAGCCTCACAACC
Organism: Salix purpurea; assembly: GCA_027405865.1. Classification (NCBI taxonomy): domain Eukaryota; kingdom Viridiplantae; phylum Streptophyta; class Magnoliopsida; order Malpighiales; family Salicaceae; genus Salix; species Salix purpurea. The sequence continues at coordinate 10,008,721 of CM050328.1, read as the reverse complement.
TCGGCAGCTGCCTGAGCCGCTGCAACAGCAGCCTCCGCAACTGCAGCAGTAGCAGCGGCTACAGCGAGCGCATGCTTGTTTGGGTCTTCCTCAAACTCCTGTCCGTACAAGACACCAGTTTTATTGGCTTCAATATCTTGTTGCTGGTCGTGGTCTTTTTCACGATGGGATTTAACTAAACTCCATCTCCGTTTCTCTTTAGAACGAGTGGTTTGGGGGTTGTCCAGTGGCGGGTCGGGTTTTTTGAGGCCGAGAACGGCACGGAACCATTTGGAAGCTTTTCCCATTCAGTAAGATGGGAGTGTTAACGATGGTTTTTCGGTGACAGTGGTTTGCATTTGCAACGAGAGATAGCGAGAGAGGAGGAGAAGGAGGTGGGGGTTTTTAATTTACTCTTGAATGTGACGTTGGAAGTGAAGTGAGGAATATAAGAGTAGGTGTTTGTTGGAATTTCATGGGCGGCTAATAAAAATTCGGGGAATTTTAGAAACTGAGGGCACAATTTAATAGGAGTGGTGTATTTTGGGCAGGACGAAAGTACATTCGCTTCATTGCGCGTGTACTCAAACATTTATGCTTTTTTTTTTTCTTTTTTTTTTTAATTTATAAACAATTTAACCGTGCTCTCCCGGTGCATCGATCAAAATTGTTTTTAAATGTAAAAAATAAACAATATTAGCATTATTACTGTATTTTTTTAGGTTTGAGAAAGGAATTACTTTTAATAAAAATTAATGTGTATATTAAATTAAGAAAAATAAAAATTATATTTATGAATAAATATAAAAATATTAACACAAATTAAAAAATAAATACAGATCAAAATATATAATCTGATAATTTTTATTAAAAAATAATAATGTAAATGCTATAAGGAATAACTTGTTAATATAATTCTTTCTTATTATTAGTTAATTTTATCAATTTAAAAACATAGTTTCTTTAACAATTCGTGTTGTTTTATATATATAAAAATCAAATAATATGTAAAACACCTAAATGATACAAGATAAAATAAAAAATACACATCTTGATGTAAAAAAATCATCATATTAACGTGTTTATTTATTTTTTTGATAAATTTCTTACCATGATTTTTATTTTCAAAGAAAAATATTATGATATTCATACAAGCAATTAAAAAACTGATGATGATGCCGTGGTTATATCATAAAATACAAGAATAATACGCTGAAGTTTTGTAGAGTTTTCTTGTGTAAGGATAGAAACCAGGAGGGAAAAGGTCATCGTTGGCGTCGCTTTGTACGGCCACGCATGGCCTCTTTTATTCTTATGTTTTTCTAGTCAGAGAGGCAAATGACATGTTGCTGTTTTTTTTTTTAAAAAAAAAACAATTAAAATAGGTGGTTAAAAAATTAGATTAGGATGTTTAAATTAAAAAATTTAGTCACAGTATTTTTCATTTTAAGACATCTAATAAATATTATTATAATCTAAAAAAAACAATTTATCAATTTAGAACACCTTTAAATTGATCTGAAAACATAAAATCAAATAGAAAGAAATATTTTAAAAAACACATTTCATCACATATTAACATTGTCTGAAGCATCAGATTACCCAGCTTCAATTATTTAGGTTATCTTGTGGGTTTTTCAATAGCTTTGCTGTCGAGAGAGTTTCGACTCTACTGATTTTATTATTTAATATTCGGATATTTCAAACTTTATAATTTATTATGACTAGCTTTTTGTTTTTTATGATTATCCCAATTTCATTGTTCATGCTACATGTTTAATAGGTTAATTAAATTGACTCGAGGTTTTTTATCTTCTTTTTTTTATCATTCAACATCTTCAACAATGATTATAAATTAGACTTTATAAATTATTTTTGTTTATTTTTCATGAAATTATTTCAATCTTATGACCATGAATGTGAGTTTTGCATGTTATCCCAAGTAAAATCAGATCGTTATACTATGTCCTTTTAAAATTGAGTTTTTATCTTCTAATTTTATCGTTCAACAATTAATTTATTTAGAGAAATTAAATTTTATAATTTGTTTTTATTTTTTATTTTAGATTTATTGTGGTCTCCTAATCTGGGTTGCATATTTAAAATGTTAACTCATATTGACTTAGATCTATCAAATATATTGCTATTTTTTTTCTAGATTGACTCAGGTTGATTTAATATATTGTCATTTTAATACATGTTCTAGGTTGATTATGTCGATCCAATATATTATTATCTTAATAACATATTCACTAGTTTTTTAATTTAATTTATTTTTTATTAGCTGTCCAAATTATATTTGAATCAAGTTAAACATGTTATATTATTTCAACTCATTCACATTTTGAAATTTGAAATTGTATTTAGACATCCATGTCTCAATTTTGGATTGTATAATTTTAAGGTTGTTTATTTTTATATTTGAATTATTTTATTAAGTTAATTATATATACATATAACAAAACAAATCATTCTAATTAAAAAAAATACAATAGCAACCGGAACAAAAGTGATTTCATTGATGATAGTGGTACTGGAGTTGCTCAATATCACCAAACAAACCCTATCTCCACGAACCACAGAAAATAGAGTGAAGAAGCCAGAGTTTCTGGCATCACACGACATTTTGTTGTTGTTTTAATGCAAAAGTGATGTTTTATTTATTCAATCAACAATAGAATATACAGATACTCTTATAAATAATTTGATTTGTTTCTTTACATGCAAGTGGGGATATAAAATATTATGATATACAAGTTTCAGGTTTTTTTTTGTCAAGTTTCAGGCACGTATAGTGTCGGGTGATATAAAATTTGTCACGTATTCGTACCGGGAACACAGGTTTACTGTTTGCAAACATGTCATGAGCTCGTGAACAAAAGTCTTGAATGGGAAAACGTGACGTGGCAGGAGGAAGGTGCGGGAGAACCTGCATCGTCTGTCCTGACGCGACTGCACGTCCAGCCAAGAAGAGCGGAGAATAGACATTTAGCTACGTAGTTTAGTTTTCCTTCTCTCTTTTCATATCGGATGAAAATTTAGGCCCACGAACTCGGCCTGTATTACCGGTCAAGAACGGTGGGCCACCACATTAATTGATCAGATTCCAGGGGCGGGTGAAAGATCTTTGTGATAAAGAAAGCGCCTGATACCCACAAATAGTTTAATCAGGTGGACACGAGCAGATCTTCCAGGTTCATATTTTCATGGCCGTGATCAATACTTGAAGTGAGAATGTTCCGAAAAAAACAAAACACCGAACGAGGCATGAAATAATTGAAGCTCACATGCCTTTTATTTTCAATTCCGTTTGTGGATTTCATCAACAAAAATCATATGAATTTTATTATTAATTGATTGATTTATATCTATTTAAATGGGCGGGTTATTAAATAGCTGGAATTCTTATAATAAAAGAGCTTGTTTTCTTGGAAATCTTTAAAAAGTGGTTAGAGTTTCTAGTCATCGTAAAACTAAATAATAATATTTTATTTATCACCTTTTTAAATTAAAAATAATCGAGCTGTCACTCCCCATGGAGCCCCGACGTGACAAAGAGTTGGAAAAAAGATTCGAAGAAGAAGATCACTTCGAGGAGATCCCAGCTCTCGGAAGGCAAATCTAAAGAATCCGATCCAATACAGGAGGAGATCTTGATCCGTGAATCCAACAAGCAAATACGGAGCACGTTGCTTTCCAGTCCTGACAAATAGTAAAATAATTTTGGAATTCACAATATATAATCTATCGGGTTGACCTAATTACCTGCTGTTTAACTCAATAATTTAGCAATTAAGTTTTTTTTTTTTTTATAAAAAAATTCTACTCCGCATCCATCAAATTTAAATGTTTATCTTGCATATTTTATCTTGCCACTGTGATAATGACAGGTGGAACTTACAGGTGTAACCGGGATGGATAGTCAAAAGAGTTATGAGGGTCAAAGGAGGAGACCTGGTCAAATGAACCGACGTGTTTTGCATACTGGATTTGTGCATGCTGATTGGACAGCTTAGTCAAAATTATCTGCAGGCGTGAATGCTGATGGTCAAAGCCTGATTGAAATAGACGAAACACGCAAATCACAAAAAAGTTCCAATAACGTACAGGAGTGCAAGGCTCGTATTACACATTTGTAATATTAGCTCATTAAAACAATTCTACAACACAAATAATTTAATTTAATTTTACTTTTTTTTGAAATTATGGATAAATCGCGAAACCAAATATAATTGTAGCACAGCAAGCGCAACGGGATTGGAGTATTTGAGTTGGAGCCTCTTATTTTTATTACAATTTATGGCGCACTTGCATAGATTGTTTGACCAAAACTATTGTGTGAATAGTCCCATTGTTTTCTTGTTTTTTTGCTCGGACTTATTTAAAGTAATAGAAAATACATATTATATGTGTCGGTCTAGATACGAAACGTAGTTAAATGTTTTGGGACTCAAGCTGGCCCAAAAATTCTCCACAAGCTTCTCCACACACGCCCGACAACACAGACTAAAATTAGGGCACAGCACACTCCACAGGGCAACGAGGTGAACAATACCATCACTCCCGGTTCTAGGTAACCACAGGGATCTAGGCATGCAGCTCTCAAATCCACCACGATGAAAAGAAGAGATTTATTATTCTATCACGATGCCAAAGTTACATGTTTTTGGAAAGGCCAAATCATGATTGGAAGTTAAGAAAATAAAAATAAAAAGAAAGAAAAACAACAGATTAATCATCCCCGTTGCGACATGCTACTCATTCGTTGAATCATCCCCTCAAACGATGGACGTTGTTCAGGATCGCTGCTTGCACAATCGAAACAGATAATTAGTTTCCATCAACCTGCAAGTTCCCATTTTATTAATAATAATAAAATGTAGTGGTTCAGTTTCATGAATTACTTTTCATTTGAAGGTTCATTGCGGAGGACTTCAGGGGCCATCCATGGAGGCTGCACAGAGAAAATGGAGTTCAACATTAAGGACAATTATATTGGAACAAATTGCAGCTAAGAAAATGAAGAAATTTCCCCAGCTTTTGGAGAAGATTATTTTGGAAATCAGAACCAGAGCATTGAAGAAATTTTCAATCTATCAATCTACCGATGCATTCAGAACTCGACGATAACACAACAGCATATGAACCTGTTAGAACAAAACAAAGATAATAGAGGGGTTTTAAGAAAAATGTTCCAGCACCCACCAATCCGCATCATAGTCAAAATCATCTAATATAATGAATTAGTTCAGAGACCATGCCAGCAACTGCACTTTTGCCAAGCACCAAGCACTTCTGGTAAAGTCTGATCATTACATTAATGAAATATGTTTGCTGGAATATTTATTTATTTATTTATTTATTTTTCTCTCTACCCTCTCCTCTCTCTCGCATGTACAGCCTATTTTTTAATTTCTCTTTAAAATGTCATGTTTTATAAATAACCACAAGTTTGAATGTGCATTTTCCAATTATAGCAAATATAAAATGTGTATTCCATTTTGTTTTTGCCAATATCTTAAAAAATCCATACTAACAAGCATTTCCAATCCAATTTCATATATATTTTGTCCAGGACAGTCTATTTTAATTTGTATCGTACAGTCCAACTTACCAAGGGCATCCTAAGGTATTGGAGCTTAGTTTAACCATACCTTTTAAAAAAATTTAATTTTTAATTATAGTCTTGGATGTGTTTACATTATTTTTTAAATAATTTTAAAAAATAAAAAATATATTATTTTATATATAAAATATATTATTTTAATATATTTCCAAACAAAAAAATAATTTTAAAAACAATCTATACCACTATCACATGCACTGTAACTAAATCTGAAAGCGGTGTCTGGTAGGAGACCTCGATCAGTCAATTTTCCTTCACAAAGAATATTGTTGGTGTGACTATATAAGCACATCAGAAGTGGCCTTTAGAGAGAGGAGAGTAGCGCTAGGTATACCTGTTGAAGTAACCGTTAAATGGCAGTTAATTTTTTGAAAGCACACGCAAAACCCGCCAAACTCGCTCTTTTTTTTATAATATAATGAAAATATTCCATCGATTAACATACTAAAAAAAAAGAGAAGAAAAGATGAGGATGCATTATGAAGTGATACTCTTGATTTTCTGCTTCTTCCTAAGTTATTTTACTGTGCAAAGTATAGAGATTTTGTCGAAATCGAAGCTTGAAAGATGCGAGAAAGCCTCAGATTCTGATGATGATCTCAATTGCACTAGAAAAATCGTCTTAAACATGGCTGTTCCCAGCGGTTCTGTAAGTCTCTTTTTTTTCTCTTCCCTAACTAGTTAATTCACTATAGTCTAATTATCGAGATTAATTAATGTCGTTAACAAAATCCCTAATTCTTCTCGTTCTTGGTGTAGAGTGGCGGGGAGGCGTCGATTGTGGCGGAAATAGCGGAAGTGGAAGAGAATGCGACTAACTTGATGGAAACAGTGAGAGTACCACCGGTGATAACAATCAATAAAACGGCTGCGTATGCTTTGTATGAACTTACATATATACGGGTGCGGCGCGGCGCTTTCTTGGTTACTTGTAAACACACACACACATCATTTGTGGGTTTAATGCTTAATTCATAAATAGATAACTTTGTGAAATTTCTCGATTGGTTGTAACTTGTAGGATGTTGCTTATAAACCTGAAGAGTACTACGTTAAGACGCGCAAATGTGACCGGGATGCCGGTGCAAATGTTGTCAAGATATGCGAGAGGTGACTTGTTTCTCCCCCCTTTTATTTTTTAAAGCAACATTGTCCCGTTCTTTGCAACTGCTAATTTGTTAAAGCATGTGGTCAGCCTATTGATAGTAAAGTTCAAAGTCCTGTTTATTATCCGGTTCGTTATACAGAAACTAATATTATGATCGATCAACATTTGCGAGAAATGGTCTTTTTCTTATAGAAACCAAAGCATCTGCGTGTTCATTTGGACTGTTTCTTCGATCGTCTTCTTCTTGTCTGGAAAGTGAGATTATGTAATAGAAACTTTGCAAGTTCTTGTGTGCAGGACTAACTGCCTTAGAGTAACTGTTTTGTAGGTTACAAGATGAAAATGGCCACATTATCGAGCATAGTCAGGTGGCATTTCTGATTTCTTGAATCTCATCTGGATTCCAGAAGCACACACCCTATATACGCTTGCACATGCATGTTTAGTAGTACATGGTTTCATAGTGGATTCTGCAGCACCATATCTACTATAGTTTACCTAGTTAGCGATTAAACCTGTCCTCTAAACGGGACTCTGTATGCAAAGATTTACCTTTTGTGTTGGTGATCATACCATACTTTTCTTTTCTTCACATGATTTATTACTCCTCTCTACCGTTCTCTTCTTTCTTTTCTGCTTAGCCAATCTGTTGTCCTTGTGGTCCCCAACGGCGGGTAACATCATCATGTGGAAACTTCTGTAAGTGCCTTGCCATATGTCCGGCATTCTCAGTTTAGCTCATAAGATGCAGATTGCAATTTTATTATCAATGTATACCTTTGTTTTGAGCAGTCGACAAATTGATGAAAGGGAAGGCCAATACTGCACACTGTGTCAGATTTCCAGGTGATTGGTATGGCTTTTAGGATACATTGTTTTCCTATTGATGCTTCTTTGCTAGTAAAACCCCATCCAATCAATAAAAAGTAGTATGAGCACACACAATTTGTCAGTTCAATAAATAATATTTGATTATGGATGCTAGAAGCGGTGATTCATGCCGTGCTGATGAATACAAATGGGTGTCAATAAGCAAGTTGGGCACAAACTTAATCTTATTGTCTTTCAATTCCGGTATGATATAAATTATCAACAATCTTTTCACAGTTTAGGTCTGTGAAATTTTCAAAGCATCCAATGTTTTTAAATGGCATCCTCATTTTTTCCTGAACTTAAAACATGTAATGAGCGAGTAATATGGTTCTAAGAAGAATCTTATTTATGAATTTGTAATTTTGGAATGGCTTATCTCTTCGATGAGTGGTTAATTGCATTGCCATGACTATTATTAATGAACAGATCATAGATAGTTCAGTTTTTAGTCTTGTAATTGCTGGTTAATTGGTTAATTGCTGTCTATCATAAATATATTTTCTTCCAACTCTTACAAGTGTTTGATTTTATGCAAGACTAATATTTCATTGTTCACCCAGGTTCCATGTTTTTGGTATTGGACGTCGATCGATGGGTTTCAGTGTACGCATTGAGGTGAAGACAGGATCTAAAGTCTCGGTATGTTGTTTTTCTCTACATCAATGGCCTCTGTATACGAACTCTTTTAACAGGTCAATTTATTTTACTCAGCTCCTGCTCTAGAATTGCTCGTTGGAGCAGATCCCTTGCAATTAATTAAATGCTGCGGGAGGCTGAAAAAAAAAAATCTTGGTCTGAATTAAACATTACAGAGGGCTTCTAACATGATAATGAAATAAATGTTCTGCTAGTTTGCAAATGTGATGGTAGAGCACAGTATGGGCCGGGATGATTTCATGTTTCTGATCTTTCTATTTCACTCCAACTTCTGCTCTAGAATTGCTAATTGGAGCACATGCCTGTGTAACTTGTTTGCGATTACTTGAATGGGAGAATCAAAAAACATGACTCTCTGTCCGAGTTAAACTTGATTGAGGGCTTCTCTAACGTAATACTGAAATAAATGTCTCTCTAGTCTGTTGCATCTTCTAACGTAATACTGAAAATGTCTCTCTAGTCTGTTGCATCTTCTAACGTAATACTGAAATAAATGTCTCTCTTGTTTGTTGCACATTTGATGGTTAGGCACATTGTGCGGACGTGGCTTGATTTTCAATATTATTTTTTTATCCAAGTTCATCTTTCTTTTTTCCTCACTTTTGCAAGTGAAATGAATATACTTTTCTTTCTACCTTTTCTTTTTCTCTTGTTCTAAATTTAATAATAAAGTGTCATCACTGCTGCAAGTTGTTTCACTTTTGCACTCAAATGGAGTTATTTGAGATTGATTTTGGATGGCATCTCATAATTCTTGTCATATTTTTTCTAATTTTAAAAGTCCATGATAAATATCTTCTAGCTGAAGACTCTCGATTTTGCTTGCAGGAAGTTACCGTGGGCCCTGAAAATAGAACAGTGACATCGAAGGATAATTTTCTAAGGGTTAATCTCATTGGAGATTTTGTCGGATACTCGAATATTCCATCATTTGAGGACTTCTACCTTGTCATTCCAAGGCAGGTATGCCTCCCTCACTAATATGATTACCATGGAAGTGTGCTAGCTTAAGGGGAATGAAGCAGAACTTTTTATCAAGTTGGTTATGCACGTACAATTTTTCAAGTTAGTTTTTCTTAGAAAAAGACTTTTTACCAATAGCTTATAGCTCAATGCTAATGGAATCAATGGTAAAGGGAATGATATGTAATCCAATTCTCTATCATTGTATCCAAATAAAAAAAAAAAGGAGGCAAGAAGAAAGGAAAGTCTTTTTCACCTGTTATTGATTTGTAATTGTAAATGCACAATACTGTAGTATTGAGAGTTTCTTATTTTGTCGTGGAAGGGTGAAATTGGACAACCACAGGATCTGGGAAGAAACTTTTCAATGTGGATGCTGCTTGAGAGAGTGAGATTCACCTTAGATGGTGTTGAATGCAACAAAATTGGTGTCAATTATGAGGCTTTCAGTGGGCAGCCCAACTTCTGTGCTTCACCATTTTGGAGTTGCTTGCATAATCAATTGTGGAATTTCCATGATGTTAGTTTGTCAGTTAGTAGTGGTCTCTGTAATTTGTGTCCCCATTTCTCCTAGTCCCAATTTCTGTAACTTGAACAGTTTTCTACAGCTGTTGCATGAAGCTAAGAAAAGCTACTTTATTTATGGCAGGCCGATCAGAACCGAATTAGGAGGAACCAGTTGCCACTATATGGCGTGGAAGGAAGGTTTGAAAGGATAAATCAGCATCCAGTTATGTTTCTGCAATTTTAGATCTGATGTTCAACAAAATGTAAACTATTTGAATTTTATAGTAATTTGATTCAATTGCAGAACGCAGGGACTCATTCGTTCTCCATAGGAATTACTGAAGTTCTTAACACAAACCTTTTGATAGAACTAACTGCTGATGACATTGAATACGTCTACCAAAGGTTTGATATCTATACTTACTTTTAGTGCTGCAAGTTTCTGATGTTAGAACGTTTAACCAAAGGCATGATTTTAAACTATTGGTGATAAGATATTAAGATGCAGCATGGACTATAAGTTCAAGGCTTCAGAATTAAGGCCATGCTCTGTTTGGTATGGGAGTTCATATGGTGTTGGTCCATCCATATATGATAAAGGATGTGCAATTATAGTTGGTTCATGGATTAAATAGAAAGCTCGGATTACTTCTTTGAATGGCTAGAGTTCCCTAACTTGTTTACTGTAGCGTGAACATTATTGCAAAATATCTAAAATCACTTTTATTTCAACATTTTTCTTGGCCATATTTATGAGTTGCAGAAAAGAAAGGACGTAAGACCTAATCCTAACTACTGGTATAAATCTGTACACTAATGCAGTGAATTTACTAGTTACAAAAACCGGAAAAGATTAGGGAGGGAACTTTCTTTGCTGTAGCATTCCTATCATTTGTGCAATTTTAGTTATGGCATTGCTTGTGTGTGTCACCATGTTTCCGTGTAGGTGTCCATTTGTTGAGCTTCATCTCCATTCGTTTGCAGGAGCCCAGGAAAACTTTTAAGTTTCACCATCCCGACATTTGAAGCCCTTACTCAATTTGGAGTTGCTACAGTCTCGGCTAAAAATATTGGGGAATTGGAAGCATCATATAGCTTAACGGTATTTTAAACATCGCCCTGGCATATATTTGGTCATGATGATAAAATGCTTAAACACGTACATGTTGATGCAATCTTTACTCTCACTTGGACCGCTTGCTATAAGATACTGATATGTTTTTGTTGATTACATTCTCTATGTTGATTGTTTTCCTCGTTCTGTGGCCAGTTATTGAGAATTATATACCAATCTGATGTCTTTCTTTCAAGGTGCATTTGTCCTGCATTATGAAGGTTTTTTTATTGTACATTTCACATTGACATGATTTCATGTTTTGGACCTTTTTTTTTCGGTATTTAAAAAATGGAAACAATAAAATTAAGCAGTTTCTAGTATCTCCACAAAATATTATGTTTTGAAATCTTATATTATGGGGTCGTTGATGTTGATAGTATAAAAATACGCCAGAAAGTTGAAGGACAAGATCTAATTCATGTATGTTGGTGAAAGTATTTACTGCGATGAGAGTTTGGATTAGATATTGATTAGTACATACCATCATTATGTATTGTTGTATTCATATTATGCTTTAAGGAGTAGTTGCTGCAACACATTCTACCTTTAGCTATTATGATGATCGTCTCTTCCTTGCAGTTTGACTGCTCAAGAGGTGTTTCGCTCATGGAGGTAACATTAACTGCCATATTGATCATAATTCCTAACTATTCACAAAGGACACAATCCGAATTTTAATGTTTGAATGGTTGCAGGAACAATTCTTCATTTTGAAGCCGAACGAGATTACAATTCGGTCATTTAAAATCTACCCAACAACTGATAAAGCTGCGAGATATGTATGTGCTGGTAAGATTACAATGGTTTTATTGCAACTTTTCTTGTCACTGTGCGTGACAACTATGGTGGCAGATAAATCTGAAGTCTCAATTATTGTGCTTTAATCCAGCTATTCTGAAGGACTCTGGTTTTAACGAAATTGATAGAGCGGAATGCCAATTTTTTACTACTGCTACCATCCTTGACAATGGATCACAGGTTTGGGGACAACTACAGAATTGTTTTTTATACAGTTATGCTCTTTAAAATTCACCTAGCAACTGGTCGGTCGATTTTGTACTCATGCAAACAAGATCTCTATGAACAATTTCTTATGTGAAGGAGAAAAAGAATTTGAAATTGATTGTAGCAAAATAAGGAAAGAACATAGAAAATGTGTTATGACTATGTAAGAGTATGTGTAACTAAATGTAATTATTACATAAATGCTTCTGAAACATGATTAATATCTGTCCAATAGGGTTCAATAGTGCATTTGTATTTCCTATGGTATGGCTGAAAGCTTCCAGGTGATTGTTTTGCCATTCAGTGGCGTAAAATTTTTACTTCTTTTTTATCTACATTTTTGTGCTATTCTCATAACAATTTCTGTTTCGAGAAAATTAATGCGGTCTTCATTAATGTTTTTTTTATTCATTTGCAAATGTAATTTAATATGTGTGCATACCTGACAAGAAAAATCCAAAAGAGGGGGGGTTATAGAGAGCCGTTAAAATCTACCATTTCATAAATGTTTGATGAAAGTGTACGAGTCTTACGCCTAAAATTTTAAAAGACTAATTTTCTCACATATTAGTGACAGTACAGATAATCAGAATTCACTAATGTAGGAGGTGTTTAATTTCATCAAATTCTCAAAATATCTTTGTAATAACATAACATGTTTATAGACTGTTTCTTCAGACACAATAACTTTTTGCAGATTGCTCCCTTTCTACCACCAAAGACCAGTATAAATGGTTTCTTTGAATCTATTGAAAACATTTGGAACAGAATTTGGGAAGGCTCAGTAGACTTCGTCACAGGGAAAACTTGCAGGTACTTGTCCATTGATTCGAATCACCCTTTTTGTAAGCTTGTTGATGTGGACCTGGATGCATTGAGCTCTTCTTCTTTTTTCCCAATGTCATAGGATATATATATTTTTCCTAAGGCTTGTGCACATCCATTTATCTGAAATTTAGCCTTTACATTATATTATGAACTTAAATGCTACAAGTAACATTTATATTGGTGAATTGCACGCCCTGGAATTTCTGCTGGTATTTGGTGAAATAGAAAGTTCTGCTTGACATGCCAAATTTTGAAGCCCAGCACTAGACAGAGGGCCATTAGCTGATTTTTTTAGCTGTTTAGATGAGCTCACGAGATCTTGTTCTTTTTATTAGGTCTTGCAACTGTTTTGAAATAACTTATGTTCCCTTTAATGGGCAGGCAGAAATGCTCCAGCTTCTTTGATTTCCGTTGCCACATCCAATATGTATGTATGAGCTGGATGGTGATGTTTGGTCTACTTCTGGCTATTATCCCAACAGGTAACACTATTCTTCCTCGAGGAAAAGTAAACTCTATACAGAGCTGTAACATTGTGTTCTTATTCTAATGAGGAACACATGTGACATTGTACTTTTGAGTTCCAGTGCTTGTACTGCTATGGCTTTTGCATCAGAAAGGACTTTTTGACCCTATTTATGACTGGTGGGAAGATCATCTTTGGACCGGCGAGCAGGGAATCAGAGATGCTCGGAGACACAATAAAGATATTCATGTGAAATCGGGAGCAAGACAGCACACGCATAAGCGAAGAACCATTCATCAAGAGCATGGGCACAGGCATTTAGGAAGGGATACAGAGTACTATCATTATCTTCACCATGTCCACAAGGACAGGACTAAGCACAGGGGAAGTAGGAAGTCAAGTGTCATGCAGCAAGTCCATTTGGATGGAGTGGAGAATTCCAAAGTTGGACATCACGGACACAGAAAGGTGAGAGGCCATGGAAGTACTGTTTAAATAACCAGTCACCAGTTGCATGATTCACACGCTTAATGTTGCTAGCTGAGCAGACCGAAAATTGGGAATGAATCATGATACCGATTATAGACTTGTAGAAGATCAGATTGACTTTCTCTAGTTTTTTTGTTTATTTCTTCTGAGCGAGTGATATGGAATTCTTTAGTGTGAAATTGCAGTAGTGGATTATAATGGAAAGGATTATACACTGGTGGTTAAAAGTAAATTATCATTGTGATTAGTATGTGCCCCCTGACCTCCTTTATTCTACAAAATTATATAATGACAAATAGGAAATAAAAGCACAAAAAATAGCATCTGGTCCTGATCAAAACTGTAAGTTTGTCTCTGCTTGGATGAAAACCAGAGCTGCCCGCCCCCTCCGTGCAGTATCCAAACGTTACCTCAACCATGACCATCTCTCTCTCATAGATTGTCGATCGATGGATAAAATTCGAGCTCGAAGTTTGAATCTTTCTGGTAAGTGCTTATGTAGAGTAGTTATATATTGTCTCTCTCCGTGAGCTGAATGTGATAACCGCTTGGATATTGTAAACCAGGAGTTCGAACAATATTTCCTCCTTTGATTGGTTTCCACCTGAAATGTTTAAATAATAGCGAAGCTTAGTCTCTCTCTCCATGCGTGCGTACTCCCAGGCACCCATTGCACACTTGCAATGAGCATTCCCAGAAACACACCCAATAGCTCATTTACGTACGGAAAGGTTTGCATGCTATTACCTGGACTTTGTGACCAAGCAATGTAGAAACACAGCCATCTGCACCTTGGTAAACTCTGTTCCAACACAAAATCTCATGCCACCGCCAAAGGCCATGAAGTTCTTGGATGCACCATTTACTTCCGTACCCTGCACGCCACAGTAGATTTTATTATGATGGGAAATACATGGTGAATAGAAGGGTGAGAACTCCTTCTAGTATTGGAATGTCCGCAAGTTGAAAGGATTTTCAAACATAACCCACCTTCCATCTCCATGGATTGAAGGCAAGTGGATCGTCATATTTTGCTGGGTTTAAGTGTACAGCGGGGGGACAGACCATTACTGCCCAACCTGCTGGAATGGTATATCCTGCCATGCCAAGTTATATTATAAATTCGAATTATAACATTCTTTGCGCACTATAGTAACTGACACATGTATTGATTGCTAGCAACCACATACCCTTAAAATGGATATCTCCAAGTGTTTTTCTGAAGATCCCTGGAACTATGTTTGCTAGTCTAACAGTTTCATTAATGACCTGCAAAGTTGAGCTCGTCAGTTTTTAATAATATTACAAAAGACACTGTTATGATATCAAGCTGGTGACAAAGTGCTCGACCCACCTGAAATGTGAATTTCATTGATTTGTATTCCTTCCATGTAAGACCAGGGTTGGCATTTCCCCGATTTCTTAGAATTATCTCGTGCTCTTCCTGGGAAAAGTGTAAACATAAAGAGCATATTAGGTTTTGAAGCGCTGAAGAAAAATTATGGAGAAATAAAGTTTTAATAACTTTCTTGCATACCGTTAATTTATTTAGCACTAGAGGATTATCCGATAGAAACTTGACAGCTGAAGTTAGAGCCAGGGAAGTTGTTTCAAAGCTGGCGAATAGCAGCACAAACATTAAATCCAGAGCAATTTCCTCTGTAAGGATTGTTTTTTCCTTTCGAAGTTCCTCAAGCATAAAATCAAAAAAATCACTTTCGTGCTTTCTCGGATTTGCTCGTCTTTCCTGTAGCAGGTTCTTCAGCATTCTCATTGCCCTTTTCCTACCCTGAGAATTCATAGAGCATTTCAGACAAACAAAAAAAAACAATTGAACAATTTAGTTTGAAAATGTGCAGCAATCCATTTGCAGAATTGATTTGGTGCTCGGGTGACACTTTTTTTTAATCTACTCTGGGTTTTTTTTTTATCGTGGCTCTTGCTTGCAAACATTTTGGACGCGCTAGTTTGCTTCTTGCTGGTCTGAGCTTCTAGTTTGCAGGTGCCCAAGTATTGTTAAGAGAATGAAAGGGGGCATTTATGTGAATAGTATGGAAGGTTTCAGTTTACCTGTAAGCATTCGTGATATGCTGTTCCTGGAATGTCCAAAGGGAAGGAGATTAATCCTTGTATAAATGCGACAAAGTTATCCCTTAGATTCTCTGGAGAATTTTCTTGATCATAACTTATGAGCTTCTTCGCTGTCAGGTCAAAGATCATCTGTAAATATCATAAGTGTTATTAGATTCAGGATAAACATTGCTTGATTACTCTTATTATGAGAAGAGGGATCGTGTGAGATTACAGTTGCTGTGGCTTCTTTCAATTCAACTGATTCCTGACGAGACCATAGCTGTAATCTTTTTGATGCTGTCTGTTCAACTTCAGGGAGCATTTTTTTAAGGCTTTCAGGACCAAAGAGATTAAGCACCATATTCTTAAGATACTTGTACATGAACCCATGTAGCGAGCCAACATTTTGCCTTCCAAAGATCTCCGTGAATGTATCCGGATACCAGCTCTGGAACAATTTTCCTTCTTGCTGGAAGATAAAGTAATTGAGATCCGGATCTGTTGATACCACGACTGGCCTTCCAACCAAATTAGTCCGGAATATTGGTCCATATCTGAAAGCAACAGCAAAAACTTTAGAACGAATGATGGGGGTGATGATCGCACAACTTTTTGAACAACTTAGTCATTCATAAGAGCTTTACCTCTTCATCCTGGCTCTGACAAATGGATGAATATCACAAGAAGTATCTGGAGCGAAGAATTGAAGGGTCTCGCCAATAAATGGCAATCCCATTGAACCTGGTGGAAGAGTGCCATTGCATATGGGGTTTCTCCAGCGGTAAACCCAATGCGCGATGCTTATAATAATCAAAGCTCCAAAAAACAAAGCCCACATCTTGATCAAATATAAGCGTCCAAGTACAGAGCACTGAGAAGATCCTGGGTTGAGAAGAGGATTTTAGTGCTGATATGTTTTGATAGGAAAGGAAAATGGGAAGGGTAGGATTAGTAATGAAGTAGAAGGAAATGCTAGCATGTCTCTCAGAAACCATTAGGAGTCATCTTAAATAGGCAGGGCATAAGTTAGAAGCAGACAGAAAAAAATAGTATTAGTTTTCTTTATTTTAGTTAAGTTGCTCAAAAAAGTAAAAGTTGAATATAGAATACAATAGCTGAAAATTATTCTGTCTGGAGACCACTTATTATCCCACGTCAACAGTTTCTACAAGTCTGTGTTTAGAGCCCAGCATGACCATGAAACTTACAGGATGTTTCCTCTTTCACTGCAGATATTTTGTTTTTCATTAGGATAAATAGTCCATGTAAAACAAAACTGAAGCACGAGGGCAGGATTTAGGCCTTTTTTGAGGACATTATGCAGGAACAGAAGGGCTCTTCCCAAGATTTGAGAGGATAGAGATAGAGGTTCAAAGGATCTGTTTGACCTGACCAAGTGTCTGAAACCAATCTTCAACACGTCATTAAATTGCTAAAATCTAATGGTTTCACCAACTTCCCGGAGTCTTCTCAATATCTTTGCTAAATACACCAGTATCTGCGTGATGTTATATTTTGCCAGTTAGAGATGCCCCGCATGTTCTTGTTTTTCCTTATCTTTTCTTACTTAATTTTTTAAGAACTAGATCTCATCCTAGATCTTCCTTAGCTGTGTAATCATTCGTTCATATTGTTAAATGCTAATGTCAAACTCTAGATCTTCTTGCACACATCACTGCTGATCTTCTGTAGTGTGCTCTAGAAATGTATACTGGATGTACTCTTTTACCTCTTGGAAATAATTCCTGAGTAGTAGGTATAACAAGCTAGTTGGTCAGGTTAACCGATTTCGACACATAGAGCACCGCCCCCATCGGCCCATTGAGCCACGGACTGGACCTCCTTGCAACATCCACTACAAATGTAGGTAGGTTACTGTGAATCATGCCCTCCATTATATGCAACCAGATTATAAAATTGATTTCTGTGTGTTACGACAATAATGTTGCTGTATTGAGCGCGCCTGATGGAATGAAGCTGAACTAGGTAACACCAATGTGGGGGCTTGAAAATCTTGTCAGCTTATGAATTTATCTTTTTTATTCCTGAGTTAAACATGCCAAGTCACAGCCCATCTAGTGTCATTAAGCTGTAAAGATGATGCTATTCTGGGCCTGTAGGCATTGCTGTGAAAATGTCGGAGTGCGCCTTTTTAATCAAATTTGTTATTATGTCTTGAAGAAAGCGAAGCTTCTCGTACCAACCTGAGCAGATACACATAACAACAGCAGAAAGTGACAAGGAACAGCTTTAGTTTACCCTCCATTCTGAGATTAACAAGTTTAAGAAATCCTTTCGTTGCTGTAATTTAAATGGTTTCTTTTCTTTTCTTTTCTTTTCTCAGTGATTTGCTGTCTGGTTTAGGTTCTTTGAGAAAGTGACACAGATGGTTTAACTGCTTGGAATGGGCATGGAAAGAGTGTATTTGAGGGGATCCACATCAAAGACAGCTCGGGTTTTCATACTGTATAATAACATCTGTTGCTTGCTACGAAGTATTCTGTTCTCTAGTCCCAAAAGCAAGGCTTTTGTATTAACATTCTGAATTCTCATGTCTGGTGGAAAACTGTGAGAAAGTAAGAGCTTTCAGGGTCCTACCTGTCTTCATTGTCCAGTGTTTCAAAAAAACACACGGGGTAAATGGTCTCCCACGTGCAAAGTGTCCACAACAGGGCGATTCCACTGCTACATGGACCTACGCCATCCCCTTTATATTTTCTCTAATGATCCAACGGTTCATGATCATCAACGTGGTTGACCTTCTTGATCCATCAAAAGAAGTCCATTGGTTGAATAGTGACACGTATCAGTGAGCAGCTGCGGGGGTGCCTCCTGATCTGTCGGCTTATATATACAGAATAAAAATCGCTGGAGCACAGAGGAATGAAGAAGAAGACTCGACATGCCTGCTGTTGCTTGGTAAAAATGGTATGGGTAGAAAAAAGGAGAGATAATGATGCAGGTGTTGAGCTCCACGAGGAAGAGAGGATTATGGAGAAAGTTGTTCTTCTTGTCTGTGCCGTGCGCCTTGGGGAACGATCCTTTTAATATTTAAATTACACTTTTAAGTTTTAAGTAAAGAAAAAGAGCTTACAAAAGACACCTTTTCTTCACTGAGATTTGGAATTCGGATTATACTAATTAGTTGCCGGTGCTTTACTGCTTCTTACTTTCTTACATTATTATTATTATTAAACTCGTAAACTGGTTTTTAAATTAAATTAAAGAGAGATTTGACTTGCTAATGCCTGCTTGATCTACTATTTCTACTCGATCGGCCGAGTTAGGAATTGGATTAGCCACGACATGTTCTTTTTATATTAAAACCATATTTCTCTAGATTGATCATGGTTAATTCGTCCGAATTCATGGACTTGAAGGGATTATCTTGAAATCTATGTTTTTTTTTTTTAATTTTATAATAATAAAAATGAACACTCATATAAAAGATAACATATAAGTTTATGAAAAAAATGTTTTTTTTTAACAACTAAAATAATTTATTTTATTATAAAAAAAATACACGCAAAAACTATAATGATAACCAAAAAGAAAACAACCTAGATTTTTAATCAAAAACTTAATCTTCTTTTATTTTGGTAAGAAAATATTTTTCTATGAGCATTATTATTTTTCACCTCCAATAATTAGAAAATCAAGATCCAAGTTTTGGGATTATAAAAGCCTATTTTCAACTACTTTGTTCACATGAATAAACAAACAAAGGCCCTTAATTAACAAACTCATTTTTAATGTCAAAACACCCTTAAATCTATCTAAAATCTCAAAATTAAACCGATTGAGCTCTGATCTTCTTCCTTTTTTCCGGTGATATGAATGGTAAAAAAAAAACCCTAAAATAAAGCTCTCCTTGTTAAGAGTATTTATTGACATCAAAATCAGTTTTTTTTTACTAGAATATGGCTGACCACCTACTTTCTTTTGATCTCTTACAACACTCTTTTTTAAAAAAAAAAAATCAGTAATTTAAAAAAAAAATCAGTAATATAAATGTTAAATAAATAAAATTTATGACTAAAATGTAAACCTCAAAAAATAAATGCTTAATTCCTCTCCTGTTGCTCAGACAACAGCGCCAATAAGGTGCCCAAGAGCTGAGGGGCTGTCCAGTTTTTGCAGGGCTCGGGTGAGGTGTCGAGTAACGTGACAGTACTTACATCTAATAAATCCCATATAGTTTTAACGGGTAGGTGTTCAGAATCTATTGCAACTGGGCTTTGCTTAAGGAATAGATAAGAGTATTTAATTTCACATCATAGATGTTAGAACTACCTCAGGTTAACCGGGAAAACTTGGAGTTCAAAACTTAATTTAAACCGAGTTTTTAATTAAACGAAACTTGGTATTAATCATTTGTTATTATTAAACTCAATTCAAAATCATTTTAGATCAATAAATAATTTAAAAAATATATGCTATCATTTTATATCAAAATAAATGATTATGTGCACCAATAATTATCAAATTGATTTCTAAAACAACTATACTCAATGCAATATGCGATCTCGGCTAAATTCACATTTATCTCTAAGACACTCTTATTTAACTGGACTTAATCCACGTGTAAAACCCAATTTGACCATATTATGCTCCAATAATCGTGATGTTTTGGCCTGATTAATCAAGTTTAGTAGGGTTTGTTTAACAAGCGTCTCTTTGGCTTTACTTTAGATAGATAGATAGATAGATAGATAGATAGAGATGAAAATTTAACCTTTCAATACTTATCTAATCTATAAGTTCTAACTGGTGAGTTTTTAAATAGTTATCTTATTTTATAGGATAATTGACAAGGTATAGATATTATTAAATTAAATTTGATCTAAATCTGATGAAATATATAAATTTATATCATATACATGTACCATTTATGTTTTTTTAAAATCTAATGTAATATACACATATAAACCCACACAAGTGCAAGCGCATATATATGTGCGAGCGCGCGCATGTATATGCACACATATTTATTTTAATTTTAATGAATATTTAAAACTAAATAAATATGGTATAAAAATATAAATTTATTATCAAATAAATAAAAATATGTACGTGACCTCTTATTGCTTGTGTGTGTGTGTGTTTTTAATAGCATATATTTCGGAGTAAATACGAAAAAACATTAACGAGCTCTTTTTGTTTAAAAATCTATGACAGGTAATGAGTTTGATCCCCGCATACCTAGTTGATGTGTACACTAAACATTTTAACTCGCCCTTATTTTTCATCCCAACAATGACATTTTTATCCCGATCGAGATAACGTTGTTGGGTGCGAGCATAGCCATTCAAAGGCTTTTCATTGGCTACCATACCATGTGACCAAACTGGTATCTGCGAATGGGCAGCCGGAGCTGGTCTGTTAACATGGAGACATCGACATTGAGAATGGCAAAAACATTTCAATAAACCTTTTGAAGCTTTTCGACTTCATTAGGGCATAGTTTTTATTCCATTTTCTACTCCTGTATTTGATACACGTTTGACATTATAATAAACAAATAAGACCATTGAGCCACCCAAAGCTGAGAAATGGTGTCACCCATGACCTAAGCGATATCATATTTTACAGATTTATGACCTGGAAACGAGACTTATGGTAGCTTTGGTAAATACAGATTCTTGCGAAGCAATCAAATCTCAATCCATGCATGCATATTATTATTGCTGTTTCACTTGCAATGAAGAGCAGTTGACCCTTTTGCAATCTTAGGGACACCTTTTCCCTCGATCTCATTCTAGGATTAAATAGCATAAATGATTGGACTGGGCAGTGCCAGCTTCATTTCATGACAAGGTACTCTATTTTTTTTTTATTAAAAAAAAAACATCATTTTAATGTATTTATAAACAAAAATTATCTTAAAAAACAATTTCGATCACACTACCAAACAAGCAAGCCCTCAAACACAGGACAAAAACAACTGAAGGTGAAATGCCGGCAGCTATGCAGCTGAAACCGACTGTCACAATCTTGCCGACAAGGTCCTAGACTCTCTCTTCTTGCTGGGTGATTAGGACAACTTAATTAAGCCTGCTTATCACTAACTATTACTCGTAAGGTGATTAGGTATGACTTAATTGACTGTATGCTCGAGAATACTGAATTCCAATTAGCAATAGCTGACTAAGGCCAGGTGTTTGGCTTGCAGCCAAAAACTAACAATATTTCACTCGTTAGTTGCTTGAAGATGCTTGTCAGAATCAATATTTGGTGTAAATTAGTGGTCCTCGGCCAATATCGTCACCGTGCTTCCTGCCATGACCCACCACAGATAGCTGGCCACTTCCGACCAATTTGGGCATCACGCAAGCACAGGGGTTTAATATTTGTACGACTAATTTTGGGACGAGCTGCACCCACCAAATTTCCAACTACGGTCAAATGGTGCATAGCATGAGTAAATGAAGTCTGCCTCCAATAATGCCACGGATAAAAGCACTGTTCACGCTATAAATAGAAAGGATTGCAGAGGTTAACGAGAATTCAGCACCAATAACCACATGTCGCATGTAATATAATTTAAAATACCAAAAAATTACTGTGTTAATTATTCTGTTTCTTCCCTCTGATCCATCGTGTCTGCTGCAAGAACCCTCGCTCCTTTCACAAGGTCACTCTCCATATCTATCTCGCCACTACTGTGGGATTTGTGAAAATGCTAATAAAGAGCATGTGGCTAAGGCTTCTATCCAACCAAAATTTCAATTGCATTCGCATTTTTAAATTGCAATTTGGCCAAGAAAATAAATTGCAACGCTCAAATGTTTTTAGAAATTGCAGTTTGGCCAAGAAAATAATTGAATTATCCAACGATACTACAATATTTTGCAGAATGAAAAAGTGTCCAGATGTACAGCGAGTAATGCGACTCTGTAATTGGAAAACCATCCCGTAACTTCCCAAATACGAGGTGTAATACAGCGTGTCAATCTTCCATTCACAAAAATCAAGCCCTTTAACTGTGTACGTTCAATAGGCAAACCACGAAACCATGTTGCCTCACAAGTCTTTTAGGGCTTGAAACTCTGAACTTCAAAGAGATGTTGCATGGAAAGGATCATGCCTCGTTGCAATAGGCACCTAAGAGTTCCCATCTCGAAGCTTTGTCACGGATAACTTTCTTAGCTTCCTGTCATGGTTGAGCACAGCGCTCACGCTCTCAACCACCAAAATAATCTGCAAAATAATAATCGTAGGAGGAGGAGGTAATGAGAAGGAATAGAGGTCAGAATCTTCAGTAAAGGAGCTGAAACATTCATCAACCACAGCAAAAGTTGCAAGCACATTGAATCATTTATCCAGCTCGTCAGATTATTGACAAATCAGAAAGTAATTCAATCATAATTCAGAGGATTGGTAAAAAATTTGCAGAGCAGTAACCAAATTAAAAACAAACTAGCACAAACACAGCTGGCGGGTCACTTTCATGCAACTAAGAATCCAAAGCAAAGGATGTAAATCTACAGAATCAGGAGGTGGATAATTACCACCCATACTCTTGATAAGGGGTATGAATCAACTACATACATGTATGAGGAAGTTTGTCATTGTTGAAACCAAACCATGATTGAGAACTATCAAGATACTTGCAAAGAACAAAGATTATACTGTAAACTAGAAATAGCATACCTGCAAGCATGCATATGCCATACCAGTTGCATAATAAAAGTTTGCATTGCCAGTCCCCTGCAAATTTTCACCAAATGAGCAGTGTTTAAGAAAATTATGGAAGTAACTTGATCAAACAGGCAAGCTTCATGAAGAGGCATACCCTCCAAATCCATAGATTGTGCATCACAGGGCTAAGAAGGGACACTCCAATATATCCACATAAGAGGAAGAATGAGAACTGCATATCTGCATTGCATACCATTTAGGAAGGTGTACGATACCAGACCAAATCCAAATTCATCAATAAGAAAGATAAACTACTAGTTTACCTGCTAATTCATCAAGAAACAAACCCAACAAACCCAAGTATAGTGCTGAATCCCCAACCTATTCAAAATTGAACCATGATTGTAGAAGGTGAAGCAATTAGATTCTTCAATATATACATAAAGAATAACAGGTAAAAGTTCCAATCCCCAATAAATCCATTTGTTGTCATGGCTAACAGTGCAATTATCTTATCCACTTTTCCAAACTATTGTTCACGTGTGATTGGCATAAAGAAACCATATGATGTTATGTTACACATTTGTTTATGTGAGGGTGTAGAAATGGAGTGCAGATGAAAATGAGCAACTCACTGATGGATAGGATTTGAGCATTGAAGAGATTGCAATGTAGATGAAGGCCAAAAAGCAGGGCCGGTGTTTTAGCCGTATGGCTAATGGCAATATCATAAACAAAATATTCAGGTGGAAAACTATCATAAAGAAACTTCTGAAGAAATCAAACACTTCAGCGAAGAAGTACCTGCAATTGAAATGAAACAGATGTCTATCTAAGTGCCACGCCCCATATTTTGTGTTAGAGTTCCCCACATATACAAAGAACAACAAAGAATGTAGGCTCACCACAGAACACCAATATTTGGTGACATATCTTCAACTGTGAGAATGAATCCATATGTTCTGCAAAATGATGCCAGGCATATATAACTATCAAGAAAATTAAAATAACTACTGCATATAACACAATTTTGAGAAGTTGCATGGAACTTCTTATGTCAGCATAAATGCGAAGCAATAAAAGTGTTTTCACAGTGAGAGCAGATTTAATGTTCTTTGACAAGTTTAGATCAACGTGCCTGGCGCAGAATTAATGCAATTTAAAAGGAAAGGAGCTTTATTCCAAGTGTTTCACATTGAGCTAACTTTAGTAACAATAGACTACAAATTCTTCTGTATAGAAGGTGAATAATATGTAATACCCTGGAAATTCCCAGATGCTCATTAACTTATATGAATTTGAAAACTTTGTGATATCACTTCTGTTTATTCTGTACGAAATACCAACCAAACTATGGGGCTTCTGAGCAAATTCATTTAAAAAGGTGCTTGTAGATTTTTATGTGACCAGTCTTGCCTCCATGCGGATAAGCAAAGCTTTTTCAGTTACATCACAAGTCTTTATCACAATCAACCTAATTTTCATACATGATTGCCCAACAGTGTTAGTCTTAGAAATGAGTACTCACTTCTCAATAATCCATTAATTTGATTCTGGCATTGATTAACAGAAGAAAACTCAGGAAAGCAGTGTTATCATTCAAACTCGTGCAATACATGATGCAAACCAGATATAATAAAGCAAAGAATATCCAACTGATACCTTTGAAACATCTCCCACAGACTACCATGTGGTTTAACAGATATACTGCATAGAACCAGAACATAGGTGGACCATAGAGAACTCCAAAATAAGAAATGTATGACTGGTCGCCATGAAAATGTAACTTCTGCCTTTGAATGGTTGGTCTCTTGTTGACCACAGTTATCACTTGAGTGGTTATCTCCATTTTTATCATATCCCTTCTGCAGGAACAACTTTCTGGGGGGAGTATCAGGACCATATCCCAACAAAAGAATCACCTGGAACAAAACCAATTAACCACAGTTTCTAGAGAGTAATACATGAATTGTGTACTTCCCAATGGATATTTCACTATGTGCTATGGTTAGAACTTAGTATTTTAAGACAAAGTAAGCAGGACAGGGGCATTACTGGAATTATTAGGATTGCAGGATAAAGAGACAAGTGTGTCGCCATAACCCATCCAAACGCTGCCAGAGGAACTAGTCCTGCACTCCATTGAATGAACAATGTTTCAATAGAAGATGCGGGATATAGAATATTAGTGCTAGGAAAGTATATCATCTATCCATGGTCTGTTGAAAATATACACACACTTGTTCTGGCAAATACGATTTTTAAAGAGATAACCATGGAACATTCTAGCATGCTAGGCATGATATCTGGCAAAGCACTTTATATCCATCATACTTCCAAGGGGTTATTGTCTTCACCCAACCCC
This sequence comes from Salix purpurea, assembly GCA_027405865.1. NCBI lineage: Eukaryota > Viridiplantae > Streptophyta > Magnoliopsida > Malpighiales > Salicaceae > Salix > Salix purpurea. The sequence continues at coordinate 9,983,024 of CM050328.1, read as the reverse complement.
CAAACCTGGCTGACAAAAGCCAAAATGCTTTCTATAAGCCTGCAACCTTGTGGTAATATGAATTAATCAAGGTTAACTCTTCACAGATACAGTCTTAACTTGATATCAGGCCTCGTGACACTTTTCAAATTGATAAAATTATCAACCGTAATAACATTTTTCAACAAGTTTAAACCCCTAATAATTCAAACCAGTTACCCCTCAAACCTGACACAAGAGACCGATCACTTAAGAGCTCTAATAAGAGATCCTTAACAGTCCTCTAATGCTTAATTAGAATATACCAAGCCTTCTTTTTTTCAGACCAATTTCACCTGCCTGAAAATCCCTGTTATGAGTGAAACAATTAACACAGTGGGCAGAAACTAAAAACCAGCCAAGGGTATCAATGCTAGATACACTGGATGGGCATCATATCAAGGGAGGAAATCAAAACGGGGGTATAAACGGTGTATAAGCAAAACATTACTCAAAATTGGACACGAGTTTCATGTAGCCGTACAGGAGCAGCCTTCATTACTAACAAAAGTACAGAGCAACAAATTTGTAACCAAAAGTCAGTAGTCCTTTTCAGACTACTGTGATCATTGTATATGGATTGTATAGTTCTCATCCAAGTTGAGTTCACAAAAGATGGAGGCAAACATCACTAAGATAATCTCAAAAACAACCAATCAATTCCTCATAATCTGGAAAAAGCCCATTAGCATCTTACCTTTACAAGCACCATGAAGTGCCAGTATGACAACCAGATTTTCAACTGGGGAAGTTGATAAACCCACACATGCAGCTATTGTGAAAGGATTCCATAAGTATACAAGTGCAGCAACATCTCCCGAAGAAAGTGAATCTAAAAACAAAATCAAATTTAAAATTCATTGGCCAGTAAGTGGAAGAGGATACACTTTGTTTCAGAAAAAAAATCTATCAAGAATGCATTTGTATATAGAAGAAACCAAAAAGAAGAAAAAAATAAAAAAAGTATTGTAAAAGTTTTTAATCTAAATGCTATGTACAGTAACAATTGAAAAGAACAGCTCATACATTAACTACCTGAACTTTTTAATAGATCAACAATGTCAAGTGAGTTTAAGCTCTGTCTATATGCCATCTGTAGCGTGTGGCCGGTAGCACGAATAAGAAAAGCACTAATAATATCTGCAATGACAAAAACCAAACTGTATCCAAGAATATGTAGACTATCATCTCCATCACTACAAATCGACACAACTTTGAAACCAAAAAAGGAGATTATTTAAAAAGTTTCTTTAAAAAACCAAAATAGTTGCACAAAGATCAAGCATGCAAGGCGATGATTGAATACCTGCAAAGAAGATGATCAGGTTGCCCTTCAATTCTGCAACACCCGATAAATAAATTACCATGCTATAAACAAAAATTAAGGAATTCAAAATTAACTATTTCAATGAGTGATTGATAGCGGGGAATTAGTTTGGTATTCAGTAACCACATTCCAAAATTTAGCTTGCATTGATTTTATTTTATTTTTAAATGTGAATTAACAGTGAAAGAGCTGGAATCATAAAACTAATTACTGTTTAACATAGATAAACAAACAGATTATCAAACCTTTAACTCTGAATTTATCCAATTAAAACAATTAGGACAATAGTAGTACCTTTTAACAGTGAGTGGACCAAGAAGTGAGAGTAACAATGGAGATCCATGGTACATCGATCCTATAAATAAATATAAAAATAATGAATCATTTCTTATACATTATTGGCTAGATAAACTAAACAAAAAAAGAAACCACACTCACAAAAATCAGAATTACCAGCATAAGGAGACATTGATGATTTTTTCAACCAGTAACCTTCAGCCACTAAATTAAAAGAAAAAAAGTAATCAGTGAAAATAAAATTAGGTCGTGAAGTCGAAGGGGGAGAGAGAGAGAGTATTTACGGCGGCGGAGGCTGACGAGAGGAGTGGAGATTTCGGGGCGAGAGGCTAAGTTGAAGGTTTTAGGGAGGTAGATTAGAATCAGCCTTAACATTACGGATGCTATTAACCATCTCCAAAATCCTCTCTTCTTCTTCTCCATTTTGTCTCTGTTTTTTCACTGAGACAAAGAAAGGAGCTCCAGCAATGCTTTAGATCGGAGTTTGCGTTTGCTTATTATGTTCACCGTCGTTTTAACTGGGTTTTTACACTTTAGATTAAAGAGATTCATGATACGATTCCGTTTTGCCTTTAGTGAGTACGCATGGATTTATTACCTTGGCCTTATCTTTCTTTATTTTTAAAATTTTGATTTATTTTAATTTTATCATTCTATATTTATTTAAAAAAAAAACATCTCTTATTTTACATCGAAAATGGAAGGACGATCAAACAAAACTCGACTTTAGTGAAATTAAACCATGATTATTGTTAAAAAAATAGCAATTAAAAAAACAAGTTTTAAATCCCAAAAGATGAAAGTTCTCTTTTTTGTATGAGAAGAAATTTCATCTTCAAAAAGCATAATTTGTTAATTCAGGTAAATAAATAAAATTCCAGCTATATTAGATTCTTATAAAAAATACACGACCTGACTCAAATTTAAAATTTATTAATGTAGATTATAATTTTTTTTATCATCATGACACGTCAACCTAGATATTCCTTTGCTATTTTGGATAAAATAAACACAAAAATTAAGGCAAGGAAAAGAAAAAGGAAAATGAGTTGTAGCAATTCGGAGATCACACATCGATTAAACCACTTTTCGGAGCTCCATAAACTCTCCAGAGTTATTTAGTATAATAGGTGATTACCATGCCAAGCAATCAGATTCATATAAATTTTGATGTTTGCTTACCCTTTTCTCATGAGACAGATAGCAGCCCTAACGCGCGATTCTTAAGAAATCCAAATCTTAAGCACGTCGCTGCTGATCAAATGAATCCTCCTGACAGCATCATAATAATTACTTGTTTAGTGGGAGCTTCAGCTGATTAATCATGCATCTCCAGCTCATTACCGGTCAATAACTGAGCAACAAAATGTAAGTAGACGTCCAAGAACAGGTTTCAACAGTTGAAAGCAACGCCACAACGCATCAAAGGGATGTCCAAGCTCATCCCACTGATTATATACATGCATTTCGTTTTTGTTTCGAGTTCATCCAAAACCCTCCTCCACAGTGATCATTACTCTCTAGCTGAAGCCATCCCTTTCGATCTTCGGTGACAAAAAATGCTACCTTTCACTATTTAAAATCTCTTCTGGGTACTGTAGTCCAGATTAGGATGTGGTCGAAGAGTTTCTCGTCCATTATTTCTTAAAACTAAGAGGTGGAAAACTTTATATTTAGCTAGAATCTGTGTCCTGTTGAAAATTAAAGCATATAATTTGGAGGTTTCATTTGTTCTGTCCTGCATGCCCCCGCTAACTGAGATGCACAAGCAACTCGATCATAAGAGAATCTCGACAAGGAAAAGGCTGCAGATCTCTTTCACAGCCCTACATCACACAACTATATATGTCCATTGCAACATATATGTGGGAAAAGGCTGTATCATCATAGATTCTATAGGCGATGAAAGTGACGAGGGATTTGCAAGCTTTGTTTTCTCCTGATAATGGGAAGTTGCAGGTTAATTTATGATCACTTGGATAAAGCCAGTGATAAACTAAGAAGAAACATGAGGATGTGATTGTCGATTGAAGGAGCAGATTGTTCTTGATTATACATCCCTGCTGAGATTTAATTAGTTCCCACACACCATTCACTCACTGATCAGTGGTTGAGGAGAATCTCTTTAATTACTATCAAGCTTACATTAATTTCTTTTCACTTACTAAAATGCCAATTTATATATAAACCCTTAATGCATTTGGCTCACAAAATCATGGCTCAAACACAAGCGATCAATCTCTTCTCTCCTGTTCTCCTTCTCCTTCCTCTGCTGCTTCTGATCCTCCTCAAGCACTTTAAACACAATTCATCACCACCACTTCCTCCAGGTCCATATCCATGGCCAATCTTAGGCAACATTCTCCAGCTTGGAAATAAGCCCCATATCAGCCTAACCCATTTTTCGAAAATATATGGACCCCTCTTCTCATTAAGACTCGGGACCCAACTTGTAGTTGTGGGATCCTCTCAAGCTGCTGCCATTGCAATCCTCAAGACTCATGATAGAATTCTATCAGGGCGACATGTTCCTCACATGGCACCAAGCAAGAGTTCAGAACTCAACAAATTATCTCTGGGCTGGGTTGTTGAGTGCAATGAGAAGTGGAAGTATTTACGTACAGTATGCAAAAGTGAGCTTTTCTCACTCAAAGCACTAGAGTCCCAAGCAAGAACAAGAGAGAGAAAAGTCAAGGAAATGGTTGGATTTATCAATAAAATGGAAGGGAAAGTAGTTAAAATTAGAGAAATAGCAACTGCTACTGTTTTTAACATGTTGAGCAATATTTTGGTGTCGAGGGATCTTATCAGCCTGGAGCATGAAAGTGAGGATGGAGGGATGAGCTCCGTTTTGAAAGACATTGCAAGACTGGCTTCCACTCCAAATATTTCTGACTTTTATCCCATTTTGGGTCCATTAGACCTCCAAGGTTTAAGGAAGAAGACCATGGAATTGCACAGGAGGTCTTTTAATATGTGCGAAGCGATCATCCAAGAACGAAGAGAGGGAAAAGGAGATGGTCCCGATGCTTCGAGACGCAGAGACTTTCTTGACACTCTTCTCCTCAATGGTTCAAGCGATGATCAGATTAACACGTTGCTAATGGTTTGATCTCTTTCTTTCCATCTCTCAACAAATCCACACACGTTCACAAACACATTAATTAATTAGATGGAACATATTAGCACCATTAGAGCTCACCAAGAGGACGAAGAATGTTTACTAATTGGGCTTCCTGGTGGGTCAAGCCTAGCCTGAAGCCTTTCAAGTGGAATCGAGCTTAGATATTAGTCTGGCGAGCTTAGCCCATCTTTAAAACTGCAGGCTTAGATTTAGTATTTAAAACCCAATATATATATATATTGGATTAAGAGCTGTTTGTTTTTTAATTTTAAAAATATTTTTTAATTAATTTTTTATTTTTTTTAAATTAAAAAACAGTATTTTTAGATCATTTTAATATGTCAATGTCAAGATAAAAGCTTTTTTAAAATAATTTAATTTTTTTAATTTGCTTTAAAATATATTTTTTTAATATTTTAGATTATTTTAATATGTTGATATCAAAAATAATTTTAAAAAATATATATATTATTTAGATGTAATTTCAGTTAAAAAAATATTTTAAAAAGCATACTCAATAACCTTCTAATTTGGTATCTAACAACTTGTAATCTCCTAGGGTAATTTTTAAGTACTTCCCAATTAAAATTCATCTCTTTTGATTTTATTTTACTTGTCACTATCTCTGCATATTTTTGTCACGTATTTTACACGAACGGAAAACTGAACATCAATCTTATTTTCAATTGTTGTTTCATCTTGACATTTCAGGAGCTCCTTTCTGCCGGCACAGACACGAGTAGCTCGACCATAGAATGGACAATGGCAGAGCTGATAAAGAATCCGAGATGCCTACAGAAAGTTCAAGAAGAAATTGCAGGTGTAATAAATATGAACCGGGATACAGGATTTAAGGAATCCCATCTTCCACAGCTACCATACCTTCAGGCTTGTATTAAAGAAACCCTCAGGCTGCACCCTCCTGGACCATTTCTTCTTCCTCACCGCGCCATCGACTCTTGCCAGGTGATGAATTACACCATTCCGAAGAACACTCAAGTGTTGGTAAATTATTGGGCTATCGGGCGAGACCCCAAGAGCTGGGAAGAACCAGTAGTTTTTAATCCAGAGAGGTTCTTGAGCTCAAATTTGGATTTTAAAGGGAATGATTTTGAGTTCATACCCTTCGGCTCGGGAAGGAGAATCTGCCCAGGCCTGCCGATGGCTGCAAAACATGTTGCGTTGATCATTGCTTATCTGATCATTTTCTTTGATTGGTCTCTTCCATGTGGAAAGAACCCTGTGGATCTAGACATGAGTGAGAGCTATGGCTTAACTTTGCGGAAGGAACAGCCTTTACTTCTAGTTCCGACAAGTAAGAAATGAATGCGAGCCTTCTAATAATAAGCATGTCTTGTTTTGATGCTTGTCACAATTGCATTTTAGTTTTCAAACTATTATAATTGTCCGAAGCCTGAAATCATGGCCTACTTCATTAGCTTGTGCGGGTAAAAATTCAATTTATATAACCCCGGGTCAGTTTTTTTTGGGGTTTTTTCTCTAATAAGTAATAATCACGAGTTTGAGTTCATTCAAGTCGATGTGAGTTCTCACATGTTCATTAGCTTATTAAGACATTGCAGGTTTTGAAGTAAATTTCTGTGGATATTGCCTGCTGATTGATGAATTCAATTTCATGACTTCTCAAAATCAACTTGAATAATAAATACCAAATACATCATTTCTTGTTTTAAAATAAGCTTATGAGGATGACTATTAAGACAAAACAGAGACAGGAAAGCTTTTCAGGAGAGATCACCACCTGTTTAGAGAGTAGACGATTATTATTAGCAAGGAAAATCCATACTCACAGAAATATTTCCTCTTATGGCAATTTAATTCCCAGATTTTTTGCATTTCTACTAATCCTTCTACAAATAAACGAAGAAGATAATAACAGGACTACAAAGAATTCATCAATACATAAAGAATCAAAGAATAAACATAAAACAGACTCTGAATTCTATGGGGACCGAAACTAGAAACCTGCCCTGAAAAGAACTATTGAATTCATGCGAATAGATCCTGTGCTAATTAGACTGACGAATCTTATCTGCAACTAAAGAATGAAAGAATAATCACAGCTGCTTCTACCTACAAAGAATTTAGTGTCCTTTTCTGTATGCAAGAATGGAATGAATTGTGTTGGTTATGTATGAAAAAATCTTCAACTTGGCTGAGAAAAAGAGGATGAACTCCCTGCAATGTCTACAGGTTTCCACGCTGAGACTGTGTAGAGAGGCTGATCTAACCAACTTAGAGTGAGCGCCGCTCCCTCCTGCCCGTGCATCTTAACCTGGTAGCTATCACAAGAGTACATCTTCAATAGCATCTGGCTCTGAAGCATCTCCCTCTCACTGACTGCCACGCACCGGAGGCCTCCCTGCTCCATCAAATTCTTCCACTTGTCAAACATTTCATGCCTTTCATGGCGGTCGCTTCCTTCACACGCAACGATGTTCCTAATTTCTCGAGCATACATCTCCTCTATTTTAATCCTAACCGGGCTGTCAAACGGAAGGCTAGAATCAATCGAGTCAAATAGGGCAGAGTAGAACTTCAACGAGTTGCAAACTCTTGTTTCGAAACTAGGGGCGTTGTGTTCTGCTTCTTGCTCTGCCACAAGGACAATTGCGGGGTTTGTGCTTCGGATAAGTCCCAGGAAATCCCTCAGTGCTCCTCCACTCCCATCATATAGTGTCTTGTGCATCTGGAAAACACAATTAATTGCCACACACTCCCTCTCCTTTATATGAAGCATCCACAATCTCACATCTTCTAACCTGTCCACAACTGGATGAAACTCGAATGGCAGGTTCAGTGCCTCAGCAAATCCAGCAAGCCTATCTCCTGTCTCATTGAGCTCTTGCTTAGACTCGCCTATACCAGTGATTCTAACATGGCTAGGAGGATTAGTCCTGGAGGCCAAACTCTGAAACAAAGTAGGCCATTGAAGCCCTTGCTTAATGTCAAAGTCTATAATATGAACCCTATCTTTCCCTTCAAAAGCCCTCAACAACATCTCATTCGCAGTGAAATGAATGAATTTTGGAATTGGGCTCACCTGATTCAGAAGCCTCAATGCAGTCCCTGAATCATCATCAACACGATCAAGTTCCCGAGGAGCAGTTATATGAAAAATGTGAGGCCAAAGCCTTGTGACTCTAAGAGCTAAGGCCTCAGTATAATAAGCAGCAAGGCGGCTAATAGGAATTCCTTTCGGCGAAGCAAGCTCCCCCAATTCAGCTAGAATATGGTCGATCCCGGCGATGTTCTTCAACGTAATTGCTTCAACACAAGCTGTAAGTAAGCTAACTAGATCAAACCCCTGAAACTCTCTCTGGTCCGTTTCTGCTGCCTCCATCACAGCACCTTCTTGAGGATAAGGATTCCTAGAGCCATTACCCACTTCATGCTCCACTACATTCTCACTTAGCCTAAGGCCTAAGTTTTGACTCTCTGATGAATTACTTGAACCCGATGCTTCTTTTACTGGCCTTTGGCTGCTTTCTCCATCCTTTTCACCCAGGCCGGTGATCTCAGTTATAACAGAGCCCACCCATGGATTGTTAGACAACGGCATAGGCGGGGAAATCACTTCACTAGGCACAAAGCAAACCCTCTCCTCATCTCCTGAACGTGTGAAGGAGATTGGAAATTGTTGAGGGTTAAGGCCTCTAGGCACCTCCAAACTTGGTTGAAACCAAAAGTTGCCGCTCCCCAACTGACCTAAACTCAGACTATCACCACCTTCATAAAAATCATCAGGTCTAACATTATCATTGTTACCCCTTTTTCTCTTAACCCTATTTACGCAAGACTCATCAACTGTTTGCTCCGCAAACCTCTTCAAGCTCTTCCCCTTCTCCCAAAACTCATCTTTCACTGACTGATTGCTCGTTGCCAATGGTGGGAGCCGAATATTCTGCTTGAGAGAGCAACTGCTAGTCTTGGACTCAAGTGGTTTATCCACTGACAGGCCAACACCAACAGGCCTAATGGACTGCGACCGCGATGATTCTTTGCGAGAGAAAGTACATGGCAAGTCCAATCTCTGTGTGCTCATTGAAGGTAACTGAAAATGGCAAGCTTGAATCTGCGCAGGTGATTCACTCCTCAATCTATGCCTTGGTGACAGCAATGTTGAACTAGAACAACCGGCCAACATTCTCTATGCCCTTCCAATTTTCTTTTCTTTGGTTTTTGTGTGATTCACCCGCCCTATTTTCTTCTATTTTTTCTCTCCCTATCTCTCTTTGTTTCTATTACAAATCTTCAACTATGAAATGTGTGGTTTGCTTTACTGTGTATAAGTTCTACGACTTTGCACGTATATTTGAAAAGAGAAATCAAGAGAGACAATCTAACGTGAGTGTGTGAGTTTTTCTTTTGCTTTTTTTTTGGGTGAAGAAACCAATAAATAGGAATCCGATGAGTAACAACAAATGAACAAAAATCAAACAAAAGATTTTGTAAATTGTGTAAGTGTTGCTATATGAACAATATGAGTATGCAACAATTTAACAAAAGAATAAGCAAACAAAATCCCCCAACCCCAATAAAAGAATGAAAGAATTTGTAAGACTAATCAATCATACAATCCAAGTTTAAGAAAACAATCATCGGATTCCAGCACATTTAAAACAAACTCATTGAAACAAACTATCAACTCTGTTCACTTCATGAAAGGAAATGCAGAAACATACTTGCACAAACTGCTGGCTGAAATCAAAGCAACTCTTTAAACCCAGATCAGCATTTGAAGTTTCCATCACAGTAGCTAAATTGAAACCAAAATCAAGAAACCCCACTTCTTTAACCATGCAGCATGATGTGATCTAACTCTTTTAGCATTCACTCACTAACCGAAGAAACCATAAACCATAAAAAGGTCGTGTTTTTATATACTAAAACTTTTGCTTCTGCTCTCTCCCTCTCTCCCTCCTTCTTCTCTCTCTACTACTAGTCCTAGTACTATACTACTACCTTGCTACTAGTGGTACAACTTCCATAGCTGTCTCAGTCATTGCTTTTTCTAAGACTGGCTTGGTTTTTACCAGCACTGGGGGGGAGGAATTATGATTACTGTCAAAAAGGGTGTTCGAGAAGACGTGGGAAACTGATTTCTGGTCGTTGGATTTTGAACGGACGGTGAATATTGCAAGTTCAGGTGACCGTTGGAGTTTGTCGGTAAAATGTGACCGTTGGTGTGTACGGAGGGGGTATGTGAGTACGTGTGAATATGTTTATTTTTCTTTACTTTTTGGTATCTTACTCTGTGACTGTCACGTAGGATGCACGTGCCTGTCCCCTTGATAGTTGATACCACTTCACTCGACCGTTGGGTTAAACTTGTACCACCGGCTCGTCTTTGTTCACCTTTGGTTGGACTTTTTTGTGTGATTATCATTAACTTCCCATAACCTCCGATGTCATTAACAAATATGTTACACGTGGTGCACTGTCAGCCATAATTAGAGACTAATTATGTAGTCAAGGATAGCGTTCGGTCATCGTCACATAACAGAAAGGATAGAGACAATACAGGCAAAAATATATTTGGTTAAAGAAATAAAAAGTAACTTGTTTATAAATAAATTTTTATACTTTTAAAAATGGTGTGACATCCGGATCATGTTTTAAGAAATAATATTTATTATTTATATTATTAAAATACCCCTTGTAAAAAAAACTCAATTTTGAAATTGTCCAATCAAAAAATTTAAGATTAAAAATGATTATTATCACAATTTTTAAGGCCAATTTTGAGGTTGATCTAGGACATAGCTTGGGTCATTGATCTAAGATCGAGTCACAAGTTTGATTTACTCGTGTTAATTTAAGTGTCTGTTTGGGAGTGTGGTTTAGGTTTCTTTTGAAAGTGTTTTCGTTTAAAAATGCATCATAATGTTTTTTTTTATCTTTAAAAAAATATTTTTGACACCAGCACATGAAAATGATCTAAAAATACCACAAAAAAAAGTAATATAGAGTAAATTTTATTTATTTTGTTTCAAAAGGATTTTTGAAACACAGTGTTAAACACTCATTAGGTTATTGTAAGAAAAAACATGATTAATATCATAGTTTTAAAACCCGGTTTGAGGATCGATTTGAGGCAGGCCCCATGACATGAGTGAAGTTGATAATTGACTCAAATTAGCATAAGAATATATAATTATTATCATAGTTTTAAAACCTGACTCGGGAATCCACCCAGGGTAAAAGCCAAGCCATATGTTAGGAGTATCAACTCGAGTTGACTCATATCTATATAAAATAAAAATGATTATTATCATAATTTTAAAAACTTAATTTAATGGTCAACCCTAGGCAAAACTCTTATTATGGGTTAAGAATGTCAACTCAGGTTAACCCAAATCAATGTAAGAATAAATATTATAGTTATCATAGGGCAAAACTCTTATTTTAAAACTCAACTCGGTGGTCAATCGAGATAAGGCTCAAGTCACAGGTTGGAATGATCAACACGAATTGACATGAGTCAACATGTAGATAAAAATAATTATTATCATAGTTTAAAACTCAATTCATGAGTCAACCCGAGACAGAGTTTAAGTTGTGGGTTGGAGAGCTAACTTGGTTAGCCCAGAATTATATTTTACTTGTATTTTATTTTGAGTTGAACTAGGTTCCAATAAGACCAAATCTATCCCATCATTCCTCTATTTTTTTTTAAAAAAAAAAATAACCAAATATGATCAATTCATGTCTCAGATCAATCAATTCAATCATGATTTGAAAATTAAATTTATTATAATATTATTATTTTAACACTTGATTTAAATTAAAGTAAAAAATAATTTAAAATATATAAGTTTGATTACAATATATAAATATTTTTTATGTTTTATTTTACCTTATTCATCGTTGAAAAACATGGAATAAAAAAAACAATTATTTTATCCTATACATTAATACGAATTAGAGTTTTGTCCGACCTCATTGCATGTATTATGTATTTTCTATCTTTATCATCTTTATTAAAAACAAAACTATAACGTGTGGAATAATTATTGTAACAATGGATATAGATTACTACGGATTGTAATAATATAATTATTGTTTTGTCATTCAATTCACAAAATTCAACTCTTAGCATTGGAGGTATTTTAGATTTTTTTTTATAGGATCAATTGACATTACCTGAATGTTTGAGGGTGTTTTTATCTTTTTTGTAACATCTAAACTACAACTTCACTCCAGAAAGCAAACAAAAAACAAATAAAGGTCAATGGTATTTGTGATTTTTTAAACTGACCGTGTATAATAAATTAACATCTCAATCCTCTTATAAGACAAAAATATTTGATTTAATTGATTAAATAATTTTATGTGGAGTTTTTTTATTTTTTCAAGAAATATTATTTTTCAATTAATGTCAATATTTTTTTTTAATAATTCACATATAGATTTTAACTCATTTTATTAAGCATAAACATAATATATATTACTATATGTATAAAACGTGTTGGGGTTTTATTGTAGATGATTTTACTGTGAATTATGGCAGGATGCTCCCAATTTTACCCCTAATGAATTAAAAACTGCATGTTATTTGTTGGGGGTTTTCATAGTTTTTCATTGCTTTTTTTTTTTTTTTCCTGCACGTGTTTGAGTTTTTATGGTTTCAGGAGAGCTATTTCAATTGCACGGGCAATGTGGGTAAGTTAATAAATATGTGGATTTGAATTGAGTTGCAGCTATTATTTTTGTTGTTTCGCACTCTTTATTATTATTGGTTAATATTCATCAATTGCATTTGTATAATACCTATATAGTAATATTCAACAATTGTGTCTTTTAATTGCAATTGATTATACATGTTGATTTTCAATTCAGTTTTAATTTTTTTGATATGCAAATTTTAATTTATTTTAATTGTGATTTCTAATTGAAGTTTGTCATATATACTACTTTTCATTTCGGTCTTTATTCTTATAATTTTTTTAACAAAATTACACTGTATTTTTTTAAAATACCTTTATTTGTTTCGGTCCCAAGATTTTTATTTGTTTCAATTGTGTCCTTTAATTGGAATTAATTATATATTTTATTTTAATTTATTTTAATTGTGACCTCCAATTAAAATTAGTCATATATGCTAGTAATGCTACTTTTCATTTCGATCGTTATTCTTGTAATTTTTTTAACAAAATTACACTGTAGTTTTTTTAATATATACCTTTATTTATTTCGGTCTCGATGTTTTTATTTGTTTTAATTTTTTCATTTGATTGGAATTAATTATATATTTTGTTTTGATTTGTTTTAATTGTGTCCTTCGATTGAAATTAATCATATATGTTACTTTTCATTTCAAACCTTATTCTTTTAATTTTTTAACAAAATTACATTGTATTTCTTTTAAAAAAAAATTGTATTTGTTTCAGTCTCAAGGTTTTTATTTGTTTCAATTTTATCCTTCGATTGAAATTAATTATATATTTTATTTCTCATTTTGGTCCTTATTCTTTGATTTTTTTTATTTCATTTTAATTCCTTTGGTTTTTTCGGTCTTTCTTGGACAATATTTATTTTTTATCTGTATTTATGCATCTATGTTTTTAGTTTTTGTTTTTAATTTTTGTCGTTGTATTTTTTATTGGGGTTTTATTTTTATTCGGTTCAATCCTGAAATTTTAATTTATGTTGATGATCATTTTAAGATTAATATTGCTCCATTTTTCCCTTTGTTCTTTTTTTTTTGTATTTTCTATTATTTTTTCTTGTTCTTCGGATAAGATGATTTTATGATTTTATTGTTTGTGCAATAATAATGATAATTTCAGTTATTATTTTTTTTTATTGTTTTTTGTAAAAAAAAATATTTATTTTTCAGGGCAATTTAATAATTGTAATTGTTTGGACAATAAAGTTAATAATAATTTTAACTGTTATAGTAATTAAATGACGGTAATGTAGGGATGAATTTTCAATTTATATTTTCTTCTATTTGGAGATAAAAAATTAACTACTTATTTTTATCATTTGATTATTGTTGGTGTTTTCACAATTTATATTTTGTTTATTGTGTTTAATTTAAATTGAATTATAAAATGAATTAATCTTAATACAGTGAATTAAATAATTCAGATATCTGAATCTAATTGTTTTTTTAATTATGATGATAATTTTATACTGATTATTTTGTTGAAACCTACTAAACAAATATATTTATATCAATTTAAAATTCATATATTTTATGAAAAATTTGCACTTCATAAAAATTCTGTATATATTTATTATTTTACTTAAATTTATATTATAATAAAAAAAATCTCGCATAATTATTTTCATTAAAAAAATATGGTTCCGATAAAATATCACAGTACCGAAACATGGAATACAGCCTGCGCGGGCATTCTGTTCTGATAAACTTCTTTCCTGAGCAGGAGGGACCTATTCATAAAATCTACCCCTCTGGTCCTTCGGTTTCAAACACCAACATTTAACGACAGCTGGAACATCCATCCCCAAAGAAAGGTGAAAGAGTCCTCTTAAAGATCAACACCTGACCTCTATAAAAGTTGATTCGGTGTCGGTATTTGATACGGCAGTTTGAAGTTTTGAACTTGTTGGCATGCCATAAAACGGTAAGATTGTTGAGATTCATTGCAAGTTGACTAAAAGGCGCCGCTGCCAACGGACAGCTAGTGGAGTATTCTTGCTACTGTTTCTGAAAATAAATTTTATTTATAAATACATTAAAACAATATTTTTGACATCAAAACATAAAAATATTTAAAAACACTGAAATTTTTAATTTTAAAACAAAATAATAAATTTTCAAAAATACTTTAGAAATGCAATGAAACCATAGATAGCTCCGATGGAGTCGGAAATGAGGTGTAGGATCTTATCTTCTTTCTACGTCCAGGACCCAACCAACAGTACAAGCTTGCAAAAACACTTCCAGGTGCCAACATATGTAAATCAAATCAAGGAAAGCTCGTGAATACTCTAGAACGAAGTTCTATTCTATCCATCCAATATAAATAATAATATATACAAAAACATTGCCTCTGATGCCGAATCATTCAGGACCCACAATAATAAATTGCAACCATTAACCTGTTGAGCCAGATTGAACGTCTTCATCGACCCAAATTCCATGAAATATGTCCATACAGTTTGGATCCGAGTAAAACCAACCATACTCCACACGTATTCATTCATTTTCCTTGCAAGCAAATTTAAAACTTTCAAGTTGTATCTTTCTACAATTTGTATGGTGTTCATTCTTAGATCGACTCTAGAAACAAGGCTTCCTGTTTGCTGGTCAGGCCAAGTTCATTGAGAGTCAATGCACTCTCTCCATCACTGAAAGCACGCCTTGGGTATGGCCGCACCTGCTCAAGTAACAGAGATGTAAATTCAATTACATTTTTTTTAACCAGAAATTCTAACGTCAAAATAGAAATGGTGTAAAGTTTCAGCCATATAAGAAAATCAAGTGTGTATTTGGACATGTTCACCAAAACTATCGATAATTTAGATGAATGGTTACCAATCTGTAAGTGCCAGGCTTGACCACTCTGCCAATATCGATGAAATTGAAGAAAGCCTGCAAAGTGCAATAAACAACATTGTGAAATCTGGATAATGAGAGGAGATAAACGCTGGAGCACATTACTTTGCTGGAAAAAACTCACCTGTAACTTGTCAGACTTGAGAAATCGGCGGCCACGTCGGCTGCCATCAGGCATCCGCACCAAAAGCGTCACAGCATTTTCATCACTAGATGCAGGTTCATGAGGCAGAGAAGCTTCTTTTTCTGCCAACAGGCTCTCAAACTCCTAGGAACAATTACACAAGCTGCTATATTCAATTACCAAAAGGTTTGTTAAAGTCATTGGTCTTGTCCCTTCCTAAACAAGCAAGGACCTGATCAATGACTTTGAGAGACTTGCAACCATATTTACAACTGTGAACGGATAAAACCAAAGACAATGAAGAAAAAGTAGCGAACAAGGTGACTGGCTACCTTAATGAGCATCAAAATCTCAACTCCAGTGTTACCACATTTGCCCAAACAAGAACACATATATTAACATTACAAGTTTGGAAAAAGACTTTAATCTGTCACCAGTTCCATGTCCACCCTCAGCATAAAGAAAAAATGAAAAACAATACCTGCGCTTCCTCCAATTGTCTGCGAGATTCTTCCTCTTTTCTCCTTTCTTCTTCAAGAGCAGCTTTCCTGGCCTCTTCTTCTTGTAAATGACGAGCTTCAGCTTCCTCAATGGCCTTCATCTCTTTTTCTCTGTCAGCTGCCAATGACGCAAGATACTCATCATCCTGCATCCACCAGACAATGCATGCCTTCTGCATCATGTTTATGACCCAAGAAATGAAGTTTTTTCTCCAAGTCAAAGCCCAAATGTCAAACCTGTTGTTCACGGATCAAGCGCTGAGCTTGTAAAGAAGGTGAAGGAGAACGAGGAATTGGTCGAGGAGGATAGTGATTCTCATTTTGCATAAAATGGTGAGGTGCATATGGAAAGCGATATCCAGTCCCTTCAGGAATTCCACCAAACATTGCAGCCTCAAGCATGACTGCTTCATCATGTTCCTCAGAAGAGATGCCTCCCCACTTCAATTTGTCAAGTTTCAAGTCACGCGGGTTAGTTTACCTAAAGAATGTCAGGTGTTCTAAATTTTGAAATTAGAGTTGATAAATTGTAGAATAGAATAGTGGAAGATACCTCCTCTGAAAAGGCATCTACGTTGTGCAGGGGATGGCTTCCTATATTACTCCGTCCAGGACTTGATGGTGGGCTAGCCTCACCAACTCCAACTTCTGTAGCAGATTCCATAGAGCCAGAAGATATTTGTCTAGATCTATGCCTAATGAGAGGCTGCTCTTCCACATCTTCTGCTTCATCATGGATGGATGAGCTTCCGGCCTCCTGCCTGTATTGAGTCAACAGACCATTGTAAGATTCCTCACTATAACCCCAGAAGTATAATCTAACACACACTATGTTGTCCTTGTTTTTTTATGATTGTGCAATGATGTTTTAGGATGCATTTCAAGTTTTTTTCTAAAATAATACATTCATGGTGTGCTAAATGAACATGGTTATCATAGACAGCACAGATACTTTGTTGTCCTTTGTTTGGCCATTGTGTCAGAAGAACATCACATCAGTCGCATATAGAGACCAACATCATGTGATTATATCTATTAATGAGCAATCAAGAATAATTACCTTCCATTTGATGCAGCTATCTCCCCTTTCTCTGCCTCAACAGCACTGCTTCCTACTTCTGAAGCTTTCCCCTGCTCACGCAAAGCTTTCCCCCTCTGCTCGCGCAAAGCTTTCTCTTGCTCTGCTGCCTGGATTCAGTTTGTGTTAAACAAGACGAAGATATGCCTATAAGCAAAGCAATGTATAAAGGGAACACAAACCTTTAAGGATAATGAAACCACATGTTCAAGTTCAGCATCCTCCACCAGAGGTTGCCTTTGCTGAGGTCCATTTTCAGGTAGCTCCTACATCATAATGCATATGATCAATTAAAAATATATGCATTTTAAACTTAAAAGGCATAAAGAGACCACCTTGACAAAAAGCTATTCCAACCTTTAAAAGATATGATTTTAGACTGCAACTGATCAAATTATAAAAAAAAATTATTTGAAAAACCTTGTTTTTAGAAGTTCTTGTCATGTAACTCAAATTGAAATTACAAATGAAAAGAAAGCATCCAAACCAAACAATTGAATGCTACAAGGGGCTCCAAATCAAAGTTCTGAGGTTCATGAGGTCTGCTTCAAATTGGTTCCCAGTTTTAAAAGTACCCATATCATGAGTACAGAGCAGAAACTACCCAAGAGAACAAGTCAGATAATGCATGCACCAACCATTGCCTTGGTTAGCTTACCTGAACCTCTCGTTTTGAAGCCTCGATTGCAGCCCGAACCATTTCTTCTTCTATGTCATTGTTATAGTAAGGCAAGTTATCAAATTCAGGAGCAGTAGGTCTAAAATGCACCGCACTAGAACTATCCTGTTTGGTAGCCCGTGCATTTAAGTCAGTTGAAATATAATCATTTTCATCATCCTCAATTATGACAGGTCCCTGGATATCAGGACCTTGTGTATGTTCAGTTCCAGTTACATCTTCAATGATCGGAGCATGACCAGAATAGCCAGGTGCTTCACTACCATCCTTGACTTCTATAGGTATCTCCCTTACTTCTCTTGGTTGAGAAACAAATGGTGCCTGGTTCGTGAAATCAGAACCAGTACCAAGTAGACCTCTTTGAAAACGTGGATCAAGAAGTGAGAATGGATCCATGGCAACTCTCTCAGATAGAAGTGATAGAGGATTTCTCCTAGGAGGTGGTGCAACTTCAATTGGATCATCATCTATATCCATGAGATCATTTAGAGGAGCAGGAATTGAAGGTCCTCTTATGCTGGGGGGGAAAAATGGCAACATGAGTGTTCAAAAACATGTCACCAGAACTGTACAGAATATATGTTTGCTACCAGAGGATAGGAAAGCAACAACTAATAAACAACAGATGACAAAATGGAGGAAGTGACTAACGCGCTTCTGTCTCCTTCAGTGAAATGCGCATTGACAGCTGCATTGAGGTCACCACCATGCTCCTAATTGCAGTCAAGAATTTGAAAAGGGAAAAGTAAATTAGAGGCACAAAAACTCTCAGCTGAGTCTAAAATCCGCATGATTAAACATATTATAGCAAAATATAAACATATCCCTTCGAAATTTTGAGCATCTGTTGCATCAAATATTCTGATTATTATCAGCTAAATTAGCCAAAAAGAAACCCCTAGATAGCTTGAATGAGGAATAAATAGTGATCAACGAACTCCAGTGAACTTTATTGATTACTTAACCAGCAATGCTACCCCTAATAACACACCGATTACAAAATCCAGCAATCAGGGCCTGAAATTAACTCGCAATTTCACTCAGTTATTTCAAGATTACAATCCGATTAGCTATTAAAGAGCGAGAAAAAAAGTAACCTCGAGTTTTAGCAGCGCTGCATCTTCGGTGACGCCTGTGATGCTGATGAATGTATCGATTGCTTCTTGATTAGGTCTGGCCATCTCCTTTGATTTTGATTAGTTTTCACAGTCGTGTTTTTAATATAAGTTTCTAAATTGGAAAGATGAGAAAGAGAAATAGCAGATATTTATGAGGTGTAAGGAATCTGAAGAGAAGGGATTGTTTGCTTGGGGAGGACAGATGGAGGGGTTTGGTATTTTTATTTTTTTATTCTACGCTTCTTGTTGAGTCTTGCTCTGAGTCTAGTTTTCTTATTCTCTATAAAATACTGCCCTTCCTTCTCTTGGATTTGGGAGCAAGAAATGTAGCGTGCTTCGCGTTGTTGAGGGTTGGGGAGATACGGGCTGTGGATATAGTTTTTATTTTTATTTTTGTGTAATTTTGTTTTAAATTAGTTTTTTTTAATATTTTCATGTTATTTTTGATGTGCTGATATCAAAATATTTTTTTATAAATAAAAAATATTTTAGAAAAACAATTTGAACCATAATATCAATCATATCCTAAATCAATTGACAACAGAATAGGTGAAACAAAACATTAATAATTTGTTAAACCATATATTTTCATTAAAAAAGTTGTTGAGAAAGGATGCATGATTGCCTAGACGTATGATTTTTATTGTTTTTTAAAGTATTTTTTATTCAGAAATATATTAAAATAATATTTTTTTTATTTTTAAAAAAAAATTTACATCAGCACATGAAAATATTTTAAAAACATCAAATAAATTTAATTAAAAAAAAATTAAAAAAAACAATTATTAATCGTATTTCCAGACACCTTGTACTTCCTTTAAAATATATTCCCATCCATGCATTGTTGTTGCTCATTGTCAACTCACCATAATTTTGGTCACATGGATAGAGAGCAAATAGGAAGTGCTCCTAGTCTTCATGCTCCGCTTAAAAGCATCTTCATGCTAATTAAAACAGCAAAATTACTATATGGTTTTTTAATAATATAAATGTGACTTTTTTTATATATATTCTCTCCAGTAAAAGAAAACTATTTTAACAGCCCATTTATATTATAATATATTCAATATTAATATTTTTAGTTTTTCTCTAGAAAATCAACAGAGAAAATTTAAAAAAATAAAGGGTAAAACCATCATTTTCTACAGAGGCCAAAGCTTGTTTTTTTCCTGTTAATTAACAAATAACTAAAAGAATACGAGATTTACTGTTCATTTACTGTTCACTGTGTCTAAAATCACTGTGGACGCGAGCTTTTTCATCCGTGCGTCGCGCGAGTTCGTCCACCCTATTTTTTTTTGTCTTTTCCGGATGTGAACAGTGTATTACCGATTTCGTCCCTGATAATAAGACAAAATAACGATTTACGCTGAGGGGCACGGGCGTAATTGACCACGTACGGACCGGTCCGGTTCGGTCCGGCCCGCCTGACTCTTTTTTTTTTTTTAATATTTTTGAAAATGTGTAATGACGTTTGTAGCCCCCGAAACGACAAAATATATTAATTCGGAGCAGGGGTGGTTTAGTAATTGACCATGCCGTTACTGTGCGCTTGCGTCAGCGCTGTCAGCGGGCCGTACGGGCGCGTCGGCGCGTTTTGTGACCCCGGCTGATTCAGGCGGCGCGTGCGGCTTCATACGGCGGTGGAAAATTTTCCTCCGCCAGTCAATTCGATTCGCAACTCTTTCATGAATCTCATGGAGTGGC